>JAHSQG010000027.1:600000-925913 GCA_020631755.1 Colletotrichum sublineola | reverse complement strand
CCCTAACCTAACCCTAACCCTAACCCTAACCCTAACCCTAACCCTAACCCTAACCCTAACCCTAACCCTAACCCTAACCCTAACCCTAACCCTAACCCTAACCCTAACCCTAACCCTAACCCTAACCCTAACCCTAACCCTGACCCTGACCCTGACCCTGACCCTGACCCTGACCCTGACCCTGACCCTGACCCTGACCCTGACCCTGACCCTGACCCTGACCCTAATCTACCTAAACTGTTTATCTCTTTATTCTCTAATCTAATATCTATCCCTTATCTCTTACCTTTTCTCCTATACTTATTAATTTACTTACTCTTACCCTTCTTTTTACTTCTTACTCTTATCTGTCTACCCTTTTCTAACTATCTTTTTACTTTTACTATATACTTACCTCTTTTCTACCTATCTTTTTACTTTTACTATATACTCTTATTCTTCTCTCTTTTACTTATAAACGTACTTATACTCTCTCTCTTCCTACTTATTATCTTCTTACTACCTTTTCTCTTACTTCTTAACTATCTCTTTTCTTTATCCTCTTACCTTTTTTCCCTTTATATATTCCTCTAACCTTTCTTCTTTATCTATATTGTTTCCTTTTTTCTCTTAAAACCCTTACCCTTTTATCTTATTTCTTCTCTCTGTCTTTAACCTTCTTTTTTCTCTCTACTCCTTATACTATACTACCTCTCTAACCCTAACCCTCTTCTATCTCTACCCTTTGCTGCCTCTATGCTTTGAACCCTTTGCTTCCTCTTAAATCCTGCCCTTTTGCTTTATTGTATTCTGAATAACCCTACCCTTGTGCTGCTCTACCTACTCTGTCTCTCTAACTCTGTTCCTACTCTGATGCTTTATCTTAAACCTTTTGCTCTGTTGGGTGCTGAACTGCATGGGGCCTTGTTGCCCTGCTCTGCCTACTCTGCCTCTTGAATGCTGACCTATGTGCTGTCTCTTTGTCCTTGACCCTTTTCTCTCTCTCTAACCCTAACCCTTTACCCTGCTGCGCTCTGTATGATGTGGCCTTGTTGCCATAACCTACCTACCTGGCCTTGTCCTCTCTTGTTTTTCCTCTGGTACTGGCTGCTGTGAATGTCCCTTCTTTGTTCTATATACCTCCTTCACCTACTTGCTTTATAACCCTCTTGGACTCCCCCTTCTTATCTATATATCTGTATGGCCCTCCTCTGTATCTGCTTGGGACGTCCTTATGAACCTCTTGTGATATGGCCTTCTCTATTATCTATTCCCCTCTTCTCTCCCCCCTATTCGACTGCACCTCCCTACCCTCGCCTGAACCCTCTGCCTGTTGCCACAACCGGCTTGTCGCCCGGCATAACGTACTCGCCTCGACGCCTCCCCATGTGATCCGTCGCCCGAACCACTGGTATACCTCCTCCTCGCTTGCTGCCTTCTCTATCCCATCCGCCCTACGCATTGCCTCGACTGTATCCTTATATACCTCTTCTCCCACCCGGATCGCTGCTGCTGCGAACATCTCTACCACCACCCCTCCGTGCTGACACCCCCCCTCCTCTGATCGACTGAACCGCCCGCCGTCCTCGTCCGATGCCTTCCACCCCCGGCACCACGCCTGCGGCAACCCGCAATCGAAACAACAACTGTACTCCTCCATCCTCCTCTGGCCGAACATCGCCTCCTCCATCTCCCTCCTGACCTTCTCCGTCCACCCCCACTCCTCCTCCCCTTGCCCCGGGCAATCCCTGAACGCGTGCTCCCGCCCGTCCCTCCTGCGGATCCCGCAATACATGCACTGCCCTGACCACCGCCCTAACCACCCCCTGAACCTCTCTGTCTCCTCGCCGGCCTGCCTGCGCTCCTGCCTCGCCTCCCACTGCTCGAACTGCCGCGCCCGCCGGCTGCCCTCGAACGCTACCCCGACGTCCTCCTCTGCCTCGCCCGCCGCCCCATCCTCGTCCCTAACCCTAACCCTAACCCTCTGCTGGCACACGTCGCATGCCTCCTCGCCCTCCTCGCACTCCGATCGGTCCATCCGCCCGTCCATCACCTCGTCCAACACCACCCGCCGACACGCCTCTCCGCTGACGAACGTCCTTGTTGAACCCTCCCGCTGCTGCTTCTCCTCCTGACCCCCTCGCTTCTCCCGATCCCGCTTCTCCTCCATCGACGCTCGGCTGTACACCACCACCGACACGCTCCTCCCGCCGTCCCGCCCGGCCCGCCCGCTCTCCTGCACGAAATCACGCAACCGCCGCGGCATGCCGGCGTGCACCACCAACCGCACGTCTGGCACGTCGATCCCTAACCCTAACGCGTTCGTTGCCACGATGACGCCTCCTTGTCCGCCGTCTCCCTTCCTCCACGCCTCCAACCGCGCCGCCTTGCCCTCCGTCGTGTCGATCTTGCTGTGGAACGCCGGGCAACCCAACGCGCCCGCCATCCGCTCCACACCTTCCACCGTCTCCCCGTACACCGCTGCCTTGCCGCTCCCGCCGTCCGCCAACCACTGCCGCACCGCCCGGCAACACCATTCCTCCACCCCGCTTAACCCCTCCCCTGACCCCCGCCTCCTCGGCCCCGCCCGGCCCCTGCCCTTCACCCCCGCTTCCTCTACGGCCACCGCCCGGTACTCGATGTTCCTCCGCGTCGTCGCCTCCCGGAACATCCGGACCCGCTGCGCCTGTATCCCGGCCACGGCGAAAAACTCCCTCTCTTCGCTGGGCGGCAACGTCGCCGTCAAACACACCAACTGCGCCCCGAACTCCTGCACCGTCCGTCCCAACGCCCGCAACGTCGGCCGGAACCCCCTCGACCCGTCCAACACCACGTGGCACTCGTCCAACACCACCCGGTCCACCTGCTGCCGCCCCTGCAACCGCCCGATGAAATCCCGGAACCCCTCCGTGACGGCCGACTCCGGCGTCACAAACACCACCGTCGCTGACCCGTCCGCCCGCCCGCCCTTCCATATCGTCGACCGGATCCCTGCCTTCTGGCACCGCACGTCCATGTCGCTGCGCAACGCCACTAACGGCGTCACCACGATCGTCACCCCGTCTGGCGCGCAATACGCCGGCAACATGAACGACAAACTCTTGCCGCCCCCCGTCCCCGTCACCTGCACCACCGGGCTGTCCCCCCGCATGATCGCCCGGATCACCGCCTCCTGCTGGCCCCGGAACGCCGCCTGCGGGTCCCCCATCATCTGCCGCAACTGCCCGCCTGCGTTGGCCAACTGCAACCTTGTGAACCGCTTCTGCCGCTCCCTCTCCCACTCCTCGTCGAATGCCGTCCGTCGCTTGGTTGACGTCCCGCTGCCGCTGTCCTCGGCCCCGAACCCTAACAACCGGTGCCACTGCCGGCTGACGGCCCGGAACCTCTCCCGTATCGCCGCTGTGCCGAATGGTGCCTCCCGGTACAACCGCGCGTATATCATCCCGGCCATCCGTGTGCCGTGCCCACACTGTAAATCCGCTGCGCTGTCCTCTACCCCGACCTCCTCCTCCTCCTCCTCCTCGCCGACCCTGCCTTCCGTGCGCCCGAACGCCTCGTTCAAATACCGGTTGGCGATGGCGATGGCCATGTGCCGCCACCCGCTGATGTTGATCTTGCTGCCTAACAACCTCTCGCTGTGCTGCTGCATGATCCGCCTCGCCTTGTCTGACGTCCACGTCCGCTCCTCCTTCCACGCCTGCGGGTTGGGCTCGGCCCCTTCCTGGCTGCTGCTGCTGCTACCGCTACTGCTGCTGTTGCTGCTGCTGCTGTCGCTGCCGTTGCCGTTGCCGTCGCTGCTGTTGCTGTCGCTGTCGCTGCTCTGGCGGCCGTCCTGCCCTCGGCTCCCGGACCCGGCCGTCTCGGCCTCCCGCGCCACCACAACGTCCTCTGTCCATACAAACGCGCTCGTCTGGTCCGTCTCGTCCATGATCCCCCGCACCTGCTGCCAAAACGGCAACACCAACCACAAATACCACACCAACAACTCCCCAACCTCCCGCGGCATATACCGGTGGATCACCTTGGCGCTCCCTGTCTGCCGGTAATTCTTGTGGTACGACGTCACGAAACACATCATCCCCTCGTGCGCGAACACGTTCCGCACCCCGCCGTTCGCCGTGTTGGCGTGCCGGATCCCCGCCAACTCCGGCGCCCGCGCCGGCTGCCCGGCCACCATGTGCATCAACATCCACAACCGCTCCCGGAACGCCTCGAACGCCTGCCCGAACTCGCGTACCGCCCTCTCGCGGTACCGGTGCCGCCGCCGCCCGGCCGACGTTGCCCTGGCATCGCCCGTCGCCCCCGCCCCGTCCCACCACGCCCGCCGCCTCGCCTCTGACCCCGCGATCTGCCGCGCGGTCCACTGCCTGCCCTTGCCTACCCACCCCTCGTTGCGGTTGTCCTGTAAAAACGAATACCCTGGCTGGTCCTGGCTGTGGTCGTCGTGTATGGCTGACCACTCGATCGCTGGTAACGCCGCCGCTACCGCCGACCGCCCCCCCTCGCCGCCTACGTCTACTGCCGTCAACTGGGCTAACAACACCCTTGCCTCCTGCGCCAACCCGTGGAACATCTCGGCCAACTCGCACACCCGCACCTGCACCCGCCGGTATAACAACCGGTCGCCGCTCCAATCCACCCGTCCTGCCGCCACCGTGTTGAACCGGATGTGCATCCCGTACGCCCGCGCCTCGTATATCCAATTCATCGCCCTCGGCTCGTCGTCCTCTCGCCCTGGCATCCGCGTCATGAACCGCTGCACCTTGCTGCGCACCCGCTGGAACACGCTCCGCGCCTCGTCGTACGCGTCGTCCCGCCGCATTCTCGTGCTCATCTCCGCCACCTCGTCCTGCCGCTCCAACCACGCCTGGTACACGACCAATATCTTGGCCACCTTGATTACGGCTGAATAATTCGTCGTGTACTCCGTCGCGTGGTGCCACCCGCCGTCCTCCCGGATGCCTAACACCGCCAACGCGCTGATGATGACGCTCTCCTGTGGCCCCTGCTTGTACGGGTCTTCGATAAACGCTACGATGGCGTCTAAACACGCCCGCTCCTGCTCCTCTGCCGGCCTGGGTTGAATGCCCCGGCTGCTGCTGCTGCTGCCGTCCTCTCTTTCCTCACCCTCCTCGCCCTCCTCGCTGGCCCCCCCGACGGCCCGGATCCACGCCTCCCATAATAACCCCTGCCGTATCGTGTACCGGTACGGCGGCCGTTCCGTGCCGGGCCACTCCTCCATGCGATACCACATGCATATCATCTTCCGCCACACCTCCTTGTACCGCTGCCACGTGTCGGCCTCCATGCGGTTGTCGAACGGCCGCGCCGGCTTCTTGCCGACCTCCCTCCTCTCGGCCTCAAACAACGCGTCGTGCCCGACATGGTGGGGGGCCGATATGGCCTGCGCCTGGTCGGCGACGCTCTCAAACACCGCCCACATCGCCCGCAACGTCTCCTCGTCCGGCTCGATCGGCCTCGTGGTCCCCTCTAACTTCGTCTTGCTTAACCCCTGCAAATCCTTGGCCCACCCGACGCGGTACAACCACGGGTTCGGCTCCGCCTTCTCGTCCAACCCGACCACCTCATCACACGTGCTGGCCTCGAACTTCTTTTCCTGCTCCTCGTGCATGCGGATGAAATCGCTGCTGTCGTCGGCGGCCTCCTCTGTCGCCCCGCTTCGGTGAACGGACGTCGTCTGGCCCTGCCCCACCTCGAACCACCGGCTGCCGGCCCGCGATGGGAAAAACCGCTGGCATGGCACGCCTGTCGTCCACGGCACCTCCCTCCCCACCTTGGCCTTCCGGCGCACGTTGCCCCCCTTCTGCCACTCGTTCACCCATCCGTGCTCGGCCCGGCAATGCCTCTGGATGACCTGTGGCCGCCGGCAAACGTACGGGCACGCCCTGCACCGTATCCCATCCGGTTGTGGTGCTGCGATGTGTGGGATGGGCTGCGTCGTTGGCTCTGGATAACGGAATGTTGCCAACTCGGCCTGGGTTTGGATGACGCCTGCTGTACTGCGGATGGTCTCTATGATGCCTAACCTCTGGGTGGTGGGGATGGATGGGTGGTGTGATCGCAAATGGGTTGCCACCTCACTGCCGACGACGGCGAATTGGCACTTGGCACATATAACGATGGAATACTGCGGATTAAAAACGAACGGCTCCATGGTTATGGCTTATCTCTTTATTCTAACTATTGCTAATGCTATGGGTTGTCCTCCTCTTTATACCTGATTCCCCTGCCTCTTTACCCTGCCTACTCTTGCTTTTTCTATGCTCCACCCTGATCCCGTACTCTATGTTCTCCTACCTCCTGCTTACCCTATCTGCCTTTTCTTTTTCTATCTTCCTCCTCTTATCTAACCCCTGGGTTGTTGGCTATATTATATAATTGGCTATGACTGGGCTGCACCTCTGGCCTCTGTGGGCCTGTGCACGCTCAACTGCCAACCACATCCCTATTTCCCCCAACCTCAAACCTACGGTTTCTTTTCCTACACCTCGCTTCTGTGGTCCTTGCCTTGGGAATATATTGTCCCAAACTTTGGCTGCTAATGCATGTCACTTTGGGCGAATTTGGACCTAAAAAACACAATGAACTCTACGTGGGCATTTCAATGAACTTGACCCCTTGCGTCTGGCGGGCCCACTCTTCTTTTGTATGGTTGCCACAATGAACTTGACTCCAGTTCATCGCCGACTTAATGTTAGCCTTGCCTGCTGCCCTATCCTTGTCCCTGTCCCTGTCCCCGTCGGTCCTGTTCGCCCGGCCTACCTGCCTTAGTTGAACCCTGACCTGCGTGACGTCCCTGCGCATGCCCTGTGTTGAAGCTTCATAACCGCCCGGCCTGTAATACTCTCTAACGACTGAAATGGGGTGTTCAGTTTAGTGGTCTAGAGCGCCCCCCTCCCTTGTGAGCTTGGGGGAGACCTGGGTTCGAATCCTGGAATACCCAGCTTTTTACATGCCCATCCTACCCCAACTTTTGCCCTGATCCCAAATATCCACTCCGTTTTCTCATACGACGCCCGTACACCGAGTTATCGGCCTTTTATCCCCTGTCTCTAAACCGAGTAGATACCCCTCCTTTGGCTCTTATCTACCTATCCCCTCTCCTTTCCTTATATATCCTTCTTCCCTTTTCTACTTATTCCTCTATTCTACTATAGTAAACTCCTTTTCTCTTCCCCTATGCTTTTCTTCCTTTTTACAACCAAAATCTCTTTTCTTTCTCTCTCTCCTTACCTGTCTACGTCTTGCCTAGCCTTGTACTGTTAAAACTATTCTACCGCTAACCTAATATCCTACAAGCTCCCGGGCCTTATATAAGACTCTACTAGTTCTACGTCAACAGACTAACATAAGAAGCCCTAATGTTAACTCACTGTTATTTATAGTGCTGCCTAGAATGTCTTCTTATAGCAGCCCTAGTAGAACAAAACGACTGCTTCTACACTAACAGACCAACGCAAACAACCTTAATATTAACTCACCATTATCCACAGTGCCGCCTACGACACCTTCCTGGCAATCTACGGCTTCTGCATCAACAGACCAACACAAAAAACCTTGATATCAACTCACCGCTATTCCTAATACTACCTATAATACCCTCCCGCACTAGCCCTGGCGGTAGCAAACGTGGTACCGTCCAAAGCGCCTACTGGACCATAGCCTTTTGCTTTCTCCCTCTGTCCCTAACCCTCTGTTACCTCTCTAACCCTGGCCCTCTGTTACCTCTCTAACCCTGACCCTCTGCTGCCTCTCTGACCCTAACCCTCTTCTGCCTCTCTAACCCTAACCCTGGACTCCCTCCCCCTACCTAACCTCTACCTTATGTGACCCCTCCTCTGGCCTCTCTGCCTGTGGGACGAATGCTGTATGCTGATATTATTTTATTAGACCTCTATTTATATAATAACGCTGTTCTATTCTTATATCTCTATATCTCCTCCTTCTTCTCCTTTTTCTTTCTATAGTTAATACATTCTTATTATTAACCTTAAGAGTACTATATACGTACTACATACCTAAATAAACTACATACTAAGTAATCCTCCTCTCCCTCCCTTAACTTTCGATGGCACCGGCTGCCCCTATGCGTCATATAGCCTATAGCGCCCAGTCCTCCTCCGCCATAACCCTGTTCCAGACGAGCGCCGTCACCCGGCAGAGACGGCTGGCCTCGATGCCGGCCCACCGGGTCCTCCCGCCCAGCCAGCGGTACAGTGCCTCCTCTGCCTTCGCCTCGTCGTCGTCGTCGTCGCGCGCGAAACCTTCCTCATCCATGGCGTCCTCGATAATCCGTCCCCCCACCGCTTCGGGGAGCCGTGACATACCGGCTACGAACATGGCAACAAGAGCCTGGCTGAACTGGCATGTGCCTGACCCGACTGAGAACCGGCCTCTGTCGCCCGCCTCGGCCTCCCATCGCTGGCATACGCCCTGGGGCAGCCCGCAGTGGAAGCAGCCGGAGAACGGCTCGAAGCGTCGCTTGGTGAACATCTCCCTCTCCGTCAGCCGTATGCCCTGCTCCACCCGCCCCCATTGCCCCGACGCCTTCCGCGGGCATTCCGAGAACGCGTGCTCGCCGTTGTCGTGGTCCTTGTCCCCGTGGCACAGAACGCATGAGTTCTGCACTTGGTGGAGCTGCCGGAGAAACCTATCGACCTCCCCGCCTTCTTGCATCCGCTCCCGCTCGAGCTGCCAGCGGTCGAACCGTCGCTGCCGCTCGGCCTGGCTGCCCTCTACCGCCTCGCCGCTGGCCGCCACCACCGCCGCCTGCTGCTGCTCCCGGCATATGTCGCACGCCTCCTCGTCGTCTTCGCAACCGAGCCGGTCTGTCCTCCCGTCCATGACCCGGTCTAGCACCACCCGCCGGCACCCGCCACCCGCTACATACTCCTCCGTTGCCGCTTCTCCCTGCTGGCCTCCGTTCCTAGCCTGCTGCACCACCACGGAAGCGCTTGGCTGACCATCCCGCCCGGCTCTGCCGCTCTCCTGGACGAAGTGCCGCAGCATGCGCGGCATCCCCGCGTGGATCACCACCCGGACGTCTGGCACGTCGATCCCTAGCCCGAGCGCGTTCGTTGCCACGATGACGCCCTCGGACCCGCTGCTCTGCCGCCACGTCTCGAGCCGTACTGCTTTGCCCTCCACCGAGTCGACACTGCTAAAAAACGTCGGGCACCCTAACGTCTCGCCTAGCCGCTCCACCCTCTCGATAGAATCGGCATAGATGATTGCCTTCCCTGTGGCCCCTTCCCACTGCAGCTGCTCCACCCACGCGATGACGACCTCGCAGATCTTCGCCTCGACTGCGTCCTCCTCGCCCTCGCGGTGGCCCTCGACGTCGACGACGGAGTACCGGATGTTCTTCCGCGTCGTCCGGGACCGGAACATGAGCACCCGCCGTGGGTCAAACCTCATGCTGTGGAAGAACGCAGCCTCGTCGCCTGGTGCTAGCGTTGCCGTCAAGCACACCGTCTGGACTCCAAATTCGCGCACCGCTGCCCCGATCTCCCGCAGCTTCGGCCGGAACGTCGCGCTCCCCTCGAGCACCACGTGGCACTCGTCAATGACAATCCGGTCGAGTGCCTGCCTCGCCTGCAGCCGCAAGACGAAGTCATGGAACCCCTTGCTAACCACGGACTCGGGCGTTACGAACACGATGGCGGCCGCCTTCGGCACCTTCCGGCTCGACCACACCGACGAGCTGATGCCGGCCTCGGTACAGCGCACGTGGAGATCCCCCCGTAGCGAGACCAGCGGCGTCACAACGATTGTAACCCCCTCTGGTGAGCAGAACGCCGGCAGCATGAACGACGCGCTCTTGCCGCCGCCCGTGCCCATGATCTGCACCACCGGGCTGTGCCCTTCAACGATCGCCTGTATTGCCTGTGCCTGGTTGCCCCGGAACGTCGCCCCCGGTCGGCCTGTCATCTGCCGGAGCTGCCCCTCGAGATTGACCTGCTGCAGACGCGCCTGCCGCCGGAGCCGGGCCTCCAACCGGACGCCGTCGTATGGCTCCGCCTCCCGCTTGACCCCTATCTTTGACCCTACCCCCGCCTCGCGGTCTTCCACACCAAAGTCAAAGAACCGGTGCCACTGCTGACTGACCCGGCGGAACTGCTGTTGCTTTGCTGCCGACCCGCTGCCGAACTGCATCAGCAGCCGCGAGTAGACGAGCCCGGCAAGTCTCGTGCTGTGGCCGGCCTGCAGATCCCACGCGCTGTCGTTCACGTCGTCCGCCTCCTCGTCCTCGTCTGGCCCGCCCTCGCCGGGCCGTCCGAACGCCTCGTTCAAGTACCGGTTGGCAATGGCGATGGCGATGTGCCGCCACATGCTAACGTTAAGCTGGCTACCCAGCAGCCGGCTGCTGCACTGCTGGATGATCCGCCGTGACCGGTCTGTCGTCCACACCCGCTCTTCCTTCCACGTCCACGCCGCTGCCTCGTCCTCCTCGCCGCCGCCGTCCCGGCTGGTGCCGCCCAGCTGGTCTATCTCCTTGTCTTGGCCCCCCCTTGCCCCCACCAGAATCTCGTCGGCCCAGAGATATGCGCTGTAGCCCCCTGACCCAGACACCGTCCCCTGCACCTCCTGCCAGAACGGCAGCACTAGCCACAAATACCACACCAGCAGCTCGCCTACCTCTCGCGGCAGATACCGATGGATCACCTTGGCCTGGCCTGTGCTCCGAAACCCCTTGTGGTACGCCGTCACAAAGCACATGGCGCCCTCGTGCGCGAATATGTTCCGCACCCCTCCGTTGACTGTGTTGCTGTGCCGGATCCCGGCCAGCTCCGTCGCCCGCCCGGGTTGGCCGCCAAGCATGTGTATTAGCATCCATAGACGCTCGCGGAACTGCCCAAAAGCGTGCTCGTACGCCCGTCTTGCTCTTGGGTGAAAGACGTCTCGCCTGGCCTCTTCTGCCCTGCTGCCGTCGACGCCCCACTGCTGTGCCAGTCTGGGTGACGCTCCGATCCGGCCGAACACCCAACCCTCCCCCTTCTGTGTCCACGTGTTGCGGTCGTCCCGTAAGAACGAGTACCCCGGCTGCTTCTCGCTGTGGTCGTCCTCGATCGACGCCCACGGGATTGCTGGCAGTGCCTCTCTCAGCTGCTCTCCCCTGCCCTCCCCCTCGCCTATCATCGTCAGCTCGGCAAGTATCTCCCTGGCCTCCTGTACTAGACCGTGCATCATGTCTGAAAGCTGGCCCATGCTGAAGCGCGCCCGCCGGAACGAGATCTCGTCCTTGATCCAGTCAACGTGCCCGGGGATCGGCGTGTCGTACTGGATCTTCAACCCCATCGTGCGCATCTCCAAGATCCAGTCCATCGGCGTCGGCTCGGCGTCGGGTGCGCCCGATGTCCGCGTCATGAACCTCTGCACCTTGGCGCGGACGTACCGGAATATACTGGGGACCTCATCCTCGGCAGCCTCTACCCCAACCTCCTTCGCCCTCTCTGTTACGGCGTCCTTCCTCTCAATAGCGGACTGGTAAACGACGAGCATCCGGCTTACTTTAATGACAGCCGAGTAGATTGTCGTGTAGTCTGTCACCTTAACCCAACCGCCGTCTTCATCAATACCCATGACAGCTAGCGCGCTGATTAAGACGTTCTCGTAGTCGCCTTTCCGAAGCGGGTGGTTGAGAACGCGGACCAGCACCTTGACGGCGGCCCTCTCCGCCTCCGTTGGTCCATCGTCCGGCTCTCCAACTTCCAGTGCCCCTTCTTTCTGCACGGCTGCCTTGAAGCGCTGCCAATATTGGCGCTGCCTCGCCGTCAGACGATATGGCGGCCGCTCGTCGTCAGCCATCTCCTGCGTGCGGTACCAGATACAGAGAAACTTCCGCCAGACGCCCTTGTATCGCTCCCACGTCTGGTCTTCTAGCCGGTTGTCAAACGGCCTGCGTGGCTTGATGTGTACCTCATTCCGCTGGACCTCGAACAATGCAGCGTTCCCGACGATGTTGGGGCTCGAGATCTTCCGCGCCTGATTCAAGACCCTCTCCATCACTGTCCACATGGCCTGGAGCACCCCTTCCTCTTCTGCGATGGGCTCTGTTGTCTCTCGTAGCTTAGCCATCGCCAGCCCTTCCAAGTGCTCCGGCCACTTGACACAACTCAGCCACGAGTGCGCATCTCGTTTGTCGTCCGCGCCGTGGATGACATCGTCTGTCCAACAACTGACCCGTTTAGCCTCTTCTTGGCGAATCCGCGCAATAATGTCGTGCGCTGACGTCCCTGTCAGCCCGGGCTGGGTGCCTCTGTCTGCCTCCTCTGTCTGGCTGACCCGAAACCAGCGGCGGCCGGCCCGTGACGGGAAGAAGCGCTGGCATGAGACCCCCTTTGTCCATGGTATGTTCCTTGGCTCGGACGCCTTCCTCCTCACGTTGCCTCCCTTCTTCCAGTCGTTTGCCCACCCGTGCTGGTCGCGGCAGTGCCGCTGCATGACCCGCTGTTGCCGACAGACGTAGCCGCATGTGGTGCACTCGAGCCCGTCGTGCTCTGGCGGGGCGAGATGCTCGATGGGCTTGGTGGTTGGTCCTGGCAGCTGAAGCGCCACTATACCCTCTTGGTTGCGGATAACGCCCGGGCACGCCCGGACGGCCTGTGAGGCCTCCTCACGCCTGGCGGCTGGGAGAGATCGATGTCTTGTGCGAAGATGGGTGACTACCTCGTCAGCAACAACGGCGAACTGGCACGTCTTACAGATAGCGACAGAGAATGTTGTATTATAAACAAATGGATCCATCCTACGTCTATTTCTATGCTGTAGTTAGTTTCTATACCCCTTGGCTTCCCCCCCTGTAAGATGTAAGTAAATAAATCGACGTTGCTATGGTGTGATGTGGGAGACCATGTTACATAAGCTGGTCTGTTGTGGTATTGGGTGTATTCAGCAATGACCTTTGGGTGGCTTGTGCATACTCCCTCATTGACCACATCAGAATATTTCCCTACGCAGAAAACTCCAAAAACATAAGTATAGACGTTGTTTTATATTAGTATACTATAGATCTATGTAGAGCACATTGTGCGCTTTCTATCTATCCTATTCTTATGGGTTTTAATTAGAAATAAGAGTATAGTCCGTTGTCTGGAGAGATTTCAACGAACTATACCCCCTGTCTTCAGCGTCTCCACCTTTATTTCGCAGGGTCTTTCAACCGACTATACTATAGTCCGTCGTGTTCAGTAGAATAGGGAGCTATAATATACTAGCTATAAATATAGCTATAAGACCCTAGCTAAACTAATATATACCTAACCTAACTAAGAACTAGCCTCTATTACCTACCTTAGCCTCCTATTACTAGTATATACCCTAAGGCAGCCTATAGTAAAAGTAGCTAGAGAATAGCTTAAAGTACTACTTAGTAAATATCTCCCTCTCTATTAGCTATATACCCTACTCTACCTACCCCTATTACCCTAACGCCTTTTATAGGTATTTTAAGAATATATACTTACTATTATTATAGTCCTTCTCCTTATAGTATAGAATATATAAGTTCTATACTTAGTAGAGCTACTAGAGAAACCTATTAACCTCCTTACCTTCTTATATCTACTCCTACTTAAACTATTAGTAGTTAAACTATCTTTACTACTTAGCCTAGCTACCCTTTACTACCTTACTACTAGCTACTACTACTACTACCTACTACTACTACTACCTACTACTACTCCTAGTATATATTATATACCTCCTTATTATCTTTATAACTAACCTAGTCTATCCTCCTATCTATAACTTAGTTTAGTACTACCTACTAGTACCTACTACCTACTATATACTCCTCTATTACTATTTCTCCCTACTAGCCTTTATTCTTAGCCTACTATACTACTATAGAAGTACTTAGCTAACTATTCTACCTAGCTTTACTACTCTCCTAAATAAAGTACTATAGTATATATAGTATCCCTATATAGATTATAACTTAGACGTCTAGTATATTAATCCCTAGCGTAAGTATGTTTATAGCTATAATAATACCCTTAGACCTACTACTCTACTACTATATCTTAAGCTATACTATTTTACCCTTTACTAAGTTAATACTACTAAAAAATATTAGGCACCTTAGTATCTTACCTAGCTACTCTACCTACTTAATAGAATTAGTATAGATTATTACCTTCCCTATAGCCCCTTCCTACTATAGCTACTCTACCTATATAATAACAACCTTATAGACCTTAGCCTTAATAATATCCTCCTTACCCTTATAGTAGCCTTTAATATAAATAATAGAGTACTAAATATTCTTTTATATTATTTAGGACTAAAATATAAGCACCTACTATAGGTTAAACCTTATACTATAAAATAACATAGCCTTATTACCTAGTATTAGTATTACTATTAAGCATACTATCTAGACTCTAAATTTATATACTACTACCCTAATCTCCTATAGCTTTAGCTAGAATGTTATACTCCCCTTAAGTACTATATAGTACTTATTAATAATAATCTAGTTAAGTACCTACCTTACTTATAGCTATAAGATAAAGTTATAGAACCCCTTACTAACTATAGACTTAGGCGTTATAAATATAATAATAGCCGCCTTTAGTACCTTCTAGCTTAACTATACTAATAAGCTAATACTAGCCTTAGTATAGTATATATAGAGATCCCCCTATAGTAAGACTAGTAGCGTTATAATAATTATAACCCCCTCTAGTAAGTAGAATACTAGTAGTATAAATAATATACTCTTACTACTACCTATACCTATAATCTATACTACTAGGCTATACCCTTTAATAATTACCTATATTACCTATACTTAGTTACCCTAGAATATCACCCCTAGTTAGCCTGTTATCTACTAAAGCTACCCCTTAAGATTAACCTACTATAGATATACCTACTACTAGAGCTAGGGCTCTAACTAGACGCTATTATATAGCTCTACCTCCTACTTAACCCCTATCTTTAACCCTACTCCTACCTTATAGTCTTCTATACTAAAGTTAAAAAACTAGTACTACTACTAACTAACCTAGTAGAACTACTACTACTTTACTACTAACCTACTACTAAACTATATTAGTAGCTATAAGTAGATAAGCCTAGTAAGTCTTATACTATAGCTGGCCTATAGATCCTATATGCTATTGTTTATATTATCTACCTCCTTATCCTTATCTAGCCTACCCTTACTAGGCTGTCTAAATATCTTATTTAAGTACTAGTTAGTAATAGTAATAGTAATATACTACTATATACTAACGTTAAGTAAATATATATATCGCCTTTCTAGAAGACCTAATTACTAATTAAGACTACCTTAGCCTAATTAAAAAAACCAACCCTAAGCCTTAGAGCGTCTTACTATTTTACTTATATCACCCTACTACTTTAGTCCTTACTACCCTATACCTTTCTAATAGCTATATGGATTTACCTATTATAACTATAAGAACCTTAACCCTAAACTCTTATGTCTTCTATATTCCCCTACCCTTCCTAGTACTTCTCTAGAAACGCCCTAATTACTACTATAAACTAGGTCCCTTATATCTTACTCCCTAGCTATAAGTACTTACCCTACTATAGTATTACCCCTAGCTACTTTAGGTACTTCTCCATCTCTCTAAATTCTAACCCTTTAGTAACTAGTACCTATACCTCCTTCTCTACCTCCCTATATATTATAAGGAAATACCTAAGTATCTATAGGAGGAAGTTGCCCTACTACATACATCCCTTACCTGCCTATAATTACCTAAAATTCCATACATCCCTAGGTATAACTATCTCCTACTTACAGCATATATATTATAGAAGTAGACACCCTAAACACCCTATAAATACTAGTACTATCCCTAACTATAGTACTAGTTCTATAATCTAGATAACCTACCTCTACTCCTATCTATTAATTACTTTATACTCTACTACTATATGCCTATTACCTACCTTATCTTTATTATTAAAGAAGTAATATACATATTATACCCTACTTTCTCCTACTACTTCTTCTAGCTACTTAAGCTTCTTAATCTACTACTATCTATTATACTTCTTACTTTTAGCCTTCTATTATAGCCTAGCTGCCTCCTCTAGGAACCCTAATATCCTCTACTTCTCTCTACCCTACCTACCCTCTATACTACTATCTTAGCCCCCTTACCTTACTATGTTTCTTCCTTTTAATACTAAGCTAACTTTACTCCCTAACCCTAAACCTCTACTATCTTCTATCTTACCCCCTAAAGAGCTCTTACCTTCTCTCCCTCTCTAGTCTTACTAACCTTACTATACTTACTATGTCTACTTTACTTATTTTACCTACCTTCCCTACCCCTACCTTATATGCCTAGCTTCTATTACCTTAATCTCTTCCTCTACTACTACCTACCTTCTCTTTTAACTAAGTAACTATCCTATTTTGCTAACCCTAACCCTTCTTCTCTCTACTATACCTATTACTCCTCTATAACTCTATAGTATAAGCCTACTTAGAGCTACTATATCTACCTCTAAGAGTAGCATACTGCTATATATCCTACTACTAAGCCCTATACTAGCCCCTATCTCTATAGCCTTACTACTAGAACTCCTTACTACCTCCTCTTACCTTATCTCTATAATACTTTACCCTACCTTTAGTAGAGGTAGGAGTAATACCTCTCTCTCCACCCTAGTAGCCCTACCCCCCTATCCCTATTGCCTACTAGCCTAGACTAGTAACTCTAATAGCTATCTTAGTGACTATACCCTATTTCCTTAAGTCCCTAAGAATTCTACTTTACCCTATACTTCTTCTTCTTCCTCCTCTTCCTCCTCTTCCTCCCTATCCCTATTAACTACCCTAAAGCTATCTTAGAGACGGCTTTATAATAAGTACCTATCTACCCCTACTTAGCTATCTAGGCTGTTATCTTTATTACTAACATTACTATCTATAATTTTAACCTATCTTATATCTACTACTAGGCTCTCTTACTACTATACTTATACCCTAGCCTCCCTCTAATAGAGGGAAGCTATATAGTTATTATACCTAGTACTACTCTTAAATAGACTATAAGACGTCTTAATATATATTCTATTAAGTACCTTATCTAGTATAAAATACTAGTATTTACTAGTTATAAGGAATCTATTAAACTCCTCCCTAGCTTACTTTTCTACCTTATTTTATACCTTTATACTACTAATAAGGATAATAGCTATTAAATTCTTCCTATCCCGCCCTACTTACCTAGATTACTATAAGAACTAAGCTATTATATAGGGTAGCCCTATAAAGACTACTACCTAGACGTTAGGGATGTTTACCCCTATCCCTAGTATATCTATTACTACTATAATACTACTATACTACCTCTAGCTTATTAATACTACTTCTTACTCTACCTCTAATAGCCTACTATAGTATATACTATACTTTAGCTACTATATAAGATGTTTAACTATCTCTACCTCCCTAGAGAAAATAATTACCCTAGGCCTTACCCTACTACTACTACTAGGTAGTATATTCCTAGGTGTATTACTAGAACCCTTTAGGTTGTCTAGTAAGTACTCCTCTAGAGCTTCTAATATATCCTCTACTATAATAATCCTAGCTACTATACGTATAATATAGCTTAGGTTTTCACGCCTTATACTCTCCTAGATTACCTTACTATCTTCTAGCCCTATAAGGAAGTATAATAGGAATTAATACTTATCTTTAGGTAGTAGTATTACTATTAGGCATACTACCTACACCCTAAGCTCTACTATCCTCTATCCTATATTAATAAGTACTAGCTGATATGTATCTAATACCTATAGGATTATATGGTATTTATCTAGTACTACTATGTCTAAGAGGTGCTACGCCCTAAGCTTCTAGAGAAACGTTAGGAACCCTTAGCTTATAGATTATTCTAATATTATAAGGATAATCTCCCTATCTTGCTACTATATACTATCCTATACTACCCCCTAAATCCCTAACCCTAAATACTATCTATAAAGGTCCCCTTAGAGTAATAGTAGTAGGACTACTACTATAATAGTACCGCCTTTAGTAATTACTATAGGTACTAAGAATACTATACTTTTCTTACTCCCTATTACTACTACCTAAATAATAGGTGTTATCTTAGTAGTAATCACCTAGAGTACCCTTTACTTACTAAGGCTAAATAAGGAACTAGTACTATATACCTTATTATATATATCTCTAAGGTCTACTACTACTACTACCTTAAACTATACTATTTATGCCGCCTTACTAGCTCTCTATAGTACTTACTCTACTACTATTATCCTACTTGTCTTACTTAGTATCCTAAGGATAATACTATACTACTATATACTAATATTACAGAACTATTCTTATGCTGTTTTGCTGCCTACTCGCCCTATCTCTATAGGCTATATGTAGATAGTATCTTAGATCTACCATAAGTGCCTAGCTTAGAGTACTAGTATATTATTCTCTATCTCTCTATTACTTACGCCACCCTCCTCCTCCTCTAAGTCCTACCCTACCTTACTATTATCTAGACCTATTATACTTACTAGCTGCTTATATAGGTCCTTTATATACTACTATAAAATTATAATAATAGCATGCTATATCTACTATATCCTAAACACTACCTTAAGCCCTTCTAAGGTCTATTACTATAGTACCTTAGAAAGCTGTTTGCTAGCCTACAGCACCTTATTACTATACTACCCCTCTACTATTACTATTCCCCTAACCCTAAACTCTATTACCTATATAATCTAGTAGGGCGCCTTACTAAATACGTAGCTACTATATACTACCTTTTAACCTCCCTACCTATCCCTACCTTATGCCTTAATAAGGACTTATGTCTTAATAAACTACTAGAACGGCACTATAATTATAAGATAGAGTACTAAGAGCTCCCCTACTAGCTATAGGAGGAACTAGTATACTACCTAGTAGTTACTTTACTAGAGGAAGTTCTTATAGTAGAACATCGTAATGCTAACTATACCCCTATAGAGAAGTATATTATAGAGGCCTCTACTTACTATATTCTAGAACTAGATTAGTGTTACCTCTAGCCTATAAGCTGGTATCCCTCCTGTTATATAGATTAGGAATAAGAGCGTCTTATAGAACTTATTAACTACCTTATAGAAGGCCCTAACCTATATAGTCTTCTACTCTATATACCTATCTAAATTAGTCTACCCCTACTCTAGACATACCTACTATATTATACTATTAAGGATTTACTAGAGGATATAGCCTTCTAACCTACCTACCTACTTAATATTACTATACTCCTAGAGGAAGCTATACCTAGCTAAGTTGTTACCCTAGTTATCCCTAAGTATTAGTAAAGGGACCTCTAGTAGTGTCTTCTCCTCTATTGTCTTGCTCTATAGTACCCTATAGAGCACCTCTAGCTATTACCTACCTTTCCCTATTAAGCTATATATTATCTCCTAGAATACTATTATTATAAGCTTACTATCTTAAATAAACAGCTTATTACTATCCTAGTAGATATAGCTACTAGACCTAGTCTGCTATTAGATCTTTATACCATACGCCTATATCTATGTCATCTAGACAATAGGGGAACTAATATATAACCCCTCTTGCCTACTATTATAGATAAAATAGTAGAGTATCTAGTAGACTTTATTAGTAACTAGCCTTATGCTGGCCTACTACTACTCTAGGTACTATAGCGCCCTGTTTTCTACTTCTATACCTATTATATTATTGTCTCCCTTACTATCCTATATAATAGGCCTTATACTAGATTATCCGCCTAATATCTACTCTTCCCTCTAAGCCTCCTAGATAGTATACTATAAAATTACTAGCTTAGTAATCTTAATAATCCCTAAATATATAGGCGTGTAGTTAAGTATGCTCTCCTATAATCTATCTAGCCAGATAGCCATTACTACTAGGGCGCTAAGAAGGGGGCTATTATAGACGTCTTCTAATAGGTTTTAATCTAGTAGAGCTATTATAAGATAGAGGCATAGCTTGTTAAGGTTTCTATTAATAGAAGCCCTTACCTCCTTACTTACTTATCTCTACTAGATCTTAACTACTAAGGTAAACCCCTATATAAGGGACTACTAAGCCTTAGTTACCTAGAACCAGATGTCCTATTGCTACGTCTAGGATCCTACTATTAGCCTATAAGCCCTAAGGAGGTTACTTTAGACCTTACTATATATATATAACTAATGTAGCTTAATGCTTTTACCTATAACCCCCTATACTACTTCTACGTATTTGTCTTTATATATAGCTTAAATAGTCTCCTACTAGGCTTAAGGGGACCTTACTGTTTTAGGTTAAATAGTACTAGATAATATTACGCCTCTAGGGTATATTACCAGGCCTAATTAGTAACCTAGAGGAAGCTATCTGTCATAGCCTATACTATAATCTTATCTAGCTATGCCGGCTATAAGAGGGCTTAGACTATACTAGCCTTAAGACCTACTAGGTACTAAACCTACCCTATCTAATTAAGCTAGAGATTAGGCTCTTTAGTAGGGTTAATAGGCTATACTATTATTTAGTTTCTCTTAAGCTTAAGTATAGTCTCTTAGTAGGTATATAGTACCTTAAGCTCTATATGCTGCATAAGGGGGGGCTATAGCTGCTATACTTTAAAGTTAAATAACTTTCCTTTTCTAGCCCTTAAGTACTATACTAGCGTCTAGAATAGGATATTAGCTTAGTATAGAGACTTACTACTACTATCTTAGAAATCTAGGTACTACTCCTAGATATATCTATTAATACTATTATATGTCTTAATAATATAGCTATAGCTACCTATAACATAGCTATAGCTAGTCTTAGGTGTGCTAAGCTCTAGGATAGGGACTATATTAGGGGGTAGGGGCTTAAACTACTTAGCTAGCTCCTTACTATTTTTATAAAGATTAGGGTATATCCACAAGATGTTATAGATAGTAAGTTTTATATTACTAGGTAACATATCTTAGTAGTTTAGGCTTTCCTTTAGGTAGTATAGGGTAGAAGTAAGTATTTTACTAGTTTAATATATAACATATACTACTACCTAGAACTTAGGTAGGTAAATAAATAGCTTAATAGTAAAGTCTAATAGTAGTTAGGTTATAGTTATAGTAGAGAAGTATAACTAGAAATAGTAATTACTACTTTTACTTATTTTAACCCCTTATACTCCTTAAAGGCTTTATATACCTTTTAATTTAATAGGCTATAGGAAACATAGTTACTATCTACTACACTAGTAAGGGTATGTCCCTAAAAATACTTATTAGTTACTATAAGCCCTACTAAAAGTTCCTAGATAAGTCCTTATAGTATCTACCTATTAGTTATAATAAGTCCTACTATAAGTTCCTAGACAAGTCCTTATAGTATCTACCTAGAGCCTACTAATAAGTTAGTTATAATAAGTCCTACTATAAGTTCCTAGATAAGTCCTTATAGTATCCACCTAGAGCCTACTAACAAGTCAGTTACGATAAGTCCTACTATAAGTTCCTAGACAAGTCCTTATAGTATCTACCTAGAGCCTACTAACAAGTCAGTCACAATAAGTCCTACCATAAGTTCCCAGACAAGTCCTTATAGTATCTACCTGTTAGTTACAACAAGTCCTACTATAAGTTTCTAGATAAGTCCTTATAGTATCCACCTAGAGCCTACTAATAAGTTAGTTATAATAAGTCCTACTATAAGTTCCTAGATAAGTCCTTATAGTATCTACCTAGAGCCTACTAATAAGTTAGTTATAATAAGTCCTACTATAAGTTCCTAGACAAGTCCTTATAGTATCTACCTATTAGTTATAATAAGTCCTACTATAAGTTCCTAGATAAGTCCTTATAGTATCTACCTAGAGCCTACTAATAAGTTAGTTATAATAAGTCCTACTATAAGTTCCTAGATAAGTTTAAAAATATTACCCTTTGTTTCTTAGATAGATAAACCTAATAAACCTTAGAAGTCTTTATCTCTTTTATTGTTTAAAAGAGACAAAAACTTCTAATTTTTATTTAGTCTATAGTAGTAGCTATAGAGATAAGTCCTAAGGGAAATATCCTACTATAAAAGTAACTTAGGTAAATTTATATTAGTTATAGTCTTTTAAGAGGATAACTCTTTTTAACTTAGTAGTAATATACCTAGCCCTAACAACTTAGGTCTCCTACTATATTTACTTATAGGTATAGCTATAGGGTAACTATTAGCTTATAAGGGCTAGCCTATAGTAAAAATAGGGACTTTATTATTATTAAGGATTATATAAAAACTATAAAGTTTATCTTTTAATAAGGATAAACTTAATACTTAGAAGTATATTTTAGAAATAAGGTTATGTTTACTATAAGATAAGCCCTAAAGTAACGTCCTATAGTAGAAGTAACTTAGGTAAATTTATGTTAGTTATAGTCTTTTAAGAGGATAACTCTTTTTAACTTAGTAGTAATATACCTAGCCCTAACAACTTAGGTCTCCTACTATATTTACTTATAGGTATAGCTATAAGGTAACTATCGGCTTATAAGGGCTAGCCTATAGTAATAATAGGGACTTTATTATTATTAAGGATTATATAGAAACTATAAAGTAAATCTTTTAATAAGGACAAACTTAATACTTAGAAGTATGTTTAAGAAATAGTGTTCTATACTAAAAAGTAAGGTTAATTAAGTAGGGTGGCTACTAGGTACCCTAAAGGGCACCCCCTACTATACCTTAGTTCCCTAAATAGTATATCTTATTAGTAGGTAGGCTACCTTAGGTTGAAAGGTCCTATTTCTATAAGAGAATATATAGTCTAGTAGCCTTATAGGCTTTTAGGTCTTTATATCTTACTACTTACCTAGTAGTTAGAGGCTAATAGTTCTTAGATAGTTCTTAGTAGTGCCTATAGATTTCCTATATACTTAACGTTACTACCCCCTAGTTAACTTATAAAGCATAACTATTATAGTAGCCTTCCCTTAGTATATATCCCTTATTAAGTCTAAGATAATATAGTACTTTTACTACTATACTAGGCTTCCCCTAGTATGTATCCCTTATTAAGTCCCCTAGCATACTCTAGAATAAAGACTTCTAGATACTATTATAATAGTAGAGACAGCTATACCCCTATTAACATAACCTATAGTAAATAGGTTTACATCCTATAAAACAATAATATTATAATTATAATACGTAAGGTTAATTATAGTAGCTAAGTAGTTCTTAGTAGACCCTATGGATTACTAATAGGATTGATGTTACTACCCCTAAGTTAATATAGTACTTTTGCTACTATAGCAGGCTTCCCCTAGTATGTATCCCTTATTAAGTCTAAGTTAATATAGTACTTTTACTACTATAGTAGGCTTCCCCTAGTATATCTCTTTTAAATTCCCTAGCATGCTATATAGTATAGAGTCTTTATTTACCTAGTATACTCTATCTTAAAGATACTTAGTATCCCTATTACCTAGCTTTTTATCCCCTAGTATATGTTTATTATAATATAGGTATTATAATAATTACCTAGCTATAATAGCCTAAAAGATAGTAATCTATAGGGGAATACTAAAGCCTACTATTACTAGGGGCTATACCTAGATAGGCTCTAAGGGAGAATTAGATTTGCTCTGTCTTCTTATAGGCCCTCTAACACTTTTTGCGCCTAAACTCCGCTCTACTAGGTTTTCCCCTAAAAAAATAATTCCTAAAAAAAGATTTACTATAGGAAAACAAAAAAATCAACTTATAGCTATATAAGGCTTAATAGATCCCATATGTAGTTAATTAAAAGTACCCTTAAAATAGAAAAGTAAATAAGTATTATATACCTATATTATAGACTATATAGAGGGTCTTTTCTATTTTTAGCTACTATACCCCCCTAAAGAGAAAAAGGCCTATAAAGTTTAAAAAACTTACCCTTAGAATTCTAACTTCTACTATAGCCTACCTATAGTAGTAAATTATATACTATTATATAGCTAAAAGAAAGGTTAATAGGCCTATAGAAACTCCTACTTAGATTTACTATAGTAGAGTAGGATTCTACTTAAAGAAAGTAAGGTACCCTAGAAATAAATAAGAAGTACCCTTAAAATTAAACAAATAAATATACTATAGTATAACATATTAATAGGGGATTATAGTAGTATAGCAACTTTTCTTATAGCATATCTAGTTACTAAGAAAACCCGCTATAAAGTTTAAAAGACTTACCCTTAGTATAGTTACCTCCTTGTCTAGGCTACCTATAGTACTAAGAGGTATACTATTATAGAGCTATTTTAGTAGTAAATACGCCTATCTAAAACCCTAGCTAGAATTCCTATAGTAAAGGTAGATTCTACTAAAAGAAACTAAGGTACCCTAGAAATAAAAAAGAGGTACCCTAGAAAGAAAAGAGAGGTACCCTAGAAAGAAAAGTAAGGTACCCTAGAAATAAAAAAGAGGTACCCTAGAAAAGAAAATCTTAGGTACCCTAGAAATATAAGAGTAATTATATATTTATATAGCATGTTAATAGGGGATTATAGTAGTATAGCAACTTTTCTTATAGTATATCTAGTTACTAAGAAAACCCGCTATAAAGTTTAAAAAACATACCCTTAGAATAGTTACTTCTTTGTCTAGGCTACCTATAGTACTAAGAGGTATACTATTATAAAGCTATTTTAGTAGTAAATACGCCTATCTAAAACCCTAGCTAGAATTCTTATAGTAAAGGTAGATTCTACTAAAAGAAACTAAGGTACCCTAGAAAGAAAAGAGAGGTACCCTAGAAAGAAAAGTAAGGTACCCTAGAAATAAAAAAGAGGTACCCTAGAAAAGAAAATCTTAGGTACCCTAGAAATATAAAAGTAATTATATATTTATATAGCGTATTAATAGTAGATTATAGTAGTATAGCGACTTTTCTTTTAGTATATCTAATTACTAAGAAAACCTACTATAAAGTTTAAAAAACTTACCTTTAGAATAGTTACCTCCTTATCTAGGCTACCTATAGTACTAAGAGGTATACTATTATAAACCTATTTTAGTAGTAAATACGCCTATCTAAAACCCTAGCTAGAATTCCTATAGTAAAGGTAGATTCTACTAAAAGAAACTAAGGTACCCTAGAAATAAAAAATAGGTACCCTAGAAATTAAACAAATAACTATACTATAGTATAGTATGTTAATAGGGGATTATAGTAGTATAGTAACTTTTCTTATAGTATATCTAGTTGCTAAGAAAACCTACTATAAAGTTTAAAAAACATGCCCTTAGAATAGTTACCTCTTTGTCTAGGCTACCTATAGTACTAAGAGGTATACTATTATAGAGCTATTTTAGCAGCAAATACGCCTATCTAAAACCCTAGCTAGAATTCCTATAGTAAAGGTAGATTCTATTAAAAGAAACTAAGGTACCCTAGAAATAAATAAGAGGTACCCTAGAAATCAAACAAATAAATATACCATAGTATAGCATATTAATAGGGGATTATAGCAGTATAGCGACTTTTCTTCTAGCATATCTAGTTACTAAGAAAACCTATTATAAAGTTTAAAAAGCTTGCCCTTAGAATAGTTACCTCCTTGTCTAGGCTACCTATAGTACTAAGAGGTATACTATTATAAACCTATTTTAGTAGTAAATATACCTATCTAAAACCCTAGCTAGAATTCCTATAGTAAAGGTAGATTCTACTAAAAGAAACTAAGGTACCCTAGAAATAAAAAATAGGTACCCTAGAAATTAAACAAATAACTATACTATAGTATAGTGTGTTAATAGGGGATTATAGTAGTATAGCGACTTTTCTTATAGTATATCTAGTCGCTAAGAAAACCTACTATAAAGTTTAAAAAACATACCCTTAGAATAGTTACCTCTTTGTCTAGGCTACCTATAGTACTAAGAGGTATACTATTATAGAGCTATTTTAGTAGTAAATACGCCTATCTAAAACCCTAGCTTAAATTCTTATAGTAAAGGTAGATTCTACTAAAAGAAACTAAGGTACCCTAGAAAGAAAAGAGAGGTACCCTAGAAAGAAAAGTAAGGTACCCTAGAAATAAAAAAGAGGTACCCTAGAAAAGAAAATCTTAGGTACCCTAGAAATATAAGAGTAATTATATATTCATATAGCATGTTAATAGTAGATTATAGTAGTATAGTAACTTTTCTTATAGCATATCTAGTTACTAAGAAAACCTACTATAAAGTTTAAAAAACATACCCTTAGTATAGTTACCTCTTTATCTAGGCTACCTATAGTACTAAGAGGTATACTATTATATAGCTATTTTAGTAGTAAATACGCCTATCTAAAACCCTAGCTAGAATTCCTATAGTAAAGGTAGATTCTACTAAAAGAAACTAAGGTACCCTAGAAATAAAAAATAGGTACCTTAGAAATTAAATAAATAACTATACTATAGTATAGCATATTAATAGGGGATTATAGTAGTATAGCGACTTTTCTTATAGTATATCTAGTTGCTAAGAAAACCTACTATAAAGTTTAAAAAATATACCCTTAGAATAGTTACCTCTTTATCTAGGCTACCTATAGTACTAAGAGGTATACTATTATAAAGCTATTTTAGTAGTAAATACGCCTATCTAAAACCCTAGCTAGAATTCCTATAGCAAAGGTAGACTCTACTAAAAGAAACTAAGGTACCCTAGAAATAAAAAAGAGGTACCCTAGAAAGAAAAGAGAGGTACCCTAAAAAGAAAAGTAAGGTACCCTAGAAATAAAAAAGAGGTACCCTAGAAAAGAAAATCTTAGGTACCCTAGAAATATAAGAGTAATTATATATTCATATAGCACGTTAATAGTAGATTATAGTAGTATAGCAACTTTTCTTATAGTATATCTAGTTGCTAAGAAAACCTACTATAAAGTTTAAAAAACATACCCTTAGTATAGTTACCTCTTTATCTAGGCTACCTATAGTACTAAGAGGTATACTATTATATAGCTATTTTAGTAGTAAATACGCCTATCTAAAACCCTAGCTAGAATTCCTATAGCAAAGGTAGATTCTACTAAAAGAAACTAAGGTACCCTAGAAATAAAAAATAGGTACCCTAGAAATTAAACAAATAACTATACTATAATATAGCGTGTTAATAGGGGATTACAGTAGTATAACGACTTTTCTTCTAGCATATCTAGTCACTAAGAAAACCTATTATAAAGTTTAAAAAGCTTACCCTTAGAATAGTTACCTCTTTATCTAGGCTACCTATAGTACTAAGAGGTATACTATTATAAACCTATTTTAGTAGTAAATATGCCTATCTAAAACCCTAGCTAGAATTCCTATAGTAAAGGTAGATTCTACTAAAAGAAACTAAGGTACCCTAGAAATAAAAAATAGGTACCCTAGAAATTAAATAAATAACTATACTATAGTATAGCATGTTAATAGGGGATTATAGTAGTATAGCGACTTTTCTTATAGCATATCTAGTTACTAAGAAAATCTACTATAAAGTTTAAAAAACTTACCCTTAGAAGAGTTATACCCCCCTATTAGTAAGGCGGCCTACTATAGCCTACTATAACGTTAATCCCCTATGCAGTATAGGCTGTTCTATTAATTAGCACGCCTTAGTATTTTAAGCCATAACGACTTTATAGTTCTAGACTACATATAGGATCTAATAATATTTTAGTAGCTATAAGTTAATTTTTTTGTTTTCCTATATAAAATCTTTTTTTAGGAAATATTTTTTTAGGATAAAACCTAGTAGAGTAGAGTTTAGGCCTAAAAAGTATTAGAGAGCCTATAAGAAGAGGGTAATTAAAGGTCAAAAGCAGAACATATTAACTTCTCTACCCTTAACTAGGTAACTACTATAGTAATACAGCATAACTATCCTATATTATTAGACTACTATATAGTATCTCTCTATACAGCCTTATAGGCCTAGCTAGCCTTAGTTATAGGGAGTTTATAGTAGTAGTTAAACTACTACTATAGTAGTCACCTAGGTAGTCTACTATACTAGTATTACCTAGGAGTAGATAGGAGTTTCCCTTACTACTACTAGATAGGCCCTTAATAGGTAATAAGTAAGAAACGCCTATAGTAGATACTAAATAGCTAAAGCTATAGGGCTAGTCTTCCTTTAAGGGCCTTTACGCCTAAGTAAAGCTTTAAACACATACTACACCTTAACTAAGGTACCAGCCTATTGTTTCTAATAAGTACTTATAGGGTAGGAAAATACCCTTAGAGGTTAAGTAGGTATACTCTTCTTAACTTTAAGCATAAACTATATTACACTTAGGGGGGAAGATAATATAGGGAACCTTTTTAGTAAATCTAGGTATAGAGGTATCTTTAGTACCTATATATCCCCTTAGAGCTCTATACTATAGTTATGGTTACCTATATTAGTATAGTAGTATTTATTATATTAGTTAAGGTACTTTTAGGTCCTAATAATACTAGTACCTTATTAGCCTATATATATTAAAGTACTACTATTATAGAAGGCTACCTAAGTCGTCTAGGCTTAAATAGAATATAATATAGACAGTAATAGGTTATAGAGGATAGTTCTATATACCCTACCCCCTTCTATAGAATACTAGTAATAATACTAACTAATTTATAAGGGATAGTAAGTACTATCTTGTTTAAGAATAAGTAGATACTCTAGTAGTTATCTAAGGTATTCTTAACTTTAGCCTATTATTTTAGACTACTAAGGGGATTACAACCAGACTTTTATAGGGCCTACTAGGCAGATAGAGAAGGGTTTCCTAGCTATATTCCTTACCTATAATAGATTACACTATAAGACAACTTATAAGGGGGACGCTACTATAATTCCCAGCCTATTATTTCTAACTACTAAGGGGATTACAACCAGACTTTTATAGGGCCTACTAGGCAGATAGAGAAGGGTTTCCTAGCTATATTCCTTACCTATAATAGATTACACTATAAGACAACTTATAAGGGGGACGCTACTATAATCCCCAGCCTATTATTTCTAACTACTAAGGGGATTACAACTAGACTTTTATAGGGCCTACTAGGTAGATAGAAAAGGGTTTCCTAGCTATATTCCTTACCTATAATAGATTACACTATAAGATAACTTATAATAGCGACGCTACTATAGTCCCTAGCCTATTATTTCTTACTACTATTTATAGAGTAGAAAAATACCTTTAGGGGTTTATTAGGTATACTCTTAACTTTAAGTATAAACTATATTATACCTAGGGGGAAGGATAACATAATAATATAGATAGTAATAGGTTATAAAGGGTAACTATTTACTCTCTAAATAGATAGTAATAGGTTATAGAGGGTAGTTCCTTATATCCTATCTATATTTAGAGAAGGCTAGTTATATTCTAAAGAAAATACTTATACTACTTTATAGTAGATTAATAGGGTAGGTAGCTATTAAAAGACTATCTTACTTTTATACTACTCTATATAAATAGGTCTTCTATAAAGGATGTTTATATAGACTTAGGCTATCTAAACTAAGTATTTACTTAACTCCTTTCCTAGGAGTTAGTAGGAGCTACTAGTTAGGTAGCCTTCTCTAATTAGGGGTCTTCTTTAAGGGGGCTTCTAGCATAATACTACCTAATAATATACTATTCTCTTACTAGTATATAACCTTAGGAATTAGACCTAGGTTTTTATAGGCTAGCTAGGTATAATCTATACTAGATTAGTAATAAGGATGCTATATACTAAAAGCTGTATTTAAGGGTTTTAGGGGGTACTACCTAAAAACCTTATAAGATAAACATATAAAACCTACTCCTTTTAAGATTAGTATCCTATTCTATCTAGGTAGAATAGCCCTAGTATAGGTAGTATTTATACTTAGTATAAGGGATAGAAGAAATAGTACTAAGAGAGAAATAAAATATAGCTATACTATAGTCCCCTAGTAAGGGACTAGTACTAAGTAGTACTAAGTATAGGATACGTAATATAAAACTATTAGGGCTTAGATTATTTACTAATAGGTCTTTTTTAATAGGTCTTTAACTAAAGAATTAGTAACTATAGCTAGGTCTACTATAATTAATATGTCTCTTAATCCCTAGAAGAGTTTTATAAAGATTAGGCTGTATATCCTTAGCTTCCCCTTACTTATATAAATACTAAACTACTAATATTCTATATAGGGGTTATAGGTAACCACCTAGGGCCCCTTAATTAGCCCTAGTGCTACTACTACTACCACCATAATTACAATTACCTCTATAATAATTACTATTACCACCCCTATTATAATAAGTACTATTACTACTACTACTATAGCAAGCATAATCGCCATAGTTACTACTACTACTACTACTACCATACTTACCCTCTAAATCCCTAGTAGGATCTATATCCTAGTTAGCATTACTACTACTACTATAGCCACCCTCCTAGCATTACTTAATAATACTAGGGGATATTCTAGATACCTATTTAGATAGTATAGTTAATATAAACTAGGATAAAGAAGGGATACTACTAAAGTCTAGGCTATACTTCTATAAAGGGGTAATCTTATAGGCTAACACTAGAGAAAGACTAGTAGCCCTAAAGGTAATAAGGGTAAGGGTAATAATAGCTAGTAGCAAGAAGCTAGGTAGGGGTAAGGTAGTAAAGAGGAGTACTTTAAGTACCTTCCTCTCTACTACCTTAGACGGCTTTATAATAAGGGCTAGCCTATTTAAAATATTTAGGGGGGGGAGGGTTAGGAGCAGCCTCCTAGGCTATAGGGGGGCGGCCTAAGAGGTATAGGGGGCGGCTATTATACCAGCCTATAGTATAGCCCTAGGCTAGGGTAGTAAACCTACTACTAGTAGCTAGGATCTAGTAATCTTTAACCTACTACTAGTAGAGGGTACTTACCTAGGGACCTATATTAGGGATATCCTATAGGGGTACTAAAAGAAGCTATATGCTATAGTACTAAAGAGGGGGTTTTAAGTCTTAGGGGTCTAGTACTATACTAGGGTGCCCCCTCTTCTACTACTAGGCGGGGGTTCTTAAGGGGATAATAGTAATAACTAGGCGTTAGATAGGGTGTTTAGTAAGCTTAATAGCTAGGTGTATAATAGCTAGGAGGGTACTAATAAAGGGGAGGAGGAGGATAATAATAATAATAATAATAATAATAATAAGGATAAGGATAAGGATATAAAGGGTAATAGTAATAATAATAATAATAGTAGTAGTAATAATAATAAAGATAATAATAATAAAGATAATAATAATAAAGATAATAAAGATAATAATAATAATATAGATATAGGTAGTAGTATTAGTAGTAGCCTCCTTACTACTACTAATATTACTACTACTACTACTACTATAACTACTTCTAGGGGAGGCTCTAGACCTAGGTAGTAGAGCTGCTATAGGTATATTATTAGTAATACTAACCTAGAGTTACTTTAAGAGGCTTAGGCCTTAGGGGAGTAAAAGGAGTACCTTAAGAACTAGGTCTACTTATAGAATCCTTAGTTTACTATACTAGATACTAGTAAACTAACTACTACACCCTAATATACCTTAATAACCTTACTTCTAGTCTAACTAACATAACTAGCTACTAGGCTAACTAACCTACTAATAAAAATAGCAAGCTAGGGTATATATTTATTTATCCTTCTACTATATACTACTAGTAAGGCTAACTAATAGTAAGGGGCTAAGGCTAAGTAATAACCTAGCTACTAATAATATAGGTATCCTATAAATAATAAGTACTATAGGCTACTACTAATAAGTTAGCTAGTAGCTAATAAGTACTATAGGATAGGCTACTACTACCTACTAATAAGTTAGCTAGCTAGCTACTAATAAGTTTAGTAACCTACTAATAATAAGTACTATAGGCTACTATTAGACAAGTTAGCTAGCAGCTAATAAGTCCTATAGGCTGCTACTACCTACCTACTAATAAGTTAGGTAGGTAGCCCTAGCCCTACTAACACGTTAGGTAGACCTACTAACAAGTACTATAAGCTGCTATAGATAAGTTAGGCTAGCGGCTAATAAGTGCTATAGGCTGCGACCGACAGGTCGGCTAGTAAGTCAGGCGACCTGCTGATAAGTGCTGCTGGCGAATTTTGGTTGGCTGCTACGACCCCCAGCAGCTCTGCCGGCCCTACCGCCCCCCCATAGGAAAGCACTTACCCCCTATAGAAGGACTTATTGGGGGCCGTATTAGGGTAAGGCCTTCTTATAATACTATAACCCTATACTACCTCTCTAACCCTAACCCTACTTAAATACTCTATCCTTACCTTTTTACTCTTAACCCTAATACCTATTACTCTACTATATCCTAAATAATAATGCTTTATTACTATAACCTACCTACCTAGCCTTATCCTTCCTTATCTCTTATTTACTCCTAACTACTATAAATATCCCTCTTTTTTTATATATACCCCCTTAACCTACTTACTCCTTTACTATCTATTCCTATCTTATATACTTATATCCTCTTACTTAAACTTAATTTAGTATCCTTACCCTAATAGATATATAACCTCTCCTATTTAGTACCTAGAAATAAAAATATCTATAGTAATAAATATAAGAATAAATAAACCTATAATCCCCCCTCCTTACTAATATACTACTATTTCTTTTCTTTTTCTACCTTTATAAACTACTATCTATCTTCTCTAACTATACTTTATACTTATTTACTTTCCTCTCTACCTCTACTATTATCTAACCTTATTACTATTATAACCCTCTCTTACTAATATATATATATATATATATTTCCTACTATTTTAATATAGTAACCTAATATATATAACCTATTACTAATAATCCCTATATATAGTTAGTTATTTTAACCCTAACCCCTATATATATATATATATATATATAATATAATATAAATATAACTATTTCTATATTAATATACTAATAAATTCCTATATAGATAGATAAATACTATAAACTAAATATATCTCTTAATAATTATATAAATAACCTTCTTAAAACCCCCCCTCCTTATCTATATGTCTATATACCTCTCTTTTATGCCTACTTAGAATATCTCTATAACCCTTTAGTAATATACCCTTCTTTATAATCTATTCCCCTTACCCCCCTACTTAACTATACCTTTCTTACCCTCCCCTAACCCCTCTACCTACTACTATAACTAGCTTATTACCTAGTATACTATACTTACCTTAACACCTCCCTATATAATCTATTACTTAAACTACTAGTATATCTCTTTTACCTCTACTACCCCCTCTATCCTATCTACCTTATATATTACCTCTATTCTATCCTTATATACCTTTTCTCCTAACTAGATTACTACTACTATAAATATCTCTACTACTACCCCTCTATATTAGTATCTCCCCTCCTCTACTTACTTAAACTACTTATTATCCCTATCTAATACCTTTTACCTTTAGTACTATACCTATAGTAACTTATAATTAAAATAATAATTATACTTTTTTATCCTCTTCTTATTAAATAGTACCTCCCCTAACTCCTTTCTTACCTTCCTTATCTTTTCTTATTCCTCCTCCCCTTATCTTAGGTAATCCTTAAATATATACTCCTACCTATCTATTACAATTAGGATTCCTAATAGTAGGTTTCTACTAGAAGTATAGCTAGGGTTAATACTTAGTAATAGTATTATTAGCTTACTAGTCTATTAATTACTTAGTAATTAGTTAGGTAGTTAATAAGTTAGAAGGTAGCTTATATAGCTTAGATAATAGTAAACATAATATTAAGGTCTAAAAGGTATTTAGAGAATATATTATAAGTTAATTACTAAAGAGCTATAGTAGTTTTATCTTAAGTCCTAGACTTAGTCTATCCTATATATAAATCCTATATATCCTAGTAGTGTCCTAAACTATCCCTAGAATATTAGTCCTATCCTAGGACTACATAGGATATGTTAGTCCTATCCTAGGACTACTTATTATATGTTAGTCCTTCTTATTATTACGTAACTTAATTTATAGTTCTTCTGTTCTAGGGGGAGTCATCCTTCTGCCTTACTCTACAAGCCTGTTTCTTATAAGATGCTATACCGCCCATGCTTCTAGGGCTCTAGTAGGGCCTATATTACCTATAGTTAGTTAGGTTGTAATAACTAATAGGCCTCTATTTATATAATAACTTTATCTTATTTCTTATACCTTAATTTCTCCTCCTCTTTTCTTTTTTTTCTAGTTTATTAAATACATTCTTAATAATAATATTAATAAATAATATTATATTCTAACTAAAAAGTATACTATATATTATATTACCCTCCTTTACTTTCTCTTACTCTCTATAGTACTATATACCCCTATTTAGTATATAGCCTATAGTACTTAGTCCTCCTCTATTATAACCCTATTCTAAATAAGTATTATTACCTAATAGAAATAACTAGCCTTAATACTAGCCTATTATATCCTCCTACCTAGCTAGTAGTATAATACCTCCTCTACTTTTACCTTATTATTATTATTATTATATATAAAACCTTCCTTATCTATAGCATCCTTAATAATTTATCCCCTTACTACTTTAGGGAGCTATAATATACTAGCTATAAATATAGCTATAAGACCCTAGCTAAACTAATATATACCTAACCTAACTAAGAACTAGCCTCTATTACCTACCTTAGCCTCCTATTACTAGTATATACCCTAAGGCAGCCTATAGTAAAAGTAGCTAGAGAATAGCTTAAAGTACTACTTAGTAAATATCTCCCTCTCTATTAGCTATATACCCTACTCTACCTACCCCTATTACCCTAACGCCTTTTATAGGTATTTTAAGAATATATACTTACTATTATTATAGTCCTTCTCCTTATAGTATAGAATATATAAGTTCTATACTTAGTAGAGCTACTAGAGAAACCTATTAACCTCCTTACCTTCTTATATCTACTCCTACTTAAACTATTAGTAGTTAAACTATCTTTACTACTTAGCCTAGCTACCCTTTACTACCTTACTACTAGCTACTACTACTACTACCTACTACTACTACTACCTACTACTACTCCTAGTATATATTATATACCTCCTTATTATCTTTATAACTAACCTAGTCTATCCTCCTATCTATAACTTAGTTTAGTACTACCTACTAGTACCTACTACCTACTATATACTCCTCTATTACTATTTCTCCCTACTAGCCTTTATTCTTAGCCTACTATACTACTATAGAAGTACTTAGCTAACTATTCTACCTAGCTTTACTACTCTCCTAAATAAAGTACTATAGTATATATAGTATCCCTATATAGATTATAACTTAGACGTCTAGTATATTAATCCCTAGCGTAAGTATGTTTATAGCTATAATAATACCTTTAGACCTATTACTCTACTACTATATCTTAAGCTATACTACTTTACCTTTTACTAAGTTAATACTACTAAAAAACGTTAGGCACCCTAGTATCTTACCTAGCTACTCTACCTACTTAATAGAATTAGTATAGATTATTACCTTCCCTATAGCCCCTTCCTACTAGAGCTACTCTACCTATATAATAACAACCTTATAGACCTTAGCCTTAACTATATCCTCCTTACCCTTATAGCAGCCTTTAATATAAATAATAGAGTACTAAATATTCTTCTATATTATCTAGGACTAAAATATAAGTACCTACTATAGGTTAAACCTTATACTATAAAATAACATAGCCTTATTACCTAGTATTAGTATTACTATTAAGTATACTATCTAGACTCTAAATTTATATACTACTACCTTAATCTCCTATAGCTTTAGCTAGAACGTTATACTCCCCTTAAGTACTATATAGTACTTATTAATAATAATCTAGTTAAGTACCTACCTTACCTATAGCTATAAGATAAAGTTATAGAACCCCTTACTAACTATAGACTTAGGCGTTATAAATATAATAATAGCCGCCTTTAGTACCTTCTAGCTTAACTATACTAATAAGCTAATACTAGCCTTAGTATAGTATATATAGAGATCCCCCTATAGTAAGACTAGTAGTATTATAATAATTATAACCCCCTCTAGTAAGTAGAATACTAGTAGTATAAATAATATACTCTTACTACTACCTATACCTATAATCTATACTACTAGGCTATACCCTTTAATAATTACCTATATTACCTATACTTAGTTACCCTAGAATATTACCCCTAGTTAGCCTGTTATCTACTAAAGCTACCCCTTAAGATTAACCTACTATAGACATACCTACTACTAGAGCTAGGGCTTTAACTAGATGCTATTATATAGCTCTACCTCCTACTTAACCCCTATCTTTAACCCTACTCCTACCTTATAGTCTTCTATACTAAAGTTAGAGAACTAGTACTACTACTAACTAACCTAGTAGAACTACTACTACTTTACTACTAACCTACTACTAAACTATATTAGTAGCTATAAGTAGATAAGCCTAGTAAGTCTTATACTATAGCCGGCCTATAGATCCTATATGCTATTGTTTATGTTATCTACCTCCTTATCCTTATTTAGCCTACCCTTACTAGGCTGTCTAAATGTCTTATTTAAGTACTAGTTAGTAATAGTAATAGTAATATACTACTATATACTAATATTAAGTAAGTATATATATTGCCTTTCTAGAAGACCTAATTACTAATTAAGACTACCTTAGCCTAATTAAAAAAACTAACCCTAAGCCTTAGAGCGTCTTACTATTTTACTTATATTACCCTACCGCTTTAGTCCTTACTACCTTATACCTTTCTAATAGCTATATAGATTTACCTATTATAACTATAAGAACCCTAACCCTAAACTCTTATGTCTTCTATATTCCCCTACCCTTCCTAGTACTTCTCTAGAAACGCCCTAATTACTACTATAAACTAAGTCCCTTATATCTTACTCCCTAGCTATAAGTACTTACCCTACTATAGTATTACCCCTAGCTACTTTAGGTACTTCTCTATCTCTCTAAATTCTAACCCTTTAGTAACTAGTACCTATACCTCCTTCTCTACCTCCCTATATATTATAAGGAAATACCTAAGTATCTATAGGAGGAAGTTACCCTACTATATATATCCCTTACCTACCTATAATTACCTAAAATTCTATATATCCCTAGGTATAACTATCTCCTACTTATAGTATATATATTATAGAAGTAGACACCCTAAACACCCTATAAACACTAGTACTATTAGAATAGGGTAGGGCGAATTAAGCCTAGATTAATAGTCATGATTACGCAAAGAGGGAAGTAGATCTTAGGGAATAGGCAATTAGAAGAAGCATATAAGGGCAGAAAGGTAGATAGACTAAAAACAACAACAAACTTTCACCCGATCATACCTATACCTACCTTCACCTTATAATTAAACAAGAGCCTTTCTATTATAATAATTTACACTTAATCATAATAATACAAGAATCCTAGGAGTAATACCCCCTATAATTACAAGAATCCCTCTATAGACTTACATGCTAAGGACTATACCAATTAGGCAGACTAACACAAGCTAATCAAGCAAAGGTATTTATACTAATTAAGGGAAGCATCTTATATTGCCTTAGAGGGTGTTAGTATTTGCCTACCGCACCGCACTACATAAGGTCTATTCTACCCTATACGTTTCCAATAGTCTCCCCTTCTAGAATGTCATACTAGTAAAGACAATAGACAATAGATAATAGATAATAGACAATAGACAACAGACAATAGATAATAGACAATAGATAGCAGACAGCAGACAACAGACAACAGATAATAGATAACAGATAACAGACAACAGATAATAGGTAATAGGTAATAGGCAATTAGTAAAAGAATTCTTATAGAGATGAGGATAAGTAATTACTAATCTATAGGATAAAAGCCAATTTAGATAAAAAATAGACGTAAGCATATATCAATTAAAAGATTAATTTTTAGGATAATACGTAGAGATAATAATAGGGAATAAGTTAGGGGAAGGGACTCTAGAATCTTCTAATAAGTATACTTAATTATATAATTAAAGTACTTACTGCTAGTTTTTACTACTTAGACCCTAGACTCTATGCTAATTTAGATATATAGGACTCCTAGGTTAAGGCTATTTATAGATCAACCTATATAGCAGACCTACTATTACCTAAGATTAAGACTAGAGTAGGTTATTTATTAAGTATTACTAAGATTAAGATAACAAATATAAAGTAGGTTAATAATAGCTCTATAAGTATCCCTAACTATAATAGTAATAGCTTTATAGATATTAGGATAAGCTGCTTTAGCTATTAGGAGACTTAGTTTAGAATAGTTAGACTAAGAGAACATTATTACTATTATTAATATACTAGAAAACTAATTATAATAATACTTAGCTCTAAGGATAGGTAATAACTATCTTTCTTTCCCTAAGGGGAGCGCCTCTAACAACTAATTAACTCCTATAGTTAACACTAATCCTAGCTTAGGTATTAGGCCTAGTATAACTACTAATACCTCCTTTACCTAGTACTAAAAGCCGTAGAAGATAGTACTTTCTAATAATAAGGGCGATAGAGATCCTCCTATAAAGCTAGTATAAGTAGTAACTTAGAAGACTCTATCTACCTAGTTAAAGGATTTAGATACTTTAATTAATACTCTCCTTAGTGCTATTATTTCCTAGATCTAAGCTAGTACTCCTCTAACCTAGGCCCTAGCTACTCTATCCTTTAATCTTAGAGATAACATAAACTTTTATAAGATCCTATTCCTTAGATAAGATAAAGTAGCTATCTTTAAAGGTAATAATATTATAGAGTTTCTTAAGAAGTTTAAGGATTAGTATAAGATTATATAGGTCCTAGACTAATTTAGGGGAAAACTTATAGCCTATATAATAAGAAGAGACTACTAGATACTAATTAAGGATACTATTAGGAACTTACCTTAGATTTAAGTAAAAGCCTTTCTTCTTAGAGAATATAGGAGATAGGATGCTAACTAATTCCTAGATAAGGAAGAGTAGATTAAGAAAGTTACTAAGGGTTCTCTTATCTTATCTTTTAATCTAGCCTTAGTATAGGCCCTCTTTATAAAGATTAATAATATAATTATATAAGCTAAGTAATAGGATCTCTATACTATAACTAATAAGAGCTTAATTAAAGTAGTCTATAAGAGATTCTATATTAATATTATAAAGGAGGCTATAGAAGAGTCTAGAATAGTACTTAAAAAATTTATTTAATTAACTAAGTACCTAACCTTTAAGGTAGGACTCCTTAATACTATAGCCTATAAGAAAGAGTATAGCCTTCTTTTTACTATTAATTAATTAATAAAGGGCCCTTCCCTATAGCTAACTATATAATAGCTGTAAAATTTATATTTAAATTAGTACTAAGGATGTTAGTAACCTTACTAACTAATAGTTAATGTTTAGGTGAATTAGCCTATTTCCTCTAAGGTTAATTAAGACCTAGCCGATAGGATAAATAACCTAAAGATCTATTAGGGTAGCATCTAGAACTATAGGGGAGTAAGAGTCTTTAAGGTTAATATAATAAGGCCGGATAGGCTGAATAGTCTTAGTCCTTATAATTAATATTAGTACTATTAGTTATAGTAATATTACTTTATTTAGGAATATAACTAGTATATAATAGATAAGGATGCCTACTTAATTATCCTAATCTAGGGAGCTTAGTATTATAGTAAGTAGGATGGCTAGAGTCCTATAAATACTATCCCCTTTCTAGTAATTAAAGAAGGATAAAGATATAGAGTGGCTAATTAAGTTATACTCCTTTTATATATAGCTAATATGTTAATAGATAATAACTATAAGATGCTTATAAAGTAGATCCTTAATATATAGTCTAGACTACTATAGTAACCTATACTAACTCTTCTATTAATTAGGTTATCTTCTACTATAAGATGTGTTTATGTTGTTTACCTAGACTTACCTAATAGAGACTTTATAGACGTCTTTACTATGTACTAGGGACGCCCTCTAAAGACCTATACCCTTTTAACTAAGTAGTATAAGAAGGATAAGTCTTAGTTAGCTTATAGAGCTAAGAAGCCTAACCTAGTAGTACTAATTAAGAAGAAGGCTATATTATTTTAGGAGGGGATAAGGGAGGTTATAGAGATTAATACTAATAATAAGGTATATAAGGTAGTAGCCTAGCCTCTAACGCCTCTAAGTAGTCTACCCTTATTAGAGCTAAAAGTCTTAATTCTTCCTAGGCCTAAACCTATAGTTAATTAAAGTAAAGCCCTAGCTAAGGAGAGCCTTTTAATTTAGGATAAGGAAGTCTATAGTACTATTAAGACTATTACTACTAATTAGCCCTAAGAGCTTAATATAGCTTAAGAGGTATAAAAGCTTATAGAAAAGAAGCTAGATATACTAGTCTCTCTCCCTATAAATCTCCTATAAAAGATATAGCTAGAATTTAATATTATAATAGGAGTAGTATTACGTAATTATAGATATTTAGACGTAGATAGAATTATAATTAAGGCGCCTAAATTACTAGTAAACCTTACTAAGATAGATTAGTAGAGATAGGATATTAAGAAGCTACTTAGTAAGTATAATAGTACTATTACGTCTAGGGTAATTAGGATAGTAAAGGTTAGGTAAGTTAGAGGAATATAAGCTATAACCTAGCTACTAATAATAGTTATTATAAATGCTTATCTCTAATTAGAAGTCTAAATCTTAAGTATTAACTAAGAAAATTATAATCCTATAATTATTAGAATCCTAGATACTAGAGTATAAGTTAACATCTTATTAAAGTAGTATATTAAAGCTACTAGGATCCCTTATACATATATAATACTATAGATAAGGACCTTTAAGTCTAATCCTAGTAGTCTAACCTAATTTAACAGCTTCTACTTTATAGATATCTAGATATAGAAGTATAAGGTAATAATATGCTTCTTTATTAAAGACAAGCATAAAGTCTATAACCCTCTTCTCTTAGGATTACTATTTATATAGGATTATAAGCTTTTATTTAGGTATAGTAAGAACCTAATTATAGTAGTTATCTATACTAAGGACGTACTCTTAAGAATCCCTATTAGAGTAATTAAGACAAACAGCTTGTTAGAGGTAGTAGACATACTACCTTAGCTAGATTGTTATATTAATAAGGTCTTTAATTTAGAAAACTAGATACTAGTAGTATAGCTAGGACTACTACTAGGCCTAGTAACTAATACCTAAGGCTTAATCTAGATAATAATAAGCATATTATAGTAGTAATTAAGTAAGATTAGGTAGAGGAAATTATAGAGGAGCTGGCTAGGGACATAATTACGCTATAGGTAGCCTAAATATAAAGAATTATAGTAATTATGTAAGGAGGAGCTAGGAAGCATAAGTACTAGTCTAACCCTATATTAGAAGGCTGTAATTATACTAAGTAAAGGAGTTAACAATAAGCATAGTTAGGGTTTAATTATAATAATTATTCTAATCTACCCTTCCTCTAACCTATAATCCCCCTATAAAAGCCTTTTATATAGCCCTTAGCTTATAGTTTATCTAGGTATGGCCCTACTACTAGTACCCCCCTAAGCCTCCCCCTCTAGGCTCCTAACATAATCCCCCCCCTCTAAGGTCCTATCCCTAGGACCTTCTAAAGTACCTATACTACTACCCCCCTATTCCCCTATTATAACCTAGTATCTTAGGGGTGCCTAGGAATACCCCTAGGCTTAGTAGGCTACTAGGTTAGTAACTATCTCCCTAGCCAGCTACTTACCTCTAGCCTTACCCTATAGTTACCTTAGTCTAACTAACTACAGCTACCTAGCCTATAGTATAGTTACTTAGCCTAGAATATAGGCCCTAACCTATCTAGTCTGCCTAACTAGGGGGTTACCTACTCTATAGTAAGGACGCCTTATCTACCTATAGTACCCTCCTTTATAGTCTCCTATTCTCCTTATAGCCCTTTTATATCTATATCCTTACTTCCCTACCCTTATTAGTAATAGTAGTACCTTTATTAGTTAGCCTATTTTAGTATAGCTAAGCCCTAGGTTATACTACTCTCCTAGTAAATAAGAGCCCTAGCTTTATTACCTTAATAAGGCTACTAGTACCCCTTACCTCCTAAGTTACTAGTCCTATTAGTAATTATATTAGTCCCTCTCTATAGGCTTAAGTTATTATTATAGTTTACCCTTACTTTTTACCTAGCCTAAATAGGTAATTAATAGTAGCCCTTCTTTTTTTTGTTTTCTTTATCTTTAGTTTCCTTTTTTTCCTTCTTTTTCCTCTTTATTACCCTTACTTTATTATTATTTTTTTGTTTTTATTACTACCGCTACTATTACTACCGCCACCTAGTAGTAATAGCACTAGTAACAACACTAGTACTACTAGCTCCCCTACTGCTACCATTATGTCTACACCTATAAGGTTCCCTAGCCCTACTAGTAGCACCCACTCTAGTAAGGCCCCTACTAGTACCCCCTAGGGCCCCTCTACTAGTACCTCTACTACTTCTACTACTAATACTACTAGATTCTATAACGCTAGTAAGGCCGCTAAGGGCTCCTTAAGCTCCTCTACTACCCCCTAGGGCCCCCCCTAGACCCCCCCTAGCAGCCCTCCCAGCACTACTAGTAGTACTACTACTACTACTACAGGCTCCTAGAGCTCCGTCAGTGCCTCCTAGGGGACCCCCTAGGGCCCCCACTAGTCCCCTACTAGCTCCCCTACTAGTACCTCTAGCTCTAATAGTATGCCCCCTCCCCCTTACCCTCCTGCGTCTGGCAGACAGGGTGCCTCTAGTACCCCCCTAGCGCCCCCCTACTACTCCTACGCCTCCTATAAGGAGGATAAGTCTGTCTATAACATCCTATGTAACTACTATATTTATTAGATAGCTAACTAGAAGCTAGCTATAACTGCCGCCTTCTCTACTAACCTCCCCTACTATGTTAAGACCTAAAGTATATTTTACCCTTAGTACCCCCTTAGTACCCCCTTATTACCTCCTTTCTAATAGTTCCTAGTAGCTAGTAATAAATATACTTATTATACTAATATAAAGGGTAAGACCTATATTCCTATATATCTATCCTCTTTTTATCTAGCTATTCCTATAATACTTAACTACTATTAACCCCCTATAGGCTACCTATACTACTACTATAGCTAGTATTAAGCTCTACTGCCTCTTTAAGGAGCTTAACTAGGCTACTAACCCTAGCTATACCTACCCTAACGTAGTTATATATACCCCTCTATTCCCCTACTAGTACCCCCCCCCTTCTCTAACGTCGCTTAGGATAAGATTAATAAGGCCTAGGTTATAGACAAGAAGGTACTCTAGAAGTAGACTAACCTAGCTAAGGTCCCTAACGCTAAGTATAAGGCTAAGGCTAAGGAGGAGGAGTAGCTCCTCTACTAGTATAGCGTTACTACTACTAAGGCTAGTACTAATGCTACCTACTATTAGGCCAAATCGGCTAAGTCCCTAGCTAAGTCTACTAAGGTTGCTACTATAGCTCTTAAGGCCTATACTACTACCCTCTAGGAGTAGACTGCTACTATTATAGCCTAGACCTCTCTCCTTTTAGAGTAGTCCTAGACCTACTCCTAGGTTATATATACCCCTACCCCCCCCCTAGTGCCCCCCTAGTAGTCCCCCTTACTAACACCTTCTAGCATACTAGTAATTTAGATTCTACTACTAGTAATACTACTACTATAGGTAAGAGTAAGGGCTAGGAAGAGAATAATAGTAAGAGTAAGGATATAGATAAGGAGTAGCCCCCCTACTAGTACCCCTAATATACCCCCCTATCCTTTTAATTTGCTTTTCTCTAGCCCTTCTAGCCTTAGATACCTAGCCCTTAGGCTACCTATACTTCCTAGCCCTAATACTAACAAAATAATTAAATAGAGACTAGCCTTTAGGCTATATAGACTATCTTATACCTAGCTCCCCCTTTATACCCCCCTAGTAACCCCCTCCTTATAGTTATGTTATAGGTCTTAGGCTATATTCCTCTATAGCTCCTATAAGTTTTCCTCCTTACTATAGCCTTTCTATTTAATAAGATACTACCTGTTTTGTCTTAGTCCCTTATAAGTAACTATATAATTAACCTTATAGACATCTACTTCTTCTTCCTTAATAGGGATCTACTAGGGCTCTATTAGTACCCTATAGAACTTCTCTAGCTAGGATAGTAAGAAGACGTTATAGATATAATACCTTATCCCTATGTTAAGTTTATAGGCTTTTCCCCTACTAACTACCTAGGTTACTATAAAGGGGCCTAGATACTTATTAGCTAGCTTTTTTAATAGTTACTTCTATCTAATAAACCTTACTAATAGTAGGACCCTTTCTCCTACTTAGAATTCTACTACTAACCTCTTAGCGTTATACTACTTCTTATATACTCTAGTAGTAGCCTCTAGAGTCTTAAGGGTAGCAGCCTGCTAGGTATATAGCTACTCTACCCTTTCCTTAGCTATTAGTACCTCTATAGGCCTTAGCCCTATTAGTCTTATGTCATAGGGATTCCTAGGCGTATAGCCTATAAGGGCCTCTACTAGTGCTACCCTAGTTATGCTATACTATGCCCTATTATAGACAAACTCTACTATTAGTAACTATTTTACCTAATCGTCCTGTTCTATATTATAAAAGGCCTATAGGAAGTATTCTATATTTTAGTTTTGTCTCTCTATCTACCTGTCTATTTAGGGGTAATAGGTAGTACTTAGTTTCCTCTTAATTACTAGTAGGTAATATACTACTACCTAGAAGCAACTTATAAATAGTAACCCCCTATCTAATACTATTACTATAGGTACCCTAAATTATAGGAAGACTCTATCTACTAGTAGGGCTACTAGCTAGTCTGCTATTAGGGTCTCCCTTATTAGTATATAGATTATATACTTTATAAGCTAGTTAACTACTACTAGGATACTATTATATAGCCCCCCTTTAAACCCCTTTAACTTAGGTAACTTAGTAATAAAATCTATAGTAATATGCTCCTATAGGTAGCTAGGTAGTAGGAAGGGTGCTAGCTTCCTATATAGTAGGTAGTACCTTAGCTTTATCTATTAGTAAGTTATATACGTCCTTATATACTCCTTTACGTCCCTTTTTATTAACTTCTAGAAGAATATCTAGCCTAGGCGTTTAAGTATATAGGTTACCCCTAGGTACCCCCCTACTAGTTTGTTATAGAATGTAGTAAGTAGTACTAACCGGGCTGTATATCCCTCTAGTATGACTAGTCTCCTTTAGTATCTTAGGGTGCTATTAGCCGCCTTAGCCTATTAGCCCCCTAGTTACTACTACTCCTATAATTAGATCTACTTATCGCTCTGTTATGCCGCCTTAATCTTGTCTTTTAGGCTAGCTATATACTACTCTAGGGTGGGCTATATAGTAGCTAGTGACCCCCCCTAACTAATTATTACTACCCTTTTCTTAAATTGGCTAAGGAAGTTATCTAAGAATATACTTTAGGCCTCCTTTTCTTTTATATTAGTAGGCTAGTAGTCTAGCTGCCTAGAGAGCCTATCTATAGTGTTATCCTTACCTAGCTAATAGTTAATTTTAAAGTTAAAGAGCAATAGGTCTTATAGTAACTAGGCCTACTAACTGTTTAGTTATAGCTTTATAGCTAAGTAGTAGTACCCTAGGTAGTCTATAAGGAATACTATCTAGTATTAGGTATATAATAAGTAGTGCCTCTATTATATAGTAGCTTTATAGATAGCTAGTAGCTTAGCCTTTAGTACCCTATATCTAAGCTCTACCCCCTTTAGTTTCCTTAAAAAGAAGGCTACTAGGTGTTAAGCCTCTTTAACTAGCTAGGTAAGGACTATACTAATTATAAAGTTTAATATGTCTATTTTAACCCTTATAGGTAATATTAGGTTAAAGTACTATAGTATTAGGGTGTATATAAATATTACGTAGAGCTTAAGGAAGGCCTCCTCTACCTCCTTAGTTATTACCTACTCCCCTACTGCTTTGGCTGTTAGCCTATTAGTTAGTAGGGTATATACCTTAAAATAGTTCTTAATAAACTAGTAATAGAATCCTATAAATCCTAGGAATCCTTATATCTCTTGTATGCTAGTAGGGAGTGGCTACTATGTAATAGCCTTAACCCTATCTTACTTTATCTTAATTCCCTAGTCTAAGACTATAAAGCCTAAGAACTTAATTTACTTAGTATAGAAAACATACTTCTTAGGGTTGGCATATAGACCTATAGCATCTAATTAGTATAGTACTATCTTTACTACCTCTATATAGCTTTCCTTATCCTTTATAAAGATTAGGATGTTATTAAGGTAGGTAATATAGATAATATCTACTAGCCTAGCTAGGGTATTATTTATATATACCTAGAATGTTACTAGTATGTTAACTAGTCTAAATAGTATAACATAGTATTTAAAGTAGCTATATCTTATGTGGAAGGCTATTTTCTACTTATCTCCTACCTAGATCCTTACCTAGTAGTATATATCTTTAAGATCTAACTTTATAAACTACCTTACTTCTCCTAGCTAGTTAAGGATCTCCCTAATTAGTAGTAATAGCATATAGTTCTTAATTATAACCTTATTAAGGCCCCTATAATTAATATAGAGGCGTAGCTTACTACCCTTCTTAGGTATAAATAGGATTAGCACCCTAGTAGGGCTCTTTAAGGGCTAAATCTATCCCTTTACTAATAACTCCTTAATATACTTCCTTAACTCTTTTAGTTCCTTCTCTACTAGTAGGTAGATAGGGCTAAATAGTAGCTCTATACCTAGCTTTAGGTTAATAGGATATACCTAGCCTTTATCTATTACTAGTTTTACTACTAGCACTATATTAAATATATAGGCCTATTTACTATATTTGTCTGGTAGTTTAAAGCCCTTATAGTCCCCCTCCTTTCCCTTTTCTTAGGCGCCTAGGGGTATTATAGGTGCTCCCCCCTTATCCCTATAGTAAAGGTAGTAGACTACTAGGTGGTATACTAGGATAGCCCTTACCTCCTACTTTGCCTTCTTAATAGCCTATCTAGTCTAGATAAGTTAGATATAATCCTTACTTAATAGGTATATCTATCCTATTATTAACTACTTAAGGTTTAGTTATACCCTTCTCCCCTAGGGGATCCCTAGGATTATGTTATAGCTACCCCTATTACTTACTTAAAACTTATGGCTTTAGGTCCTTATAACCCCTATGTTATCCTTTACCTCTATAACTACCCTCTATGTCTTATAATTAGGGGCCTTACCTCCCTATATGCCCTATAGTAGTAGTCCCTACTAGTAGGCCTCTAGTAGCGCCCTTATGTATAGCATCTACTAATATAAGATGTTCTTATCTACCCCTAGGTTAATTAGTACCCTCCCCCTCTTCTACTTACTATTTATCCTAGCCTAGAAGTCTGCCTTAAAATAGCGGTATGGCTTCTTACCCTAGGGGATCTAGATACTATTAACCCTAGTAGGCGCTAGGGCGTACTATCTTCCTAAATACTACAGCTAGCCATACTTATAGTACTTCTCCTCTATATATTTAGCTAATATATAGCCTACTTTCCTATAGTTAAAGTAGGTAGGTAATCCCTAAGCCTAGGATAGGGGTAGGTAGGTACCCCTCTCCTCCTTCTTAACTACCGGCTCTAGTATAGGGGTACTTACTACTAGTATAGACGCTAATACTAAGTACTATACCTTAGACTCTACTATTAGGGTTGCTATAGCTATAAGTAGTATAGCTATTAGGGCCTATTAGTCCCTTTTTTCCTAGTTTAGCTTTAGTTAGTTACTTAATATATCCTTTATATAGGTCTTTATAAGGGTCTTAGCCCTTTTAGTAGTATTATCTAACTCTTACCTAGTAGCTAGTAGGCCCCTAGTAAGTATATAGCTCCTTAGGTCTAGGAGTAATTAGTTAAGTATATAGACTACCTACTACTTCTCTAGTAGGGGGTTAAGGTACTCTACCTTAACTATTTTATATTTATTAATAAACTATTAGTAGGACTAGCCTAGCTTCTACTTTATCTTATCTAGCTTAACTACTATACTAAAGGCCCTTATATTATTATTAGCTATACTATTCTTTAGCTATACCTCTATAGCTACCTAAGATATATCCCTAATCTTCCTACTATAGTAGAGGGTAATATAGTTCTTCTACTTATATGCTAGGTTACCCTCTAGTAAGGTGCTAGTAAACTATACCTTATTCTTATTAGTAGTAAACTTATCCTTTATAATATTAAATTATCCCTCTAGTTTAAATAGGAAGTCTTAAAGGTTATTCTAATTGCCTCCCTTATATTATATTAGGGCTAATTACTTAATTAGTATGTTAGTATAGAGTTACTTAGGTTCTAGCTGGGGGGTAGTAGTTCCCCTATAGCTCTTAACTATATCCTCTAAGGGTATGCCGTTTTATAGGGCTATAATCTAGTTAATTATTTTCCTCTTTTTTACTTTTATAGCTTCTTTATCTAATATAGTTTTTAGCTTATCTTCTATTATCCCTTCTAGGTTAATAATATACTACTCCCCTACTAGTATAAGGTTATCTATATTTAGGGTTAGTTACTCTAATATAGTACTACCGTATTGCTAGGTAGTAGATTAGGACCTAGGGGGTGCTATTACTACTCTAATAGTTAGTACGCCTATAGGTAGGTAGAGATTTAAATATATTAGAAGGCTATAATTATACTAAGTAAAGGAGTTAATAATAAGCATAGTTAGGGTTTAATTGTAATAATTATTCTAATCTGCCCTTCTTCTAACCTATAATCCCCCTATAAAAGCCTTTTATGTGGCCCTTGGCTTATAGTTTATCTAGGCGTAGCCCTACTGCTAGTACCCCCCTAAGCCTCCCCCTCTGGGCTCCTAACACCCTAGTAATGCCTATTATAATCTAACTAAGAAACTAGTGTCTAGATAAGAGGAGTATATAGTTATATGCTAATTAAAGAAGTACTAGGACTAGGCGACTTAGTAGTTTAGAAGGATAGAGGAAAGCTTAAAGTAATCCCTTAGTAAAGCCGCTAAAGTTAATATAATATATAAGCAGAAGGACTAAAAAGTATAACTAGTAGACAATACCCCCTCTAATAGATTAGTACCTAATAGTAATCCTTACTAGAAGCTTAAGAAACTAGAAATAATTTAGGATAAGCTCTAGGATACTTCTAGGCTATATAGTAACTTAATTACGCTAAAGTTCTTAGATATTAAACCTAGATTAAGGTTAATAGATAAATAAGTAGATAAGATTATAGAATCCTATTAATATCTTTAGCTAGAGGAGTATAGCTTATTTAAGTAAATCTTATTTAATAGGGAGAAGGCTTTAGTATAGGAGTTTCTTAAATATAGTAGAGTTAATCTAATAGTAGCTCCTCTATAGGTTATTAGGATAGTGCCGTATAAGGTATAGTAGGTAAAGGGCATCCTAATCCCTAAAGTATTACTCCTAAAGGCGTTTAAGGTTATTTAGAAGTATGTTATAAGAGGTATTATTAAGGAAAGCTATATAGCTTACTAAAACCTATAGTTCTTAGTTATAAAGAAAGATAGTAACCTTTAATTAATTAACTCTATAATAAAAGTTAATGCTATTACCCTCTAGGATGTATAGTTACCCCTATTAGTAGATAAGTTTTTAGAAGACTTTATAACTAACTAGCTTATTTCTTTACTTAACTTCTTCTTAGGATATAATTAGGTCTCCCTTAATAAGAAAAGTTGTAATCTAATAACCTTTATAATGCTATTAGGACTCTTCTAGATATATATGCTCCTATAGGGTACTACTAACTTAGTTGCCTAGTTTTACTAAATTATAATAAGAATTCTCTATAACTTAATCCTATAGTACTATAAGGCCTTCTTAAATAATATTATAGTTAAAGGACCTTAGTTAAGATATAGTAATAAAGAGCTTCCTAGCTACCCTAGTGTGTAACAATTTATGTATAAATATCTTTATAATATTAATTAAGTCCTAGTTAATATTAAGTTAGTAGGATATATAATTTTAGTACTAAAGTTATAGTAGTACTAAAAGTCTATAGTAATTATAAGATATCTTTATAGAATATTTAGGTATAAACCTAACTAGGTAAAGGTTATTAAGATCCTAGAGTAGGAGAAATATAGAGATATTACTAAGGTGTACTCCTTTCTAGGGATTATTACCTTCTACTACTATTAGGTTAATTACTTCTTAATTCTAACCGCCCTATTATACTACCTCTTAGGAAAGAATTAACCCTTTAAATAGGGTAAACCTTAGATTAACGCTATAGACACCCTAAAGGTTGTAATTATAACTATACCTATCTTAGTCCTACTAAGTTATAAGCTAGGCTTTAGTTATATTATCCTAATAACTAACTCTAGTAGTAAAGGATAGGGGTATACCCTAGGCTAGATTATAGAAGGGGAATATAAAGTTACTTAATATAAAAGTAGGATCTAGTATAGTACTAAACTAAAGTATAATTTAGGTAAGTTAGAGATAAGAGGGGTTTTTATAAGCCTTAAGTAATTATAGAATTACCTCTTTAGTATTAATTTCCTCTTAGAGATAGATATAAGGGTCCTTATTACTTAGATTAATAGGGTAGTAAATAATCTACTATTAGCTATAATAACATACTAGCTTTCTTAGATTAGGCTTTTTAACTTTAAAGTTAAGTATATTAATAGTAAGAAGAATATAGTAGTAGATAGGCTTTTATATAAGCCTTTAGGTCCCTTAGATATCCTTAAGGCTAATTAAGAGGAGGATATTAAGGACTTTATTAACATATAGGTGCTTTAAACGTGTATTATAAGAAACTTCTTCCTAGCAGCCTATATATATAACAATAGTAGTGCTAATTAGTCTAGGGAAATTAATATTCTAGCTAATCTACTATCCCTAAAGGAATTTTAGACTATAGCCTTAAAGTAGATTGCCTACTTCCTCTTTACTTTAAAGAAGCTACTAGGTGTTTAGCTAAATTGCTTTAGGGTATTTAAGTAAAAAGCGACATACTTTATTATTTAAGATAGTCTCCTCTTCTAACTAGGGATAAAAACCTAACCTAAACCTCTATAGGTAGTTAATAGTAAAAGCTAACAGCTTAAGCTAATTATAGTAGTATATAATAAATCTAGATATTAGGGATAAGAGGCTATATACTACTAGCTTGCTAAGTAGTATTTTTAGCTAGGAATATATACCTAGGTCTATAATTTAGTTGCTAAATATAAGCCCTATTAGAAAGCTTAATTAGCTTAACTTAATAACTACTATATTTTATTAATACTATACTCTTACCCCTTCTCTAGAGTTGCCCTTAATATCTAGTATATTAGTAAATAGAAGGTTATTAAGGCGTAATATAAATTTACTAGATACCTAGAAGCTTAGATCCTTAAACATACTACCTCTATAAATATAGTAAAGTTTATTTAGAAAGATATAATCTATAGATATAGAATCTATAGGACCCTTATTATTAATAGAGGAAAAGAGAATACTAGTATAGTAACTAAGCTTAATTAATAGTATGTAATGTAGTAGAAGGTTATATTAGTATATAACCCCTGTGTGAATAGTTTGCTAGAAAAAGGCTATTAGCCTATTGCCTATACTCTTTAGATCTAGTCTTAGTAGGGTAAGAAGGATATCTACCCTATGCTTGTAACAGCTTTGTTTGCCGATTAAACAACTATGCGTGCGTCTATAGGTTATACCCCTTTTTACCTTAACTATAGGTATAATGCCATCACCCTGATTGAGGCCCGGACAGTAACGTGGCGCATCTTAGATTAGGATCACTGCCGCCACATCAGCTTTGGGACTACGACTCCTTGTAGTATGCGTTCGGCCACAGACTCCTAGTTCATTAATAGATCAGCCTCAGAAAGATATACTAGAATGACTATAACTTACCCTAGAGTTATGCCTAACTGACATAGCTTCCCCTGAACTATTCTGACCCTAGTGAATGTTGTGTTCCCTAACTGGCTGCTCTAGGAGGATGCTAATTAATTCTTTAGCTAGCACACTAAGGTGTTTAAAGGACTACTATATAACAGAAGATAGTAGGGCCTTTTATACTAAGCTATAATTAACCTCTTAACTAACTATTATAACCTATAAGGATAATTACTATAGAGGGAGTAGATAATAAGGGATAAGCTTATAGTAGTGCTGAAAATTATAGTTTGTGATCTCTTACCTATCTGGAATGTTATGGTTGTCCTGATTGCTTAGTAGGGTTCTATAGATCTAGGCTGGGTCCCCTCTTTGCTCCTACTATACTAAGACGTGCTTTATTAGATTAAGACATAGTTAGACCTTATGCTATTCCCTCTTTATGCTAATAGTCCTAGATACTTTATAGGAATAATTATTAATTAGCATAATAGTATAGTTTACTAGTATAACCCTATATAGACTAGTAGTAGATTTAAAGCCCTATTTGTTAATAACATTAAAGTACTTAAGGAGTTCTATACTAGAGCTAGAGTACTACTCTATATTAAGAAGCTAATTAATATAAGTGTATGTGTAATTAATGCTATCTAGTAGCCTAGGGGATAGGAGTATAGTCTCTATATACTTAAGTAGTTCTAGACTATAGTATATTATAGCTAACTCTATCTAATATAGAATCCTACTTAGAGGGACCCCTATCTTTAAGGTTCCTTCTATAATTAACTTAGAGTAAACTAGATCTATTAGATTAGTTATAAGTTTAGGTATGATAGGAACTATAATTATAATATTATATAAGATATACTATAGAGATCCTATAATAAGGTACGTACTAGCTAAAGCCAGCTAGTTCTACCTACTAGTAAGGGTAATAATAATATAGATATAATAGTCTTAAAGACCCTAATTAAAGGAGGACCTATATTACTAATAAAGATAGACACCTTAATTAGCTAGAAAATACCTATTACTTTATATAACCCTAGACTAGGAATACTAATAATTATACTACCTTAGAACCTAAAGACTCCTTTATATCTATAAGCTACCCTAAGTAGAGGTACTAAATAATTAGTAATACTATTAGATCTATTATTACCCCTCCTAAAGTAGATTAACACCTTATATATAAAAAATATTACTTAATTAGTAACTAAGTTAGGAATAAGAGAATATAAGCTTACCCTAATTATATATAGTATAAGTAATACTCTAGAAGGACATAAGAAAAGTATTTTAATTATAGAATTACTAAATAAGGATACCCTAAAGGAAGATAGCCTAAATAAAGGATCTAGATCCCCTAAGTTAGGGGAGATCTAGTTAGAGTAGACTAAGTAGCGTAAGGAGCTTACTCTAGAGGAGCTTAGAGATTAGGAGAGAAACAAAGCATAGTAGAAGGCTACTACTAGTTAGTACCTTAATATCCTTAATTATAGGAACTAGACTAAGGGTAAGCTTTTAGTTATAGAGTATACTATAAAGGAGTAGGTTAATTAGTATAATAACCTTATTATAGAGGCTGCCTATTAGACTCTAGCTTATATACTATAGGTTCCTCTAAGTATAGATATAGGCTAGGATAGATAGGTATGACATAACGTATAGGAGGTATAGAAAATAGTAAATAGGATTACTAGGATAGATAATAGTAGAGCTAATTAGTAGAGGTACTTTTATTAATCTAGGATCTAGGCTTAATATTTTAGTAGTTTAATTTCTCTCCTTATAATTAGAAGGATAGATAATAGAAAGAAATTAAAGGGGATAATTAGAATAGGGTGGGGTGAATTAAGCCTAAATTAATAGTTATAATTATATAAAGAGGGAAGTAGATCTTAGGGAATAGGTAATTAGAAGAAGTATATAAGAGTAGAAAGGTAGATAGACTAAAAATAATAACAAACTTTTACCTAATTATACCTATACCTACCTTTACCTTATAATTAAATAAGAGCCTTTCTATTATAATAATTTATACTTAATTGTAATAATATAAGAATCCTAGGAGTAATACCCCCTATAATTATAAGAATCCCTCTATAGACTTATATGCTAAGGACTATACTAATTAGGCAGACTAACGCGAGCTGATTAAGCCAAGGTATTTATGCTAATTAAGGGAAGCATCTTATATTGCCTTAGAGGGTGTTAGTGTTTGCCTACCACACCGCACCACATAAGGTCTATCCTACCCTATACGTTTCTAATAGTATACTACTTTAGTATATTTTACTCTTTAAAACCTTAACGGCTTTTACCTCTCTTAATTTAATAGCTTTTACCCCTTATCCTTACTACCTTATATTACTTTTTAGTAGTATTTCTAATAGCTTCTATAAGAAGCTGTTATTAACGCTATGTTAGGTATATATATACTACTTATAGATAATAAGTACTACCCTCTTTCTAATCTTTACCTTATTTATAGCGTCTTAAACTACTCCTCCTTAGTACTCTACCCTCCTAACGTCTCCTTTACTTTAGCTATATTATTTTAAAGTATAAACCTAATATAAAGGTATAGCCTACTATAAGGCCTAATTCTATATTTTCTTCCTTTTATTATTATAAAATATATTATAAGTATTATATAAACTAGTATAAGAACTATATTTAGTATAACTACTATTTTCTTATACTTAAAATATATAAAGTATATAATATAAACATACCTATAGGCTTTCTTTTTATACTAATATACTTTATAGGCTACTTACTTACTTTAGCTTCTTAGTTTTATTACTACTTATACCTTTATTACTATCTTAAGCTATATTACTTATATAAGGTATTTAGATTACCTATAGAGTATACTATAAGGCTAGCCTTACCTTAGTAGTAGTACTTAGTAGTACTACTAAGTTATCTTACTATTTATATATAGCCTAGCTACCTACCTTTATATTCTTTTCTCCTCCCCTCTCCTCTCTCTACTTATAAGACTAGCTAGGTTTCTATTTAGTTCTTTAGGCTTAACCTTTTACCTCTATTCTTACTACTTATCTCTTATAGCCTTCTTAACCTAAAAGAGGCCTAACCTATCTATTTATAAGGCCCTACTTAGGCTTATATCTAGATAATAGTTTCCTTTAGTACTACTATTATTTTATTATTTACTATCCCTTATTATTATAATTAGGATTCCTAACAGTAGGTTTCTACTAGAAGTATAGCTAGGGTTAATACTTAGTAATAGTATTATTAGCTTACTAGTCTATTAATTACTTAGTAATTAGTTAGGTAGTTAATAGGTTAAAAGGTAGCTTATATAGCTTAGATAGTAGTAAACATAATATTAAGGTCTAAAAGGTATTTAGAGAATATATTATAAGTTAATTACTAAAGAGCTATAGTAGTTTTATCCTAAGTCCTAGACTTAGTCTATCCTATATATAAATCCTATATATCCTAGTAGTATCCTAGACTATCCCTAGAATATTAGTCCTATCTTAGGACTATATAGGGTATATTAGTCTTATCCTAGGACTACTTATTATATGTTAGTCCTTCTTATTATTATGTAACTTAATCTATAGTTCTTCTATTCTAGGGGAAGTTATCCTTCTGCCTTACTCTATAAGCCTATTTCTTATAAGATGCTATACTACCTATACTTCTAGGGCTCTAGTAGGGCCTATATTACCTATAGTTAGTTAGGTTATAATATTAGGTCTCCCCTTAAAAGGTCTTACCCTTAAGACCTATAAGTAGGTTATGTCTCTTAGGTTAGGGAGTTATTAATTATGCTTCCTTATTTTATTTATAATACTAATACTATATTAGGTTATATAGTAAAATTAAAATAAAAATTAGAAAAGATATTACTAAAAGATTATAAATACTAGGCTTTTTTATCCTATATAGAGTCTTAGTCTATTCCTCCTAATATATCTTATACTTATTACTACTATATAAAGGTTACTTATTATTTTAGTAAGGGGTCTTTATAATATACTTTATATATTAAGAAGAAGAAGCTATATAATAGAGTACTTATAGCTTCTACTTATAGGTAAGGTAGTTCTTTTATATTTAATTAGTTACTAACTTCTTTTTATAGTAATAAAACTAAATACCTAGTAAAAAGAGTAGGATAAGAAAGAAGAGAAGGCTAGTAAAGAGTTTATAGCCCTTTATATATAGCTAGTAAAAATTTAATTAGATATAGCCCTAGCTACTAGTTAATTATTATAGATTTATAAGATTTATAAGAAGGTTTATAAGTATTAAGAGGAGGCGTTTTATTAGGGTATATAAGAGTTAGATAATAAAGACCTTCTTTATACTCTAAATACTTATAAGTAGGGGGTAGTAGATAATTTATAATTTATTAGTATTAATAATAATATTAACTAGATAAGTTTTAGGATTAGTAATAAGTTTATAGATCTAGGTCTATTAGTAGAGGTGTCTAGTTTAGGGAGTTATAATAGTTCTAGAGAAGTTATTAAGTATGTTAGAGGTTCTTAACTAGTTTCTATAAGTTTTCTTTATATCTATAGCCTTTCTATTTAATAAGGTATTCTTCTTAACTGTTTTCTATTCTATAGTTAATAATTTATTTAACTTTATATTCTAGTTTATTAGATTTAATAATAATATAGTTATTAGTATTTAATCCTCTTAGTACTAGTTTAAGTAGTAAGATATAAAAGACTAGGTATATTTTTATTATATCTAATAAGTTAAGTTTAAAGTTAATATCTAAAACTTTCTTAAGAATTTTAAATTATCTAAGTTTTTTATAGTTAAGTTTATTACTTAGTTATATTATCTTAATGTTTTAGTATAGTAGGTATGTATTATCCCCCTCTTTAAAGGTTAGTCCTTTAACCCTAATTTAGTTAGTATATTTCTTTATTTATTACCTAATAAATTCTAGATCTAAAGATGTTTTACTCTAGATTTCTTAGAGTTTATTTATATCTACTATAGCTTTTAGAGCTTATAGTCCTTATTAAGGTTCTCTATATATAGTTAGTTAGTATTTAAAGTTAAGGAAAAATAGGGAATTCTATAGACTTTCTCTAGTAGTACTATTATAGGTAAATTAGGCTATTAGTAGTAGTAGTACCTAATTATCTTAGTTATAGTTAATATAGTACCTAAGATACTACTTAAGTATTTAGTTAACTTATTCTATTTGTCTATTAGTCTATAGGTAGAAAGAGGTTAATAGTTTATAGTCTACTCTAAGTTATAAAATTAGAGATTTCTAAAACTTAGATATAAACAGCTTATCTCTATCTAATGTAATTTCCTTAGGTAGTCTATAATTACTAATAATATACTTTAAGAAGGTATATACTAGTTCTTCTATATTACTAGATTCTAGATATAAGATAAAGTATATATACTTAGTAAGCTAGTCTATAATAACTAAGATACTATTATAGTATATCTTTATAAGTAGTTCTCTTAACTTTAGTAGTTTAATAATAAAGTCTAAAAAGATTAAGTACTATACTTCTAGTAGTACTAGTAATAGTTAAATATACCTATATAATTTATAAGGACTATTCTTACTTTTCTTATATATGTTATAGTCCTTAATTACTAAAGCTACTTCTTCTTATATAACTTATATGTTATAGTATTATCTAATTTATTTAAATGTCTTTATAACTCCTTAGTATCTATATACCTTAGTACTATATATCTTATAGATCTATTCTAGTATTATCTTATTAATTAAGTTAGGATAAGTATATATACTAATTATAATAAGTTTCTATATAGGTATAAGGTTTCTAGTATTATTATTCTTAAGGATAATATAAGTTTCTTCTAGTACTTTAACCTTATAATCTATTCTTTAGCTAAGAGTATTAGCTCTTTTGTTTTTAGTTCCTTTATAGTAAATAATTTTAAAGTTAAATTCTAATAGGAATTCTAACTATCTAATTTATCTTTTATTAAGAACCTTTAAGGTAGTAAAGTATATAAGGTTCTTATAATCTAAGTATATAAGAACTTAGTACTTAGTTCCTAAAAGTTAAGGTCTCTATTCTTAAAATATATAGATTATTACTATAAGTTCTTTATTATAGATTTAGTAGTTTAATTCTAGTCCTAAGAATACCTTAAAGAAGAATATATAGGGGTATAGTCTTCTATACTTATCTTATTATTTAAGTTATCTACCTATAGTAAAGTTAGAGGTATTAGCTTCTACTTTAAATTATTTATCTAGGTTAGGTATCTTAAGGACTAGTTTTAATATAATAATTTCTTTAATTTTATTAAATACTTCTTAGTATAGTTAAGTCTATCTAAATTTAGTATTATTCCTAGTAAGTTATTATATTAGTTATATAATATTACTAAAGTTCTTTATAAATTTTTAGTAAAAGTTAATATAACTATTAAAAGATTAAATATCTTTTATATTCTAAGGTATAGACTAATCTTTAACTATAGCTACTTTACTAGCTTATATATAGATACTTCCTAGTATAATAGTAAATCTAAGGTAATTAACTTATTATTTATAAAATTTACTTTTCTCTAGTTTAACTAAGAGTTTTACTTCTTAGAGTTTCTAGAGTACTTAGTATATATATTCCTTATATTTATTAAGTATCTTAGAAAATATTAGAATATTATTAAGGTAATAGATAATAAAGATATCTAGTTTCTTATAAAGCATATAGTTAATTATTATTTAGAATATTACTAGTATGTTAGTAAGTCTAAATAGTATAATAAGTATTTTAAATAGTCCTTATTAAGTCCTAAATGCTATTTTCTATTTATCTCCTTCCTTAATATAGATAAGGTTATAAGCTCCCTTAAGGTTAAGTACTATAAACTAGTTAGCTTTATATAATAGGTTTTATAGCTTTAAAATAAGTAGTAGTAGGTAACTATTTTTCTTAGTAATTTTATTAAGCTTATAGTAGTTAATATATAGTTATAGTTTTCTATTCTTTTTAGGTATAAAGAGGATTAAATACCCTACTAGTAATTCTAATAGTCTAATATATCCTTTCTTAAGGTTCTTATCTAGCTATTTATTAAGTATCTCTCTTTCTATTAGGTTTAGTCGATAAATAGGTTTAAGTTTTAGGTACTTCCCTTCTAAGAGTTAGATCTTATAGTTATATAGTCTATATTCTAGTAGTCCTATTTCTAGTTCTTTAGTAAATAGTTTTACATATTATTAATATTTAAGAGGTACTATATTAAGATAGTCTTCCTTTAAATTATTATTTCCTTACCCTTTTAGTAAATACTATTATTATGTTATTTATTATATAGTTACTATAGACATAAGTTACTAGTCTCTTATAGGCTTAATCCTTCTAATATAGGTAATATATTAAGTTAGTTACTTAGGCTTACTTAGGGGTTATAGTATATAATACGTCCTTATAGTTAAGTCTCTTTACTAGAGTTAGCCTGTTTTCTAGTTTATATTAGGGTTATATTTCTATAGCTATAGTATTCCTAATATTACGTCTATATCTCCTATTACTATTATATTAAAGACTAGTTACTAGTATTAGCCTTAGATAACTATAGGGAGGGGTATAGTCTTCTTATTAATAGTTCCTTTACTATATATAACTACTTCTCCTTTAATAGTTTATAGGTAATATAGTTATTCTTTCTTTTACTATAGTATTTTTTATTAATTTACTAACTATAGTAATATTAGGTTAATATAGGCTTTACTATTAATTATAACTCTAGTAGGTTATCTATTAATAGTAATATTATAAATAAGGTATGCTTTATCTTCTATATTTATTATATATAGGGACTTTATATCCTATCTTACCTCTTATAGTCTCTTTATAGTTAGTATTCCTTATTTTTTAGTTTAACCTAGGAAGTCTTTACTTCCTTAATTTCCTTTTACTATGCTTATGCTTTCCCTTTATAGTAGTATTTACCCTTATTATATAGGTAGTTTAACTAGTACCTTCTACTACTACTATATAAGAGTAGGTATTCTAGGTTAGGTTATAGGTAGAGTTATTATTTATAGTAGCTTTTTACTATCTAGGTATATAGGTTATAATCTATATATATATTATATAAGGGGTATTAGGGGGTAATTATTTATAAGAAGAATATATACTTTTCCTTATTTACTAGGTATACTAAATATTTATTATAGATATAATTAGCCTAGAAGATTATATAGTAGTATAGGTTTATAGTATAGAGTAGTTTATAATCTCTAAAAACTAGTTCTTCTTATACTAATACTATAGGTTAGTTTTTAATATCTATATCTTCTATTCTATAGAAATAAATAATCTAGTTATTATTATTTCTTTATACTAGAGGTTATTCTTTAAGGTACTTTTGTTCTCTCCTCTTAAGTTTAGGGGTATTATTATATACCTTATGTTTATTTTATATGTCCTAGGGTACTAATATAGAGTTTTAGTAAGCCTACTACTAGATATACTAGGATTTCTTACTAGTCTGTCTAGTTATAAGGGTTATTTCTCTCTTTAGTTCTACTAGTTATTTTATAGCTAGTTACTTAACTTTACTTTAGGGAGTAAATTTATCTATAGAAGATTCTAAGTTAGAAGTATTATAGATATCTAAGGATGTTCTTAGGTACTTAATTATATCTTATAGTATATGTTCCTAGTATTAGAGTCTTAGGGGTATAAACTATAGTTATTTAGGTTTTTTTCCTTTTCTTACTATTATAATAGTCTTATACTATATGATTTCTTAGGTAGGCTTTAGTCCTTTCTATACTTCTAATTAAAGTTCTTAAGTAAGTTTTAAAATGTTAAGGGGGTCTATAGGCTTTTCTTCTTATCTATACTACTACTTAAGTACTTTATAGAGCTATAGGTAGCTCTATACTAGTTATTCTAGGTCCCCTTAGTCTTTCTTCTTTTATTTAATTTATTATTATATATTATCTAGCCTATATTATAGGTAGTATATAGTCTTATTTATATTCTAGATTATTAGTTTATTATGCTTACTTAGGGTTTATATAATTAGCTTACTAGTATAGAAGATTAGTTACTTATAAGTAATTATAATAATCTTTATAGGTAATATTCTAAGCTTTATAGATTTAAATACTATATTTCTAATATCCTATTTAAGCTATAGTTACTTCTAGTAATTACCCTAGGCCTAGATATACTTTTCTAGTTATTTAGTAATAATATCTAGGGTGTCTTTTATATATAGCTTATTAAGTTGTTCCTATATAGTATCCTAGGCCTAGATAAGTTCTCTAATAAGTTATTAGTTCTATTATTTAGAAGCTTATTCCTACTAAGGTTATTACTTCCTAGTAATTATAATAGTTTTCTCTTTTAGTTCCTTAGGGTACTATCTAGCTTATTCCTTACTATCTTAGTAAATAGTATACTTATTATAGTAATAGGTAGTCTATAAGAGTAACCTATAAGGAGCTTCCTTATAGGTTATATTAACTTTCTTTATTCCTTTAGGTAAGGCCTTATATTATAGGCGTTTAGGTTATTAATAGTCTTATATATAGTATTCTATCTTTTTATAGTTATAGTATTTAACTATTTTAATATCTTATAAGGCCTTATTATTTTATTTTTAGGTAATACTTATGTCTATTAGTTCTATATATTACCTATAAGAGGTACTAGGTATATTATAGTATAGTTACTAGTTCTTATTTTACTAATATAGTTTAGTTAGTTATAGTCCTTAGTTATATTATTTCCTTAAGTTAGTAGTAAGTCTTTAGTTTTCTTCTTATTCTCTTCTTTATTTAAATAGCTAGGTATTAATTTTTATAGTAAGCTTAATATATAAGAAAAAATCCTTAGGAGTATTTATAATCTTAGTTAGTTTATCCTTAATATCTTCCTTAAGTCTTAAGTAAAACATAAAGATTAAGGATTTATTAGTAATATTAAGTCTAGCTATTAGGTATCTAAATTCTACTATATAGTAAGATACTACCTTAGTTTACTATAAGTTAGTAAGATCTTATTTAGCTTATTATTTTTTATCTAGGTCTTAGAATAATAACTTTAGGGTATATTTAAAGCCTATTATACTTCTAAAGATTAACTAGGTCTCCCTTAAATATAGTTTAATAGTTCTATTATATATAAGGAATTCTTCTAGGAATAGTTTAAACTAGGTAAGTACTTTCCCTTATAGGAAAGTTCCTATATAGATTATATATTTAACTTTATTCCTAAAATTAGTAGTATAGAATATCTAGTAAGTATATACTTAGATTAGGAATCCCTTAAGCTATCCTTAAGTACTATTATAAGTTCTAGGGGAGTTAAGCTTAAGTTTCTTATACCTATCTAATAGGGTTATAATAATATTAGTAGCTACTTAGAGAGTCTTAACTTTTTACCTAAGTATATTAGCTTCCTATAATTTAATCTTAAGTTTAGTAAGGGTCTTATTAATTATAGCCTTTAGCTATTTAGTTTTATTATCCTTATTCTATAATTAAGTATAAACCTTATTAATTATACCTTATATCTAGGCTATATTTTTATTATTCTTCTTAATATACTTCTATAGGCTTTTATAGACTTCTTTAGTAAATATAAGTTTATTATTATTATCTAACTAGTTCTTTATATCCTTTATTTCTTTATCTAAGTTCTTAGTAACTATAAGGGTAGGTTCCTTACCCTTAGAGCTAGAGTTAGAAGAGGTAGGAGTATTCTTTATAGATATATTATTATATTACTATTAGGTAAGTATTAAGGTTAACTTACTTAATAGGAGTAATTAAAATATTATAATTAGGATTCCTTATAGTAGGTTTCTACTAAAAGTATAGCTAGGGTTAATACTTAGTAATAGTATTATTAGCTTATTAGTCTATTAATTACTTAGTAATTAGTTAGGTAGTTAATAGGTTAAAAGGTAGCTTATATAGCTTAAATAGTAGTAAACATAATATTAAGGTCTAAAAGGTATTTAGAGAATATATTATAAGTTAATTACTAAAAAGCTATAGTAGTTTTATCCTAAGTCCTAGACTTAGTCTATCTTATATATAAATCCTATATGTCCTAGTAGTATCCTAGACTATCCCTAGAATATTAGTCCTATCCTAGGACTATATAGGGTATATTAGTCCTATCCTAGGACTACTTATTATATATTAGTCCTTCTTATTATTATATGACTTAATCTATAGTTCTTTTATTCTAGGGGGAGTTATCCTTCTGCCTTACTCTATAAGCCTGTTTCTTATAAGATGCTACGCCGCCCACGCTTCCAGGGCTCTAGTAGGGCCTGCATTACCTATAGTCAGTTAGGTTATAACACTTATTATCCCTTAACTTATAGGGACTTAGGTCTATCTAAGGCTTCTTTTTATACTACTATTAGCTATATAGTATTCTTAGGCCCCCCTTTTATATACTTTTTTATTTCTTTTTTCCTCCCCTTACTTTCTTCCCCCCTTTTATATTCTTTCTAAGGTAGATTACTCTTTTTATAACCTTATTATATTACTTACTCTATACTATATTATAGCTTTCACTATATATATCTCCTCTCTCTTTTACTCTCTCTTATTATAGCTATTACTTTAGCTTACTTTAGTATTAGTTTCTCTTTATACCTAAAGATCTAATAACCTAATAATTTTAGGCCTTACTAGAGAAGCCTAAAAGCTAGGCCTTTTATTACTATTTTATTAGGCTTACTAGTAAAGAGTACTTATAGTAAGATATAAAGAACCCCTAATAAGGCTTCTACTATAACCTTATACGTTTAAGTAGTAAAAGGAGGCTCTTTTAGACTTAGCTAAAAGAGCGCCCTTAAACTCCTATAGGGTTTATATTATAGCTCTACCTACCTAAGTAGATAGAGACCTAGTAATTAGACTAATCTAATAGAAAATACCTAAGACTATAGAAAAGCCTCCTAAGGCTTCCCCTTAGGACTTTTTACTTACTACTATTATATTAACCTTATAGGGAATACTTAGTACTTTATAAAGGAAAAAGAGAAAAAAAAAAAAAGAAAAAAGTAAAAAAGCCCCTTAAGGCTTTTTACCTACTTATAATACTAGGTAAGTAGGTAGATAATAACCTAACTAGTTAATAAGAGAGAGAAGACTTAGTACTAAAAGAAAAGCCCCTTAGGGCTTTTTAGCTTTACTTACTAGCCTCCTTAGGCTTCTTTACTACTACTACTTTTTTCATTTCTTTCTATCTTTATATCTTATCTATTAGTACTAACTTATTACTACTACTCTTACTCTTACCTTAAGAATAGTAAATAGATAAGTAGCTACTTAGTAATACCTCTTTATCTTATAGTAAATAAATACTAGTATACTATTACTACTACTACTACTATTACTACTATTATTACTATTACTACTACTACTACTACTACTACTATATTATAACTACTATAATAACTACTACTATAGCTACTATTATACTAAGGGTAATAAGAGGGGAGGGAAAAGTTTAAGGGAAGAAGATAAGAGAAGGAAAAAAGGAAGAGGAAAAAAGAAATAAAATAAATAAGAGGAAAAAAAGAAAAGGTAAAAAAAAAAAAGCCTTATAAGGCTTTTAGTATTATTAATTACCTATACTTATATTAACTATACTACTATTACTACTACTACTACTACTACTACTACTAATACTACTACTACTACTACTACTATTACTACTACTATTACTATTACTACTACTATTACTACTACTACTACTACTATTACTACTACTATTACTATTACTACTACTACTACTACTACTACTCCTACTACTACTATAACTATTACTACTTATAGGATACTTACTCCCTACTATCCTAACCTATTAGACCTACTACTACTACTATAGTCTATCTATTTATATCTGTCTATCTATCTGTCTTCCCTACCTTAGTATACGCCTTAATTACCCCTTACCTACTACCTAACTAAACCTAACTAGGCCCCCTAGTTAGGCCTAACCTAACCCTAACCTAACGGGGTTAGGGCTGTTTAGGGTCCCTACTTAGGATTATTTAGTAATTAAAAGGGGATTAAGTCTAAATTATAGCTTATAATTTAGACTAGTATATAGTCTTTTATACTTAGGATTATTTAGTAATTAGAAGAGGGTTAAGTCTAAATTATAGCTTATAATTTAGGCTAGTATAAGCCTTTTTTTCTTTTTACTTAGGATTATTTAGTAATAGGATAGGTTTTTAAGGATAAGACTAAGTTATAAGTTATAATTTAAATAAAGTATATAGTCTTTTATATTTAGAATTACTTATTAGTAAAGATACTTAATTAGGATTATATTTACTTTACTAATTATATACTTAGAATAATTATTCTTTTTAAAGACCCTTTATCTTAGGGTTATTCTACTAATATACTAAAATATATAGTATATAAATATTATTTTTAGTAATATATAAAGACTTTATTATTTATCTTTTATATTATGAAATATAGCTAGATTAAGATTTATAAAACTATATTTTCTTACTCTAACCCTTATAAAGGTAAATAATACTTTTTACTTTATATCTTAGTATAGTAAGTATACTTATTACTAGTAGTTAGGATAGTTAGCTAAAGGGAAAAGAAGAGGGTATAGGCTATAAGAGAGTACTAAGGGACTATAAGGGGAGTAAGGACTTACTTTTAGTCTTAATATAGTAGGGAAACTTAGCCTTAGTATAAGGTATAGTTAGGGACTAAGTAGATATAGCCTAAAGGTAGTAGTAGTAAGGAATAAAGTAGACGTCTATATTATTATTATCTTCTGTTAAAGTGCGTATATACGGCGATTAACCTTGTTCAATTCGTTTATGTGTATGTGTGTGTGTCTGGGCCCATAAGTGCCCCTATTTCCAATTGCCTAAGGCCAAATGCACGCGTCATTGTTTTTCCTTATTTTAAGTGGGGGTTGCCTATAGCCGAAATGCGCCCGGCATTTTCCCTACGGATGCGGCCGGCGCCCCACTTCGTGGCCTATTTGTTACCCATACTTCAACATCTTCTTCCTCCTCCTCCCTAATAGGGCCCTTAGGGGGGACTAAGGGGGTATTAGTAAGGGCCTTAAGGCTACTAAGAGTATTAGTAAGGGGGATAAAAAGTATAGGTATAAATATAATAGTAGTAATAAGGGAGCTAGTAGTATTACTACTATTACTAGTATTATTATTAGTATTATTACTACTAAGTAGTAGTAGTAATTATAATAGTAGTAGTATAAAAAGAAATAATAATAAATTAAAGGTAATAAAAAGTAAGAAGAAGAAAAAAAGAAAAATTAAAAAATAAAGATATTAAAGAAAAAGAGGGCTATTATAAATTACCTATTTAGGTTATACTAAAAGGAGGGTAAGCTATAATAGTATTTTAAGCTTATAAAGAGAGATAAATTTAACCCTATATAAAAATAGTAGTTTTAAGGATAAAGGGTATTAATAGCCTTATTAAGAGGATAAAACTAAGGCTTTTATTTACTAAGAGGATAGTATAACTTAAGGCTTAGCTATACTAAAATAAGGGACCTAATAAAGGTACTTATTATTACTAATAAGAGTAAGAAATAAAAGGTATAAATATAAGAAGGCCTAAAAGAGGGTAAGAGACTATAAAAAAGGTATTATAAGTAAATAAGGTGTCTTTACCTTAAAGTTAGTAACCTCTTAGTTAGATAGACTAAATAAGTAGAGGCTTATATTTAAGCTAAGTAGTTATACTATAGGTTAGGTAGTTATAGTTAGTTAGACTAAGGTAACTATAAGGTAAGGCTAGAGGTAAGTAACTAGCTAGGGAGATAGCTATTAGCCTAATAGCCTACTAAGCCTAAGGGTATTCCTAGACGCCCCTAAGATACTAAAGATAATGAGAAGTAGGGGGGTAATAGTATAGGTATTTTAGAAGGTCCTATAGATAAGACCTTAGAGGGGGAGGATTATATTAGGACGTTAGAGGGGAGGGCTAGGGGGGTACTAATAGTGGGGCCGTATTAAATAAACTATAGGCTAAGGGCTATATAAAAAGCTTTTATAAAGGGATTATTAGGATTAGAGAAAGGCAGATTTAAATAATTATTATAATTAAACCCTATCTATACCTATTATTATCTCCTTTACTTAGTATAATTATAGCCTCTAATATCTCTATACTTATACTTAGATAGAATAAGCCTTTTAGACCTTAATTCCTTTATACCCTCCTATATACTCTAACTTATAACAATATGTGTTATAAGATATATAAGCATTAGTTACTACCTAGTTACTAACGGTATTATTTTATAACGTAATAATATACGTTTATATAAATAGGAATGGCGTGGTAGTGTAAATGAATAATAGGTTACTAGCACCTTAATGGCTTCATTTATTTACATGCAGTTATGAATTGAAGGTACAGGTGGAGATGCATCTTGTGTAGATGATGTAAAGATGCGAGGGTGAGGGTGCGTGTGTGGGTGCAGCACCCCGATCAAGGTGCGTCTGACATAATCTCGCCAAAGTAGACACCCCGGTGCCAGATTGGGTGGGTAGGTATCTACCTACCTACCTACCTATCTACCTGTCTCGCTGGTTGTTGCAAGGCTGGTGCGCCTGGCTGTTCGTGTGCCGTTGCCGCTGGGCGATGATGTGATGACATGAGAAAGTGCCATGCTGGACGTCCACGGGTCTATGTAATAGATGCTTCAGAGGTGTCGTGCACCAGGGGCAGGAGTCGGGACGGCCAGGCGCCAACTTCATGGCTTGCTTCTGCGTTCTGGTCAGTATTAATCTAATGACACAAGAACATGGCCGGGTGGGGGTGAATCTATTTCTTCCTTAACATAATTAACATCTGTATTCTTGTCTGCTTCACAAGACCCTATCAGGCAGGCGCGTGGCGAGCGTAGTAGGACACAAGTAAAAGAAGCCACATCTGATAGCTGTAGACTCCGTCGTGGTCTGGCGGTGACAAACCGATGCGAGACGCCATGATGTATGGACACTTGGGCTTCTATGGACGCGGCGAACTGGTTTGCGGTAGGCGGATGGATGGGTGACGAACGTCGGTTGGAGAGAGGTGGTGGTGGTGGTAGTAGTAGTGGTGGTGGTCTTTTAACTCGAACATGCAGTGCAGCTTAACTAATACGTCCTGGTTAGATGGCATCTGCATCGCTTGCCTGCTGCGAGAGCAAGACACAAGAGGTGCAGCCCGGGATGGAAGCTACGTAAGCAGCTTGCTTATGTCATCGGCAGTCGGCCCTTACACCCTAGGATTTTGCAGGGTAGCAAGGGCGGGTACCTCACGTACCCGAGTAGGGGGACTATGATGATGTATTCTGTACCTCCCAGCGCCTTACGGAATCAGGAACCAAAGCCTGGTTTGGAGCTCAGATGCGCCACACTTTGGATTCCAAGCGCCACACCATCGTAATTGGGAACCAAAGCGCTCGCAGCTGCTGATGTAATCAAACTGATCCACGATGCCGCACGCATGACAGATGCTGGGGTCTCATCTCAGAAAAGTACGCGCTTACATGTAAGTACCTACTGTACCTAGGCTGATACCTACGCAGTATACCTACCTGGGTTCCAGCGCTGGTCTCTGCGATAAGCGGCGGTTCCCGAGATGGTGCGTGGCTTAAAGATATTCCGGCTCCGTCACCCCTGCTGCGGTGGCTTGTGCTTTGCACCGTTGTCCGGCCAGCCACAACATCAATATTCGTACGCGACCAGAGTGGTATGAGTTCATCTTCTCCACACCACTCACTCCATCTCGCCCTACCTACCGCCTGCCTGCCTGCCTGCCTGCCTGCACCTTTCAAATTGATTCATGACGATGCGCGAGCCGTCCCGAATTCTATCGTGGCTGGCTACGATTCCTGACCAACCTCCAAACCCGACTTCACCGCAGCAGCAACAGCTCACCCCCCCCGCGCGCAAGCGCAAGGCCTGCGCCGCAAAGCTCGACCAGCAGCAGCATCTTGGCTTCAGTCCACCCCTCTCCCCTCCCTGTTCCGATACCTCAACGCCTGCCCGCCACCCCGCAATCACTATGGACGATTCCGAGGCCTCGCAGGCTCGGCAGCTTTCTACCCCCCAGCGACCCGATCGAGCAGAAAAGCGACGTCATACCGGCGCCGGTGCTGCCCATGATGATGATGATGATGCCGACCCCTACGTCGACACAACGCCGAGGCCACCCATGTTCCAGGTACCATATCTGCCACCGTCCCGCACGAGCTTCGCATCTTCCCAAACGTCGCCCACGCACTCAACATCCGAATCACAATCTGCGCACTCAGAAGCATCGTCCAGAGCGTCTTCTGCGAAGCGTCGCCGGCAATCCGGAAGTCCTCGTAAGCAGAAGATGATACTCGAGTTCGAAGGGACTGTTGTCGATGCCAACATGGACGGGGCTGAGGCGCCCCCGGACGCGCTGAACTGCCTACTAAGCAAAATGAGGAGGCTTGCCGATGGAGAGGGGATTATACACGAGTCGGAAGAGGTTAGTTGGACAAAAGGCCTCAAATGCAGTAGTCAGATGGTTATCAATACCTGCTAATTTGCCAATTTACAGCCCGCAATTCTCGAGGCGAAACAGTTGCACCCAAACATGTTCCAGTGGGCCAGGAATATCGCTTTTGCACGCTCTTGTCCCTCGCTACCCCGAGATACACCAGCACAACAAGCAGGCACGGGTGTCCACCAACCTTTGAATCCCAAACTATCGACGGCGGTCGATGACGCGACAGAGAGGCAAATACTAGGGCCAACCCCGCAACTGCACGAAGCGCTGCGCCTGTGGCACGCTGCTCAGCGAGCTGACAAGGGATATGGAGAAGACCAGTGGAACTGTGCTGTCCATTACCCTATACTAGAGCTAGCACTCGGTCACGACAAGACTGTCGGGTACTGCAGCTGGTGAGCCTCTCTTTTTGCTGGCAGACTTTTGAATTCCCAGTTTAGGGTTACCCCTAGCCCCCTGCTGACACCGTGACCAGTACTTCGGCGACCCTGACCAAAGAATTCGCCCCGAGAACCAGCACCAACCTCCCCCGCGACCGACGAGTCGATTTCTGCGTCCACGTGGAACCCGAAAGCCTGGGGCATGTCACTCGCACCCTCCTTCGCAGTCCCTCGCAGTCCATCAATCACACCGAATTCCCAGCATTACTGCACAAACCCATCGGTATCGCCATTGAGACCAAGCTGACGGGGGCCGACTGGGAAACAGCAAGGGTTCAGATTGGCATCTGGCTCGCTGCGCAATGGAACCGTCTCGACGACCTGGTTTGGAACAGGGGCATCGGCGTCGAACATACCTCTCCAGCTACCGCCGCCGGGCTCGTGTTCCTGCCAGCGGTCATCATACAGGGACACGAGTGGTCCTTTGTTGCCCTTACGCGCGACAGGGATGGCGTTGCTAGACTGTGGTGTAAGCTGCTGTTTGCTTCAACGTGGAGCATCCGAGGCGTCTACCAGGCTGTGGCTGGTCTCCAGCTCTTGAGTCGATGGATGCGAGAGGAATATTGGCCCTGGTTCCGTCAAGTTGTTCTGGGACAGTGAGGCGGGAGAGTGCCGCGGCACAGATAGGATTGACGGCGCAGGCGTCGGGAGAGTTTGCGGGAGAGGACGGGCAAGAAGATATCCATTCTGACGGACTTGAGCCAAAAAGATTTTAGGTACAAATGGTTGCGACGCTAGTCTGGTCTAAAGTACTAAAGTCTGCTTGACAGTTGAATAACCATTATATGTTATGGCAGAATTATTCCCCTCTGATTAGGAATAATATTGTATGGATGGTATGGTATTGCCGCCAGTCCAGCTCTGTTGGTGTAATCTTGTATGATCTGCTGCTGCTAAATGTCTAGGTACTAAAGCCACCTCCACCACGTCAATATCTACCACACGTCAACACATCTTACAAACAAAACTCCTATCAGTACACCAAGTCAGGTAGCCTTCGCCATCTGTTTCAATAGCTCTAACAGAAGACCGCTGCAGTCACTTATCGCCCGCTACTTCCTCCCCAATTTCAATACCTTAACCAACCTTTACTACGAGGCCATCAAATCCTATCTATGGCTCTTGGTTGTTCATGGTTCTTCCCCAGCAGCGGCTAGCGGCTGTCATGTGCCAGTCAAAACATGTATACTACCTTGGAGTCGCGATGATCCCTACGAGTCATATCTTTCAGCAACCACTGGGTTCCGCAAAATGGACTCCCAGTCGAGCATAACTCCGGTCAAGAAGAGAAGTGCGGTCCAAAAACATAATTCTCTTTGTTCTCCGGCAAGTTATCTATCACATGACTATGCTCCTGACCTCCCATGCTGTCCATGGGAAGAGGCTACGCATACCGATGTGCCTTTATGACACTGAAGAGTGGTTGTTCGAGCAATACAAGATTTTAGACTCCTACGCAAGCAATCCTGCTGCTTCTGTCATCCGTATGTTATCTCTGCGGAAGCATGACGAAGCTGTTTCTCTACGTAGCGGTTGTTTACTGCCTTTGGCAGGTGAGGCAAGGCTAGCGCGAAGAGACTGACCAGAGACTTTGAGAGCGTTAACTACGGCAAAAAGACAGGCACGACTTGCGCAATGCTGATGATAGCTTTGTAGTCTACAAAATACCTCCGTTCAAGAACGCACCGCCTGTCATTCCCTTCCTCAGTTAACCAACAATCTTTAAAAGGCACTCATTCTTTCTCTAATCGTTATAGAATGCTAATTAATAGTCCAGTAGTAAGATACTAACTACCCTCTCTAGCCTGATCAAGTTGGACAGAGCTTTGGCAAAGCACCGATAAACGCCAAGTATATTCAACGCCAGTACCCTGTGCGTAGCCCACGCTTGCGGCCCTCTTGTGAACCGGCAACTGCGCTCCTGATCCGGAACGGGATACCTGACAGGCGGCGGGATGGGGGTACGAACCCCCAACCAACCGAAGCGGTCGACACAAATACTCTTGATGTTGCACAGGCCCCTAAGACCGTCCTCGCCGGCAAAGCGTCCGTAGTCAGAGCCACTAACGCCACCAAATGGAAGTTATACGGCATAAGTTGCGCTAAAGTCATTGACGGCCACTATTCCTGTATTGAGGCCATCGACGACGACGCGGAGAACGGGATCGTTGTCACCGCCAAAGATAGAAGCGCCAATACCAAAGTCTGGTGCGTAGGCCGCGGTTAGCATGGACTTGGCATCCGGGCCTAGAGCGCGTATGATAGTCATAACAGGACTACAGCATTCCCTATTAGTAATATTAGGAGGGTTTAGCTTTTGTTAGTTTGCCTTCTTAGTGAGGTGCCTAGGTTTCTGCCGGGCGGTAAGTTACGTGACCTTCATCAAGGTGCCACAACAACGGAAACACATAGACGCAATGAAGAATGGCATAGCAACAAGTCGAGTGGATTTGGTATATAACTACGGATCAAAAGCCTATTATCTATGCAAGATCCTGTCTCATCAGGCAAGTCTGCAGCTAGCCAGGCTGCAAAACCTCACCTTTGAGATAAGGACATGCATGCATCCATCGTACAGCCTCCGAGGCAACCTCATAACTCCCTCTTAACCACCCAGACATCTAGACCACACGTCCCTTTAACTGTACATCCACCTCACTAGTGCGACCACAGGACAACCACCCCTTGCTTTGAGGTCTCAGGTGCTCTGCGTTCTATCCCTTCCTCTCAGTCGGATCTACAGTTAGCCAGTCCGCAAAACCTAACATTGAGGAAGAGATAGAAACAGGAGTTTGCACCCGGACTGAAGAAAGCAAGCTATTATAGCAATTAAAGCAAAGTCAATAACCTCCCTGCGGCTTAAGCCCCCCTAAAGGTTAGGCGGCGTAGGGGAGTATTGAGTTATGACGTGATGATGCTGTTGTTGCTTAGTGAGGAATGGAGGGCAGGTTGTAGTTAAGGTAAGGACTAGTAGACCTAAAGGTTATTTAAAGTGGTTTAGTAGAGGCGTAGTTAACGTAAGGACTAGTAGACCTAAATGTTATGTAGATTTTATAGAGACGTAGTTGAGGTAGAGACTGGCAGACCTGAAGGTTGTTTGAAGTGGTTTGGTAGAGGTGCGGTTAAGGCAAGGACTAGCAGACCCGAAGATCTACAGGTTGTCTGATCTTGAAAAGAAGGATGTGGTTGTTTGTTTGGTTTGAGGGGGTAATAGGGGGTCGAGGTTGTAGAATGGGTTGTTGTTTGGTTTCAAGGGGGGATATTGAGTTGTAGATTGGGTTCTTGTTTGAGGTGTAAATAGAGTTGTTGTTTAAGTTGTTGATTGGGTTGTCGATTGGATTGTCGATGTTTGGGTTGTCAATTAGGTTGTTAATTAGGTTGTTGATTAGGTTGTTGATGAGATTGTTGATGAGGTTGTTGATTGCATGACATATTTAGTTGTATTGATTGTTTGGTGGTCTAATGATAAAGTAGAAGATTTGTGTTGCTCTTGCCAGGTAGTTGGAATGTGGCAATGAGAGTTAAGTTGATCAAGCTTGAATGTGGGATGCCGCAACGGCTTGCTTCACCACCTTATAACCCTCAGCGGATGGCTTGTATGCGTACGATAGCAGACAGGGCGGTAGTCAATAGACAGTCAACAGAAGAGCGGTTAACAAGTAACGGTAGGAGTGGTTACAGAGGCCGGGCGTCCCTAAGCCTCTGGTCAGTAATTCTCTCCCATTTCTTACAGAATGTCAAGGAGAAAAAGCATCAGAACTACGGCTTTCAAAGCTGGCCACCCATGGGTATATCAGGAGCAAGCTGAAAGGTCCTGTGCAGCATTTGATCGGACAAGAGTAAGATATTACTCATCGTACACAAGACATGCAGTAGAAGAGGGGGACGGATGTCTAACGCCACGTAGATTCCAAAAGTTACTGCTAGTTTCTCATATACTCCTCGCCTAAGCGTGTAGCGTTAAACGCGTAGGCGCTCAATTAGACGAATGGCCTCTATCCACAATAGGTTTAGTCAAGTGTGCCTAAGACACTAGCGGTCAGCAACCAGAGGCCTAAGATATGAGGGGAGAGACGAGAGACTAAATATAGTACTTCTTAGAGACTTAAGACTTGAGAACTGACATAGGAAAGACTAGGGAGGGATGTCATAAGGGAGACTAGGGGCGAGACTAGCTGTTAAAGGCCTAAGCCCTAACGTCTAAGACAAGAGATAAGAAACCACAGCCTTAAGGTCTAGGGTAGGAACTAAAGGCCAGATTAGAGACTAGAGACAGGGCGACAGATGTAAGACCAGCCGCTGGAATCCGGCGACCTGAGACTAGGCACCAGGGACTACAGGCCACAGAACAGAGACCAGGGGTAAAGAGGTGAGAGACAAGAGATAAGACATTACAGACTAGAGACTAGGGGTAAAAGGCAGGACGAGAGAGAAGAGACAAGAGACAAGACTAGACAACTTGACAAGTCAAACAGGCAGGTAGAAACAAACGGTAAACGGCTAGGAGAACCTGTTGCCTTTTACATGTCCTTACGCTAGTCGTACCGTCCAGCATAGCCGCAACCTCTGTGCTTCCTCCTGGTCTTTGAGATGTCGACCCTTGCATCTGACCCTTCCGAATCTGCGCAAGCCTGCTGGGCCACGGCCTTGGGATTGCACCCCGCGCCGGTTAAGCGCTCCTGCTCCTGCTCCTGCTCCTGATCCCGCGCCGCTCCTGTATCCCTCTCCTCCTCCTCCTCCTCCTCCTCCTCCTCCTCCTCCTCCTCCTCCTCAGGTATCAAGCTCAGTCAGTCGTCAGTGCTTACCTCAGAGAGCGTCATCTGGAGGAGGTGAGTCTTAAGCCTGATAGATACGTACTGTATCTCGCTATGAAGATCTATCGCCTTGCTTGCTGCGGCCTTGTATTGTCTGTTGAGGTCTTGGAGGCGGGCGGCATCCTCGTCGATGGAGGTCTGCAGTTCCCGGCGCTGAATGGCCCTTGGCAAGAGGCCTTGTGGGTACGCCTGCGGTGGTTGATGGTGGGAGGCTTGCGGTCGGGTCACTGGCGATCTTGGCGGTTGGGTGGCGGCGAGCTGGCGAGCATGGGGCAATGGGCTCGCAGAGGCCGAGCCCATGTACGCACCAGGTATTTGATAAGATTGGGAGACGGAAGCAGATGAAGAAGCCGCTGGGACGGCAAGAGATCGAGCTGCCATGCCTTGGCCGAGGGAACGCTGTGTCTGCATCCATTCTTCATACTGCGGCCTGTATTGATGGAACTTCTTGGTCACCAAGGGTCTGGGTAAGTGGCGAAAGTTTGCGGGCAAACTGTGTATGTGACTTATGTCGCTGAAGTCATCCTGATTTGATTGACTCGCAGCAAAGGACGACATGCTGGCCTCGTCAGCAGTGTAGGCAGCCAAGTATTGGGTGAAATCGTTCCGGTCATTGGCGTCGAGGGTGTCCTGGAGGCGGTGCTCGTTAATATAAGTAAAGTCGTCGTCGTTTACGAATTCCTTGCGGCGGTACGAAGGCGGCATGATGATGGTGTGGGATACAGTGGATGTTAGATGGAAGGGGGGAAGGATAAGGTATGGGATATGGTATTGGAACGTCAGCACTGCTGGAGAACGTGGAAGAAGGGAGGCAAAGGAAAACAAGACGAGACTCTCCTACCTCCCCCCCAGACATGGGAGTGGTAGGACAAGCGGAACAGTGCGGGCCGAAGACATGAGCAAGTGCAAACGGCGGTTCCGAGATAGGACGCGCCTCGCCCAAACCGCCTGGCGGTTGGACCATCTCCTCTCTAAACATGCGGGTCTGTCCGTTTGTTTGCCTGCCGGCCTGGTCCAACTCTTGAATCTATCTCCCGCAACAGCGCACCAGCTCGACCGACGATCGACTCTTCAAGGCAGCCCAACCTCCCAGCCTCCCTCCCTGTTCAACCAAGAGTGAGGGATGGATGATGACAGCAGCGCGCAGGCACTGTCAGTGCCACAGTCGATAGTGGAATGGAAGCTCACCGACCCCATTGAACCCGCTCCGCAAGACAAGAGAGATGAAAAGGTAGCTCTCATCTCCGCGACCTATCCCCCCCCCCTCTACTCTGCCGTAAGTCTACATACAACCAGGTTATCAAGTAGGAAGCTAATGGTGAGGGCGGTTACGTTTGCACTTGTTGTAGGACCCCCTGTCATGGAGAATACGCGGTCGAGCTGTTGGCGATCTTATCAGTAACACAAGATTGAAGTTAACGTGGCGCGAATCCGACAAGATCCTCATAAAGAGCTTCCTCGCATACTACCGACTATCCCCCTCTCTCTCAACTTAGGTGTCTGGCAGAGATGGACAAGAGGACGGACGCGCAGTCTTTAGACCCGACGACAGCAACCACAGTAGGGCAGCCGAGCTTGAGAAACCTTACGCAGCACACGTACATTGATATTGACTCCTTGTCGTGTGCAAAGGCGTGGCCGTGATTTAGCAAAAGAATGGTCTCCACAATGGATTACATGCTGAAGCAGGTGGTGCACAACAAGTTGCTGCGAGAGGTGTTTGACCAGGAGAGGTGGGAGAGTGTTTTGGACTGGCCGAAAGAGGTGAGAGGCGCGTGGATCCATCCGGCGTGGACTGGTGATACATTCACCACTCTGGAGCCTGATGAACCTGACGGCGCTACAGGCAGTGAAGATCGGGACGCGTGCCGGAGTGAAGACCGTTTGCAAAATAACAATGAATCGCTACAATCAACAGGTCAACCACCATCACGACGGAGACGACGACCACCACCACCACCCCCACCACGAAGACCGCCGCCGCCAACACCTTCATCTCCGCCGACTCCTCCGGTACTCACACCGCCGTCCAGTGGTCGTCAACACGATGAGCAACAAACGAGCCTGACAGCTTCACCACCCCTAGGAGAGAGGTCTCGGCGCTCGCCCATGAACGCCCAACGTCCGCGCGAGTCAGTTCCGGGGCGGCCGGCCAGCTCTGCTACGACGAGGCTGGTCAGGGCCGTCGGCGACGTTGATCGACAGACAAGGCAAATATGGGAGTTGTCTCTGTCTGAGACGTCAGCATTTGTTGCAATACTATGCGAACTTGCTAAACCCGGGCTTACCCAGCGGGACGTTATCCGAGGCCTAACCGGTACCTGGCCTGATGTGACTTGGATGCGATTAAATGGTGCGGCCAAGGCGGAAGAAGCACGGGTTCAATGGGAAAGAACCGCGGCCAGGGTTAGGCGTGAGATTGCTCGGATGCAGGGCGAGGCCATGAATGACAGGGCAGGTGAGGATGAGGTGTCGGGGTGGCGGTGGGAGAATACAGCCGCAGAGCTGAACTGGATCCTGGGTACTGGCGTCTAGGGGTTCATGTCTGTCTGTAGATCCGGCAAGGCTTCGCTCGTTGGTTCAATCTCGGCTTTACGAAGGAGGGACATGACAGTGGCCTTTGTTATAATGAGTGCACCATCCAGAACAATATCAGACAGGACGGCGGACAGGTTGGCTGCTTGCAGACACGTGTTAACCATGCCGGCGGCCACAGATCCCAAGGACGCGATGACAGGTGTAAGCAGGTTCGTCCGGTGCGAGGTAAGAAGGTCAAGGCCAGCCTTAATGGCTGCGACCTCCGGTCGTCCATCCCAACGGGTGTTCTTGGCCCGGGCAGAGCGTTGAATCAAAAGGCTAAGCCAGCCGGTCCCAGAAACATTAGGCAAAGTTGACGACGGTCTGGAGGCGCTGGGCGCGTAGAGGCCTTGGGCGACGAGAAGTGCAGCAAGTTCGTCAATGCCGGTGGCAAATTCGACGAGTTGACGCGCCAAGGCAAAGACGAGGCCCTCTAAGGGAAGGTCGGAATACACCACGTCGTAGGCTTCTGTAAAGGGGTGCATGTTGCCAGGGTATATAGGTTCGCCATCTAAGTCAATATAAGGGTTTCGTAGGGTATTATATCACTTTGCAGATTAGGCCGTAGCCCAAGTTATGAGGTATAAGACGAAAGGTTTGTATCGATCAGGGTCAGGGTGTTAGTCGACGGTCTTGAGGATAGGGTTCGTATTGGTAAATAGTCGAGAGAAATCAGGCAAACAGGCAAAGTGCCAAGTACGTACAGGAGGGAGGGTAGGAATATCATCAGCAGCAGGTTCTAGGGGTTTGGAGCGATTAGCAGCACCAGGTGTGCAGAGCTGGCAGGCTGACAGCCAAGGGGCTCGGTCGCCAACATTGTCAAGGACCCCGAGACGAAAGGATTGAGCAAAGGCGATGTGGTCATGGTGGACATCCGCAGCAGCTAGGTCGAGGAGACGGGCGGTGTATGCGAGGGTACGCAAAGCGAGGTCAGCATCAAGATTGGGGTGCAGACGACGTCAAAGGGAGAGTATGTGACCGATGCGTTGGGTGAGAAGGCCACATGTAAGCCGGGTGTCTTATTCATGGCGGAACGTGGAGGAGGAACCAAAGAGCAGGGAGATGTTTTGGCAGGTATGGGCAAGGGTGGTGTAGAGGGCGTAAAAACCGGGCTCTGGCGGGACCATAGCCTTGGTGTCGTGGAGGGAGGACAGGAGACTTAGATGAAGGCGTTGGAGAGGCAGGAGGGTCTCGTAGAGGGCCAGGGGACGAGATGTATTGGAAAAGAATAGGCGATGACGCTGGCTAGGGCCCGGGGTGAGCAGAGGGGGGCGCAAATAAGGCAGAGATGCGGTGGCGGGGGATGTTGTGAAGAGGGTGGCAAGGTAATAACTAATTGCGAGACATGCGAGGGTGTAGAGGGCGCAGAGGGCGCAGAGGGCGGCAGGGAAGCGGCGGGGGGGGGGCGCAGTAGGTTGTTTCATTTGGGGGTCTGTAAGATGGAGGATAGCGGGGATCTCGTGGACATAAAAGGGTGGCTTTGGAGTCGGGAGGTGGTCCGGAATAGCAGTCCAGGTGAGGTTATCTTGGGAGAGATGGATTGAGAGAGGATGTGGAGGGATTGCGGCTGCGGCGGCGGTGTGGAAGCACAGCTCAATGGACCGGACATGGTGTGACTTGAGGGGAGGGGAGGCATCGTCATCGTGGGGATCATCATGGTCGAGGTTGTGGTCGTGTTCATTGGTGTCGTGGGTTTCGTCATGGTCGCGAACATGGGCATGGACGTCAAGACCGTTGTGGCCGTGGTCGTAGTGGAGGAGACGGTTGGTGACGGCGCCGGCTCCTAAAGGGCTGTCAAGGTCTTGATGAATGGGGAGTTGCAGCTGCTTCTGCTGGTGTCGAGAGGGAAGAAGAGGTCGACCGTGGGTGGAGGAGGCATCTTGTTCATGATGGGCGTCGGCGTCAGTGTCGGCGTCAGTGTCGGCGTCATCGGCATACGAGAGAAAAGAAGGGAGGTTGGGTAATCGGGCGGAAAAGCAAAGGACAGTAAAGCCGTCGCGTGGTGCGTCATGGTTCAAGAATGGAAAAATGAGTCATGCGGATGCGAGAAAAGACAAGAAAGACACGGTCGCGCAATGGGGGAAAAGAGGGAAAACGAAGAGAGCAAGAGAAAACAAAACAAAACAACGGGGAGCGTGGACTCACATCAGCCACGTGGGACCCCACAAGGCCCCATGTAGCTAGGTACCTAGTGCACGATCTTATTGCCTATTAATTGGGGCTACAATGTACACAGTACACGAGATACCTTGGGGCGGCCGAGATATCAGTGGCTGACGAGATCTGTCAAATGTAGCGCAACGTCACGCCAAAGGAGAAACTAATGCTACGTACACATATAGTATGAATAGGTGCAATCTAGTCCTACTAATGTCTAGTAAAAGTAAGTACTCTTCTATCTTAATAGCGTTAATCTAGAGAAATCCCTAAGAGGCTTAGGCAGGGCAACCCTTATGTGGTTTTCTGGGGCAATTCGCCACGCTAACATTTAGAACCCCGGCGGGGTGTACCATATATGCCCTTAGGCCCCAGCGCTACCTCTTTTAGCGTCTCGGCGGCCACAGGGGATGGTTCACTAGGTATTCTAGTGTATCGCAAGGGCGGACTGCCAATGACATAAGCACACCGGTAGCTAAAGGAGGCGGCTGGCTGCTTGGTGACCTACAATTTCGCCCAATGGAACCAACATTGCAATCATCACCATCTTCACCTCCACCGCCACCATCACCACCATCATTCCCGTCGCGGCTTACTCCCTCGATACACCACAGTGTCCCACTTGTAAAGCCCCTCAAGCGTGTCGTCGTCTACATCGTCGCCCTGGCTAACCTCCTCCGTCTCCTTTCCAATCCCCAAGCCAACAACCGCTTCACTCCGACCCGATCGTCGTCCACCATCCCGCAACGCGGAACCTTGGCTTTTTGTCTTAGCCCCCCCTTGCGGCCCGGCCTGTATTCCAGCAGCGGCGGCCACATCTTCACTTGCACCCGGAGCGTCTCGTTGTTGACCGCCGGCAGCCGTCTGACTCCCACTGCCAATCTGGTCAAAGGCACCAGCAGCCTCGGTACCGGCGGCTGGGTCGACCGCTTTCTTAGCCGCTCGTGCCTCAATAACCCATGCCTCTCGCCATGCCTTCAACTTCCCCTTCAAATAGCTGGAGAAGTAGCTGTTACTCTTCCAGGTAGCTAACCAGTCCTTCCCCTTTTCCCCCATCGCCCCTTAGTCCTTCCAGCCAAGGTACTCAAGAAATACAAAGTCCGGGTCGACCTCCTTTAACACACTAATTGCCCTATCATCCGGCGTCTTCTCAACAACATCCTGGTACTTGCGCCACACCATGCGCGCGCGCTCGCGTCGGTCGACTCTTGTCTTGTTCTAGCTGGCGTGCGCTGCTACCACATCTCGCCCCGCCTCATCTTCTTCGTGTTGATGTTTCCTCGCCAACTCGACGATGCTACCTGCTCAGTATTTACGTCGTCAGCAACGACTCTCTTCAGCGCAGGGCAGGACATACACGACACACTTACTACTCTCGTCAGTCACAACCCGTATATAAATAGCGTCAGCCATGTTTCCTGCTATTAGTGAAGCACCCGTAGGGTCGGATTTAGTGCTAGTTGTTTTTGTTGCTGTGTAATACTTAATATGCCGGGTCTGGCTGGAAACGAGTAGCTGAAAGGTAATCAAAATATATTTATCATCTTTCTCGTTGGTTCTACGCTCTTTCTTTCTTTTTCAACACCAATTCTGCTAGGCCTCTATTCCATCCATTCCTTATGGTTTCTTTCTGTGTTACGACCAGCAAATACCCATTGAGAACGACGGCTTGATAAATCAAAGCAGCTGCCGGGAACAAATAATAATAGACAGACACAGAGGTGGAAAAACGTCAAATAAAAATAACAAACGACCGAATCGCCAATCTCAGACCGCATCCTGTCTAATCTCGCTTGACCAAACCAAACCTCATTGTTACGTGCCCTTGTGTCTGTCTGTCGGCAGAGCCACCTGGCGGTGACAGACGGCTCACCGGTTCCGAACGATCCAGCCCCTGTCGCGCCACAAGTTCCCACAGACAGCCTCTTCCGCTTCCAACCGCTGGCTGTATCTCTTGTTGCGCGCCTCAACATGGTCCATGTAAAACGACCTGGCTGCGTCATCGACAAGCATCTGCGCCACGAAGTAACTAGCGTCTATGACGCCGTTATCTTCCTTGTCGTATGTCAACAACCCCTCGCCGTCCGCCCTTTGGGCTTGCTGTTGGTTATTGGCCCATTTGCGGCTGCGAATCCCACTGGCCGCGCTCTCAACCACCCTCTCTAGCTCCGTGTAAGCCACCGACCCCGGAAACGCCAGGCTCTGCAGGTAGAAGGGTGTAGCCCTTGAATCTAGCTGGAAGAACTCAAACGGCGTTGGCGCCGTGTGCAGGTTGTCGCGGCGTAATAGCTGAAGGACGTGTATTGCGGTACACACGTGTACGTTAGCGTTATCGTACACGCTCTCTCCGTTTAAGGCGCGAGCGGGCGGCTAGTAGATCGGCCCTGTCCTAGATTTTCCCGTTAGGGCGCGAAGGTAGGGGAACACGACGTTTCTGACTATAAGAGCGCCGCCAATTATCTATACTACGGTATAGAAAAGCCGTATTGTGGTCCACTATGTGCGTTAACGACTAGGAGGATAAGTTAGCATGTAAAAGATAGACTAGGAGGTGCTGTTCCCTACAGGCAAGACAGGCGTATTAAGTAATTACTGTTATAGATAGCAGTAGTATTACCTCCTTTTTACAGACAATAATAGCGACTTCTATAACTCTCTAGTATGTTATGGTTATACCTGATGTTAAAGGTAACTATTGCTAAACGGTCTTACGGCGTGGCCCTGGCGAGCGATTCTTTAAGGACCTTTAACGGGCTTGGGTCTGTGAACTTCTGATACTGCCTTATAGGCCTCCTTGAAGGGTCTATCGTGGTTTTATGCATCCTCCTCGTCTGTGGCTGCGGCCCGAGCGGCTTGATCCTTCCCGTCAGTTAGTCATAAGGATGAGTGAGAATAGATGGAAAAAAGGGTGATAGGGGTTCTGTTATATGTCATATATTGTGGCGTTTATCCTAACTCCTGCCTTACTGTTGCTAAATGGATGCGTGGTAATTCTGGTTTCTGTGCCGCCCTTTGCTACTCTATGAATATATAGACTTTGATCTTGCCGGCTAGATGATAAAAGAAGAGCATTATTTGTGTAATTTAGTAACGTTAGCTTTATCTTCTCCCTATAATCTTTTTTATTCTTACCCCTAATACTTGTCTATCTCGTTATGTACTATTATAAGAACGCAACCCGTACGTATAAGACTCTTGCCCCTAATATTAGCGTGAGGCGTTATATTTTGGCTAAGGACGACGCTTTTCTAAGACACAGCTCTTAACATACCAGGACTCTAGTCTAGACAGGTTTGCATACCCCCCCTAAACCGTTAATACTAAAATATTAAGCTAAACCCTATAGTATCTCCAGTCATGAGTCCGAAAGACGATAAAACCTCTAGGCTGGAGAGGATGTAGTAAAAGGCGGATCGCAAGAGGCAGAGGCAGAATAGGGACCGCATCCATCATGCTGACCATGTCCCTGCAGACGCCGCCTCGTCTGACCCTGACAATGTGGCTTTGGCTGGACACAAAAGTAGTGCGAGACACAAGCCTGGCAGCTATCGCCATTCGGGACGACCCTCAGCAGACGACGACGGATCAAGAGGTGACCGTCCCAAAAGGTCCCCATCCCCCTCCTAAGAGACACTAACGACCGGGACTGGGGCTGAGCGCTATCTCTGGCTTGTCAATCTCGCCACCAGCCCTATATAGATCGCCTGGTGGCTGACTCGCACCGTATGGCGGTACTCTCCCCCGCTCTAGGCTTTTAGCCTGCTGCTTGCTTTTATTCTTACCATCAGTATGCCGGTCACTATCTTGGACTGGGTATCCGTTGCCCCTGGCATGGGAGCTGTGGTGTCTGGCGTAGCGAGTCTGACTCGCTTCCTTACCGGCTGGGGCAGCCGGGATGATAATGCTGGTGAAACGGCCACAGAACGCCAAGCTGGCCATATACAAGCAATAGAGCGACATGCACGGCAGTATTTAGTATCTAGAAAGTAGCGCCTACGGGCTTGCAGGGGAGATTATGCAGCGGTGCCTCGACGGACACATACGCTTGAGGGGAGAGGATGCCGCCACCACGAACCCGCTCTCTGTTAACACCTACCTAGACGACACTCGCTCTGCTGTCAGAAATATGAGCGCCGCGGACCACAGATTCGTTGATGACGTAGCCCGAATCTTGCGACACAGCTATCGAGATGACCTCATCGTCCAGCGACAGCTAGCGTTGGCCATTTCCGGGCAGGCGACTCCGCCCGACAGAGGGTCATGGCTAGCCACCTTCTGGCTTCCCGTCAAGCATCTGCTTCCTTCGTCCACGGCCGGCATGTGGCTTCGTGGCGAGCTCAGGCACAAGGGGGAAGCTACCCGTCAAGGATACAAGCTTGGAAGCAGTATCAGCTACGTAGCTGACAACCTACCTATCCTGCTGCGCATGTTTGACAGCGGCGATGACCTTAGTAGCTCTGTCATACTACAGGACCGCACAGTGAGGCTCTATGACGTACTCCATGAGGCGGTTCATGCGGGACAGCGCATGTTGACTATTAGCAAAAGGGACCAAGCAGCCAAGGCTAGAACCGATATTTCGGCGGCGCAGGGCGCTTGGGGTCTAGAAGCCCATTGCGATGCCACGTAGGCCCTCCAGACGTACCAGGCCATCAGGCTGGCTTTGAACATCAAGACTAAGAGGGCGGCCGCCGACTACTAGGTCTAATACTTAATAATGCTTGACTTCCAGACGGAGCTGGGGAGGATCAGCGCCGACCTCCAGAGTATCATAGAGGACCTTAACAAAGCAACAGAGATAACGCATATGACGGAGACAAACTAAAGTCTCTTCTACATAGCGTATACTTTTGTAGGTAGTATAGAGAAGACCTTTTTCCCTCTATAACCTAGCCTATCTTACTAGGTTAGAGGGTATAAATAAGGTTTAGTATTGTTGGTTTTGTTTCCTAATGATAAGTATAGGGGGTAAGGTATTAGAATATACTATAGGAAATAAGAAGCTATGGTTATATTTATTCTTATGGAAACCTAAAAAAGAAATACCTTACTCTTATTAAATAAAAGATTGCTAGTAGGCCTCTTTTAAAAGATATAGGTAAAAGATCTAATGGTTACTAGTTTGCTTGTAACTTATGAAGTTTGCACGGCAGGCCTATATATTCCCCTTGGTTAGTAGCTTAAATTAGTAAAGAAAGACATTTCGTAATAATTAAGGGAGGGAGGGATATCTATTTAGCATAAAGTAAATTTAGAACGGACTAAAGGTAGTAGTAGTAGTAGTAGTAGTAGGCTAGTTGCTAAGTAAAGACAAACGGATGGATTTTATATAGATAATATAGAATAAATAAGTACGTAAGACTAGATCAAGTTATTTAGAAGGTTGTTAGTAGCGATATGGAGAGACGTGGCTGTTGCTACTGGGGAGGGAGTTTATGAATTAGGACTGACAATATGGTATATTATGTAGCGGTCCGGCTCTAGTAATGCCTAGCCGAAAGTAGAAAATCAACAGGTCGCCAACAAGATAAGTACTCCACAGGGTGCTGTACTAGACGTGGGTTTGCACATTTTACGCAGCCGTGGGGTGTCCGTCCCTTATGCGCCGTTGGACGACATGTATCTGGGACGATGGCTAGGATGATGCGGTTGCCACATGGTGGAAGGGTTCTTCTGTAGGCCAAGGGGAGTGAGGCAAGGAATCCAGGAGTAGGGCGGTGTGATCTGATTTCCAAGCCTCCAAGCCTGACGATATATGGGTGGATAAGGCAGGTATCATGTTCTCAAACTCTACGGGTGATTGAATGGCGTGTGGACGAGTGTGATGATTGGATCTGTGATATTCCCATTACTTAATATCAAGCAATCCCTCCTCGTATTAAACCTTGACGGCTTTGCAATCTCTTGTTAAATGCCATGGCACGTTGCCCGATATCCTCCGCAAGTTTCTTTCCCACCGGCAATGCTTAATTGAAAGTATGTACGCGCGCCCCTTTGCTCCTGACATAATAGCAGCGGAACCATCATCAGCTCCATTGATTCCCACATGTTAATGGTTCCGTGCGTATTCATGTTTTGCCTGAGCCCCGTGCGAGCAGGCCATATCAGTCTTCCTGAACTTACGCACCGCGGGAAGCATGAGCTGGACTGCGTGTGTTTGTGGTTAGTGCGGCCCTCCTTGCCTTTGCCTTCTCGGGTGTTTCCCTGGTCCTGCCTTCGGAAGCGTTCTGGTGTTTCCGACATGCACTGGTTCGAGCTTTCGGTTTCGTCAGAGAAGACATGCGCATCTTCTTTCTTCAAATTGGTATCGGTGCTAGTTACGTGTTGGGAGGCCTTGGCTTTTGGCTGGCCTGTTATTGATGGCTACCGTGGGGTTTCTTAGCGGGCTTGGGGAGATCTGTGCCATCTAACAGGAGCAAGTAGAAGTAAGTTAGTAGCTAAACTTCAGCATGCAAAGGGGATCGAGATTTGGGGGTAAACGTATATGACTGAATGGCACGTTGGAGAAGAAAAACGGCGCCTGCGTTATTGGTATTGAAGTGGGCTTGTTGATGGACGAAACGGGCGAAGACATCCTGTATCGTCACCTCAGGATAGCTTTTGAGAGAGTTCGGAGAAGGCTTCAGCACAAGCGCGGGAGCTGAGCACGTTGGTACTAAGAAGAAAAAATGATAACCCAGTGTGAGACGCTAAGGTGGCTGAGACTTGGTTTCCAACGACGTAGGATATCTTGTCGGACGGACGCGGTGCCATGGAGAGACTCGTCGGCAGCCTGGGCCAAGATCCGGTAATGCACATGGGAAAGAGCCCACATTCTAAATGATCCGGATGCTTGACTTCTGTTGTCGTCATGATTGTCCGCGTCAACTGTGTCGTGTTCAGCGGCGAACTCGACTTGGAGCCGGCGCCAAAGGGAGGTAATAGTGGTACGCCCCGCCGGCTCTGCAAGGCCGTCCAGAGCTTCCAACGTTTCGTGTAATGGCATGTTCCTGGATTCGTAAACGCCAACCAGGATAGCAGGGCGGTAGGGTGGCTAAAGGGAACAAAGAGGTAGTAAAGGCCGAGGGGAGAGATGGATGGAGAAGAAGAGAGAGAGAACAAGGTCAAAGTAAATAGAACAGTGGGAGGTAGAGATCAGAAATGTGGTTGAGGTAGGTACAAGAAGGAAGGTCCATTCGCAAAGGGATATTTGCAATGGCCCGACTGCTTCTTCACAGGGAGCAGGGGATGAGGCGGGATAGTGTGCAAGGACGTGGGCCGGGGGGCCGTTCGCTCCTCAGGCTGCGGCGGCGGCGTGTGTACGGTTGTCGGCGATGAGGCCGAGCTCTTTCTGCAAGAGGAGTTCGGCAGCCAGCCTGAGCAGGTCAGCGGTATATTCATGAGGGACTGCCAGTGCTTGTCTCGGGCGAGGGATATGCGGTAGTCGGGGCTATGTTCGGTGATGTCCCGGAAGGACCAACTGACGAGAGCTTCTCAACGACGGGTGACCTGAGAGTGCTTCATGGCTGAGACGTGGTTGTTGGAAACGTTGCATGAAGGAAGATGATGAGGTAGGAAATGGAAACAAAGTGCGGTGAAGCAGACCGGGGCCCCGGATCGGCAGCTCAACGGAATCTTTCAAGATTCGGCACCCGCCCCTACTTAGGTCGGTCAAGGTCCTCCTGTCCTGGAGGACCCGGTCCCCAAGATTTCCAAGTTCAGAACCATGGGCAAGGAAGGTATTCGTCATCTTCCTGGGCAACGGACGGCCAGGTGGGGTTCTAGCTCCAAAATGAGGTCGTAGTCATTACTTTTGAACGATCTGTGTGATCCGCACTCTTGCCCTTGACAAGATGGAAGCGAGGTAATGGTAGATGCAAATCTCTTTCTTTATCAAGAACGGACTCGACCTATATACGTCTTTGCGAGCTGGGCAGAACGACGCAAGAAAACAAACATGCTCCATGGCAAATGCCCAAGACTGTTAGCAGTAGACAAAAAGTACGCACAAGAGCGATACAGCCGCTGCATCTAAATACTGGATGTAGCGAGGTGGAGTTAATTACCTACCTGCCTCGTTACTCCCCAAAATACCTTTTCTCCTTCTCTCTCTCTTTCAATCGAATCAGACCGTCATCTTCCACACACACAGCTCGTACGTTCTCTTCGTCCCGACCCTCTATCACCTGCATCATCAACTCGTATCACCGCAGTAAGCCTGCGCAACAAGGGCTCCATCAAGCACATCTCATCAAGCGGTATTTAGTTATTTCCCCTGCCTTCCATCACCTTGTCCCGCTTTTCTGCTTCCACGGATTGAATCGCCGGCATGTCTGCCTTCTAAAACGTTGAATCCAGAATCCAGCTAACCTCAGCCGTCACACACAGAACGGAAGCTTCTCCAAGCGTCGACCGGCCAGCTGCCCAAGTACCCAGCTCTCTCTCACTCTCGTTCCCCCAAGAGATCCATCGCAATGGTAAACCAGCGTTACGAACTCGAAGCCATAACGGGTCACCGACTCGATCCGAATGACCCTGCACGCGTCGAGATGCGCTGTCAATGGACTGAAGGCGGCTTCACCTGGGAGCCGGAGGAGCACCTGCAGTTGGACGCGCCTAGGTTATGGCGCTCCTACATCAAAACACACAATCATAGACAAGTTCTTGGGAACCAAGAGGACTTGTGGATCGTCCTGAAAGTCAAGTCGCACTCGAAACTCGCCAACGGGCTTGTGCAATTGCGCGTGAGCTGGGTCGGGTCTACAGAGGAGACGACTGAGACAGAGTCCTTTGTGCAGAAAAACCGACCGCAAGCACTTAACTAGTATTGGATGGCTCTGGGAGGCAGGAAGACAGCGCTTGGTTCGCGCAAGGCCAAAGGAGGAAATGACTCAGCGACTGCAAAGGCATCCAGTGTCGATTGATGGCGCAGAAGCATCGCGGCCCTAGAGACTAGGAAAGGTGGAGGGAGACAACAGTCGCAGCAACACCAATACACCCACCTTACCGTGTTCCAAGACCCCCCTTTCTCTCTTCTTCCTCTTCTTCCTCGCGGCAAACCACCAAATCAACAGTCAATCCGGCAGCGCATCCATCCTTTGCGCGATTCTCGTCTCCCCCACACATGCTGCTGCTTCTGTCACACGCGACTGGTTAGTCTAGAATGGCTCCTGAAAATTGTGAATTTTGAGTGAGCCTTCCCTTCTGCACACCCTTCGGACGTGGACAGATGTTGGAAAGCCGCGGCCAAGTCCACCAAGACAAGACGTAATACCATTCATGTTGCATTCTATGACACTTGAACCCCGACCGCGACGACGACTATGCCGTCATCTAAAGTTACCTTGACGTGACGTGGAAGGTTTGGAGCAGGTAGTGTCTGCGTGGGGAGGAGACTCTGAGGCGGGCCTGTTCTAGTGCTTATGCTCTTTGCCCGACAGACTTCCCAAGTCATGAAGTCGACGTTTGATTCTCCCCTTACTCCCTGACCCCCCTCTAGCTAAGTCTTACCCCGGTTGATCAAACAACATTTGTTTGCCAGACCCAGGCTCGATAATCGATTTCTTGGCAGGGAAGCTTGACGGGATTGCAAAGACCGATCTTGGTTGGCCACGTAGCCCCCGAACCCTAGAGTCTAACGGGACAATTGATTGGCGCGAACAAGCAAGGACAAGATCCAGTGGTATAAAGGCCCATTTCTCAGTGCTGGAGGTCCCGGAGTATAGATAGGACCCTATAAGGGTGGGCTTGACGTTCTTTAGATAACGACTTGTTCAAAGAAGCCTACAAGTTGTGCGATTCAGCACAGCGTTTTGCCTCAGTAGCTACAAAAGTTCGCACGAGATAAGGTAGATAACGTACGACAGTTTCCTCCTTGTTGACAGACAGGGGGGGCTGCTAGTGATTCGCCGCCAGTGACCCCTATGATTTAAAGGAGGGGTAGCGGCGCAGGGAATGGGATGTTTGGATACGACAAGCTGTGGAAGATGGGAAAGGTGTGCCGAGACTTATACTAATAGCTGCGTCATGGACTTGTCGCCTGTTAAAGAATGAGGTTTCTTCGCCCTCCATGTCGATGACGATGGCCCGCTCCTAGAGGGGCCTGCAGAGGAGGGCAGATTGGCGGTAGCCAGCTGGGTATTGGTATTGCTGATGCTAGAGGCATTCCAGGCGGCGTCACTTCTTGTGCTGACTGCAGCTGTGGCATGCTGGACTTGATAACACTTTCGGCTGCGGCTCGTACAACCTCATCACAGAGCACCATGTAATAGTCTGCTATCGTGTCCTGCGTCGCGATACCAGTCTCATCCTGTTTCACCTAGAGGTTGATGGCCTTGGTTGCTGTTGTGTTGTTGACGTGGGCAGCAAGCAGAAAGAGTCGTCGTGGATGGGTGTCGTCATGGAAAGTCGACAGGATGCGCCCGTGGATGTTCTCGGCCTTGTGGATCTCTAAGCAGCGAAAATGTCAAAGCGGCCATTCTAGCTGTCGGATAGATGTGTCCAGGCCCAGTGTCGTCGGCTCGAGGATGTATCTCTTCTCTGTCGCGGCGGTTGAACTGGTCTTTAATCCAAACTGATGGTACTTTTTCTTTTTGGGTCTTGGCGATTAAGGTGATCCGGCTGACGAGGTTATAGACGGTGTCTTCAAAGGAGCGGCAGTAGCTGTGGGCCTAGCAGTAGGGGGGGAAGGAGCCTACCTCTAACACTACTACCTACCACTTGTGTTAAAACGTCACCTCCTGAATAACGCTACTACTTATGTCACGAGTTAGAGCACATAGTAAGGCATATAAGAATATAGGTTATAAAGGCTTAATTCTATAAAAGTGGAAGTATAAAAAGAGAGGTCCTATATATAGGTAAGTATTATAAGTAATAAGTAAGATACTATATAAAAGAGTATATAATAATAATAGTAATTAGTGCTGGGATATATAGATAAAGCTATCTTAGTAATACTACTACCTACTACTTATGTTAAAACACTAACTCCTAAATAACACTACTACTTACTACTAAGGTTAAAACACCACCTCCTGAATAACACTCCCTGTAGGTATGTGAAGTATCCCTTACGTCTATTTCGTATATTGTCTTTACTATAGGTCTAGCCTTGTTAATACTACTACCTACTACTTATGTTAAAACACCAGCTCCTAAGTAACACTACTACTTACTACTAAGCTCAAAACACAACCTCCTGAATAACACCACCTGTGGGTGTGTAAAGTATCCCTTATGTCTATTTCGCGTATAGTCTTTGCTGCGTATTAGAGGTCTGGCCTTGTTGCTAAAGTTTGCTTATTGGGAATAGAACGTAAGGCGTGCATCCAGGTCGCTTAGTGCGTGGGGTTCTTTTTCTGGGGTGACGCGTCGGGGACTAGAGCTTGTAGGGCGCTTGTTACCCTTCCAACGGGAGCTTTGAGGGGTAATATTGGCAACTGTTCACGCGGTAGCGCCAGAGACGGAAGAGACTCCGGATCAGGCAGCCAGACTACCTATAATGATGAGGTCGCGACCGCTGGATTAAGAGTAATAGGAGAGGCAAGCGAGGATGGAAAGGACGTTGCGCCGGATTGTTGGGGTGCGAGGAATTCTATTTCTATATACGCTTGAGCCATCGTAGCGGGATGTGACATGTTCTCTTGATGGAAGCGGGCGCAGAAAGGAAGTTCTGCGTAACAGCTCAAAAGGGGATAGATATATCGCATGTAATAAAGCCGAACGCTGCATGGGGCGTGGGGTGTGTAGCGTGGTAGCGTGTGGCGTGTTGGTCGATCAAACATAAATTGACGGTCTGCGAAGGCACTGTGGCGGGCGGCAGGCGCCTTATGGCCGGGCTCCCACGTGGGCTGGGGGTTAGACAGTGACGGGCCATTGTGCATCTTATAAGTCGGATTTCTTACAGGTCGGATTTCTTGTCCTTTCCCACCTATTGAGTGACTCTGCGATATAGGCACTATGCACACTACTTACATAACTTCCCTCTTGAGTAACCGATTTTCCACTCGTCCGTGCGACGCTGGACTAAAGGCGTGGGTGGTTGACCAGAAATCGACCACAAATCTGGGTGTTTTTTTTTTTAAGTGGCGCAGCCGAAGCCCTCCTCGTGGGAGCCAAATTTTGGGCTCCCTTTTGGGCTGCCTCTTGGGCTCCCCCACCTGTACATGGCCCGCCACTACACCTTCCCACTGGCTTGGCACTGTGGCAGGTTTTCAGAAATCGACCTGGATACGTTAGTCACCTACCTACCACGCGGGTAACAGAAATCCGGACCGCTTTTACTTTCTTAGTCGACCCACCACACATACCAGCCATCCATGTTCGCATTATTGTACGACTTTCCAGTCTAAGACGGCACATCGAACGCCATTGGCTCGCCTCTGATAGACCCCGGCTGATGTACTTCGTATGTTTTCTAGGCACGAGTGTGGCGGGCAAGGTTAGGAGAGGGTCCTCTTGGGGTCGGTCTGTGCTGAGCTGCTACGTACCTAGGCACCTAGCTTCTGGACCTGGTGGCGTAGCCCATGTGGGAGCCAAAAAAGGATGGCATCCGGCTTCGGTGCTCACCGTGCAGGCATCCGGGAGGGTTGTTCTCACAGTGCTAACGGCCAGTCGACGGGAGGGAGCTGGTGCTGTTACGATTCCGCACAGGTAAAGTGGTAGCAAGGAAGGAGAAATGAATAAATGCATGGCAGCTGGAAGAAGGCTGTGTGCCTGTGCTGTGCTCTGTGGACAGGCAGGTATAGGACAGACCAGTCCCCTAAGCCACCTTGAGCCCTATCTCCTCTACCTTCCTGTTAGAGGGAGGGAGGTGCCGACATATTTCTACTAGTAGCATTGCTCCTTCCGTCACCGCTTCGCCTCTACTCCATCCCGAATGCTCTGCTCCGGACTAATTATCGCTTCCTCTTCCCACAGCAAGCGAGCAACTTCTTCCTTGGACTTGTACCGACGGGCTCGTCTTCGGTACACTGAGCCTTGTCGTCACTCAAGAAGACGGGCGGCTTCGGATGAAATGGACGAAGACGACCTTCCGTGAGCGCCGTCGCGTGCTACGCACGATGCTACAACATATCCTCGACAACCAGGAAGCCATCTATCTGCCTTGCCGCTTGCCTTGACTCCGGCAAAACCATGCTCGACGCTCGGTTGGGCGAGATCCTCGTCGCCGTTGAGAAGCTCGCCTGGATGTTGAACCACGGCGAGAAAACCCTCCGCCCGTGCCCGCGACCCACGAACCTCCTCATGGTATACAAGAAGAACAAAGGTGCGGTACAAACGCCCGGGGTGGTTGGAGCGCCCGTGAGCTGGGGCTACCCATTCCACAATCTCATCGGGCCCATCATTTCGAGCATATTCCTCTGGTTCCTTCTCTTCTCGTGACACCACACACGATAGCCGCCCAAGGAGGGACTGCATCAACCAGCACCACTTCTTCTTGATTTTCCCCATCACAAAGGACAGTTGCTGGTTGAACAGAAAAAGTGCGGCGGCAGGGAAGCAGAGTCGGTTTGCAGACTGGCATGTTGACAGAAGAGAAGATGAAGACTGACTTGACTGTTGGTCCGGAGCTGCAGGTGAAGACATGAGGACTGCCATTTGAGGAAAGGGAAGGAAAGGCGAGTCGCTATGACAGTAACCGATAAGTCCTCCAGTAGCGGGGTGAACATTTAGGTAGAAAGGGGTAATTAATTAATTCACTTCTGCCGGATACCATCGTAGCTTTCCCACTGAAGAAGTAATCACCTAGTACCCCCCCACTAAGCATCGTACGTATAGCTCAGAATCCCTACAACTGACGAGAAAGCACACTATAAGCGTGCTCCATCACGAGATGCCTTCCCCAAAACCGAGTCCTCCCAAGCAACAACCACACCTTTATAGTTAGCGTAGCGCTACCGATTGGGAATTCGTCCTGCCTGTCTGTCATCTCCTTCTCCTTGTTCATGTCGTCCTCGTTGTGCTCATACAATCTTAGGGTCCGCTATCCGATTCCTCTTATGCAACGAATACAAAAGCTTGCCTGTTTGCCCGCGCGCGCCTTTCTCTTCGTCTGGCTCACAGATGGCGGAACCTCTTGCTCGTGCTCCACGCTGTTGAGCCTGGCGGAAGCCTTGTGCGGCGACTACTCCCCCGTTGCTCTGGGCACATCGGGGGGTGGGGGTGGGTGGTGCAGGGTCGTAGTCGCAGAAAGAGTTGGTGTCATGAGAGTTTCCACCGTCGAAAATGCGATCGATGCCCGCTGCTTGATCTCCAGACCCTTGTCGGCGCGAGGAGCGGCTTCGTCTTCGAAAAGCTGAATGAGCTGCGGTTTCTTCGCCGTGGCGGGGTACCAGATGGAAATGGTGCGCAACTATCCGCAGGATCGGATCAGTCAAAAGCCCTACCAATCCGTCGCCCAGCCTCACCATACTAGACGTATGCCGTTCATAATCCGCCCGGCGCTTAGCCATATGGCATAGCGAGCTTTCTCTATAGGTCGAAACGGTTGTCTTGGAATGTGGAGTCGGTGATAAGGTGCATATGCGGTAGGGTTCCGCCCACTGGTCGACGACGGACGAGGCACGTTGCTAAAGGACAGGTATAAGGCGAAAGGCAAACTTGAGTATTGCTTACCACAATGGCGGAGCGATTGAAGGTGTAGCAGAGGGAGAGAGGGAGAGAGGGAGAGAATGCTGTTTTCAGCTTTAAAGGTAACAACGGGGGGTCAAGACAGAAAGATGCTAGCATCGCGCGCGATGCGGCTGATGATGATTCACTTAATAGTAGGAATTGATAGGTAGCAAGCGTAGGTACGCACCTAGGTACAGATGCTCGGTTGCACCTTGCTGTGCAGTAGGTACCTACATAGGTAGTACGTAGCAGGGACTCAGCTGCTGGGCCTATCACCTCCGGAGGTACCTAGCTAGGTACCTAGGGAGTACTAACGATGAAGAGATAAGACACGATAAGACATCAAAGATAGAGGCTCTTGAGTGTAAAGCATCTTCAGTATCCTAGCGGGATACACCGCCAAAGTCAGTCAGCAAAGCATCGTTTATAATGGCCTCCCTCAGCTGGCCTCCTAGCACTAACATGCCGCTCCCGTGATTCCTGCCTCGTGCCTCGCTATCCCCACCCTGTTACCAGGACCGTTCCAACGCTGGTATTGACGTTTTCGAATCTAGGCCTTGCGCCGTTAGTCACCATCTTGGCGCTGAAACAGACCTGGCCGATGGGTACTTGGCATACTTGAAACTGGGGCTGAAGCCACTCATTTCACCCACGTCGGAGGGTAGCGACAATGGGGTGTAGATAGCTTCCCACGCAGTTATTAGTCTGTCTGGTGGTTAACTATGACAAACTTAGTTGAGCTCCCGATAGATGGTTGCTGAGGTCTGGACGTTGCCGTTATGATGTGAATTTTCGGTGCAAGATTGTATATAGACGGAGCCGGAGAAACGGTTGCTGAAGAATTAAGTCGTATTAATATTACTTGGCTGGTGGTGCGTATGCTCGCAGAGTGCCAGCTGATTGGTCTGTGGTGGAGACTCAGTCCTATGGTGAAGCCGGTGCTGGACGGTGGGGTCAGTCAGTATCGGGGAGGTCCTGGAATTCCAGGACATTGACGCGGTACGTACTTGGTATCCGGCCGAAGTTTTTTACCCCTACCAGGTAACTAACGTTTGCCACCCCATGATTTCTACCAGCCTGCCAGCTGGCAGTCCCAGCCCTTATTACTATCACCATCGCTATCTTAGTTCTGTTAGCTGTGGGGTGTAACATCATAGGGGTAAAGACTTGCCCCTACCACTATGTACTATTAATGGCAGGCACCATGTGACAGACAATACTACCGAGCCGCCCAAGCACCTTGCGCTGTGGCGGGCGGCAGGCGCCGTGGGAGCCAAATAATGGGCCCCCTCGTGGGCCCTGCGCCACCTTATGCGAGCGCAACACTGACGCCTGATGGTCGAAACACGTTATTAACCAGGCAGACAGGAGAAAATATTTGTGCACGCTTTTAAAGGCAATCTTTCAGCCAGTCCTACGCAAGGTTTGCCAGTTTGCAATATTAGTTGTGACAGGCGTGTCACACGCCACCTTTCTAGAAAGCCTCCGTGCCACACACCCCGCCGCCCAGGAGAGAGCTCAGCCCTTTTCAGTGTAGCTCTTTCATGGGCTCCCACTAGGGCTAACCAAGGTAACGCCTACCCAAGGTAGGTAGGTACCTACAGTGCTAGGTCAAAAGTCTGGTCACACTCTGCAGAATTTTCCTACTGGATTCAACATTTTAGCATTCTAATAGACCAATAAGATAATCTTGACTCAGGCGATATCAGTTTCTGATTGGGTTATCTTTTGGCGTGGCCAGACTTTTGACCTAGTACTGTACCTGCCCGACTGCGAAACCATACACTATTCCCTATTAAAATGACCTCCTCCTTCCCCTCAAAGACGTAGTCGCCCTGCGTGCAGTTAACCCGCTCTTTTTTTTTTTTTTTTTTTCCTCTCCCAATCCGCTGTCGTCACCATCTGCACTTCTTCTTCTTCTTCTTCTTCTTTTGGTCAATACCTCCCTCCTATTATCAATCGCCCCCCATGACGCTCCTCGACGCCCTCAATGAGCTGAACTCCAATGGCAAACTCTGCCCCGAAAATGCCCTTGTCCGCCTCTAGAAGCGGCTAGAGGATGAGTTCGCCCATGATCCCACCCACGCTGGCGCCGACTTCCGCACTTGGGCGTTCGACAACGTCGTCCTCGCCATACTGAACCTCGTTAACGACCAAATCTTTTCCGAGACTATCCAAGCTCTTCGCACAAACGTCAGCCGACGTTGGAATACAGCTCTTCGCCACCATAACATTTCTCTCGGCACCCTTGCCTTCTTCTTTGGCGACAACATTATTGCCTCCCGTCCTTGTGCCGAGTCCACCTCTGCCCTCTGCAAAAGCCACGCCGCCAACAGCATAATCGAACTCTACCGTATTTACCGGTCCCAGTCGTTGTTGACCCGCCAAGTCAATCAAAGAACTGCCGTTAGGCACTTTCGCCAAGCCATCCAATCTAGTATGTCGCACCTACCCTAATCCTCTTACTCTTCTCGCCAATTCATACTGACTCGGATGGCTCGCTTGCCTCCCTGCCTATAGTCAGTGAACGCGCATGGCCTCTGAAGCACCGCCAGAAAAAGGAAAAACGAGCGACCACTGCTTCTGACGATGCAAGCAATTCAGACACAGATAAGCACACTGATGTGGAGTCCCGATTCCCAAGTCGCGATTCCGAGTCCCCCGATCGCGGTCGCAGGTCACCGTCGTTGGGCCTGTCCTCCCCCGCTGTGTCACCAATTTCAGGGATACAACACCAGGCCGACTTCGCCCCACGAGACAGCGAAACGCCTCCACCATTCACTAACGTCGAAGTATCTAATGAACTCGACGGCGGCAACACCCTCCTTGATGTTACCGGAACACCTCTTTCTCCTCAACCCACCGAAGACGATCTCCCACAGACTTTGCGTTGGGAAGACGACGGTGGGGATAATCCTAACGGCAGCGACCATAACCTATCGACTATCCTTGAAGCGCCACTTGAAGACGAGAGCACGGCTTTGGCACATCGGGCCGTAAACAGGCAGAAGCTGACTGCCGTTATCAACGGTCACGACGACCATGCCAGTTCCGAAGCGACGCCGCAATGTGCGCATCTTCATCTCGACAATGGCAGCCCCTTTCAATTCGACTTCGTCACCCTACCAGGCAGCGTCAATTCCAGGCCTCGATACAAGCACAAGCGCTCTCTCAGCGAAGCCGGAATTTTCGCCGCCCCTCCTACACATGAGTCACTGAAAAGGCCCGCCAAGCTTCCTCGTGTTTCCGTGGTACCCGCCGCACCCGAAGCCGCGCGCTCCTCTTCGCGCATCAGCACGCGACGAGTCGATCTACAAGACGTCCTGCAAAGCGCCCACAGGTTGGGCCAAGGCACCTGGCTCAACGATATCGTCATGCAAACGATCAGCCGGAGGCTCGAGTCTACAACCGTCGGTATTGTTCACAGCCTGACAATCGCGGCCAAGCAAATGACGGAACGAGGGCGTCTACAGCTACAGACAACCATGGCCAAGAGCAAGGTTCTGCTGTTCTTGAACCACAACGAAAATCACTGGGTTCTCTTCCTCTGGGAACCGATTCGGAACCTTCTCACCGAGTTCAATTCTCTTTCTACAGTCTCGTTGACGACTTCGTCCACCAATTTGTCGAATGCCCTGTCTGCCGGCCCGTCTACCGCGTTGCCTGCAGATGCACCCAGCCAAATTGTTTCAACCTTTCTGCGGTGGGCCACCAACGATGCCAGTCTCCAGGTTACGTTGCGGAAAGCAGAGGTTCGCCGGTGTCCCCAACCCATGTCCCCACAATCCGTTCAAGAGCGATGCTAATTACACAAATGTCTCCATCTTCAGTGTCCTCAACAACCCAATGGTTTCGATTGCGGGGTATACGCGCTAGCTTTTGCCGAGAAAGTCGCCGAGAACAAGGAGATTCCGCCCACCCTCGACGGAAACCTAGAGCGAGTCTGCCTTGGGGGTGCTGCCCTCACATCTTGGAACTGCGTCCCGCGTCCCGAAGAGCTGGTACTCCTAGGTCCGCACATCCCACGCACCACGGTCGAGCGGGCGGCACGGGTCAAGCTGCTCCGTCATCGACAGGCCAGTTTCCGCGCTCTGATGAAAAGCTACGAGGGACAGCCGAGTCAAACCAGCGTCACGTCCTCGCACAAAGGCCAGATCCATTCCTTAACAGAGTCGGAGTGCCGTGACTGCAGACAATCGACCTTGGCTGGCATCATGCTCAGTGAGATGACGGAGCACCGTCGTGCCTTGGAGAGTGCGCTTAGCTCACAAAACAGTGCCAACATGTTGGACATGGTCCAACCGCTTGATGCTGCCTTGAGGGAGCAGGTCAAGGGCTTCATAGCAGCCATGAAGGCTCGCGATGCCGTCAGACCCGCTGAAGAGGCGGTAGGCGCAGGAATGCTTGGCAAACAGGCCAAGGACCGGAAGAGGGGAAACTGTCAAGCCATGTACATAAACGCCGGCCTCGCATTGGAGTCGTGGGACGAATCAGCCGAGTCGGATGCACAGAAGCGGCATCTGGCCCGAGAAGCAGCGCGGGATGGCTACGTCAGAAGCTGCGTGCACATGCTGATCCTCCGGTACATGACGGCCAAGTTTCGACGGGGGAACGGCGCGACATGAGGTGTTATCAGATATCATATGGGATACAGACGAGGGAGCAGGCATTACGAGGTTACATTAGGGACTTGCCCACAAGTCTGGCATTTCTTTTCTTTCTTGTCTCGCGGTAAGGCGGTATTATGTTACCATAATTGTTGCATTACGCACTTTGCAGGCTTGGTTGGGTCGTCTGGCGCGTCGCGAGTCGGCGTACTGGAGCAATGAATGGGCAAAGATTGCTTGAGTTGCTACATAATATACGAGTGCGCGCAACTGTCAGCCATGTATGATATTGTGTGTCGAGCTACCTACAGCACCAGGTCAAAAGTCTGAGCCCGCCAAAAACGATATCTACCTTTCAGTACCGTGATGAGCCAATAGGTTGAATCTGACCAGGGCAATATCAGCTACTGATTGGGTTGGTATCTTGGTGGGCCCAGACTTTTGGCCTAGTACTGTGGGTAGAATGAGCCATAGGCACTTTGTTCAGAGGCTGGGCTCGGTTAAGGCGAAGGCATGAAACATTTGTTCCCTTGACGATGGCGTCAGTCGGTAATAATCAGTGACTGACGTGAATTGGCCAACACCGGCCCCGCCTTTCTTCCCTTCTCACCTGGGCTTGTATCCCCGTCCTCGCTCCGCTTTCTTTCTTTTCTCAACACCCCCTAAGCCAGAACAGATTGGACTCCCGTGCCACCTCTATTTTCGCTTTCTTTTTTGTGGCTTCTTTCTTGGACCTGGAATTGTGAAGCTTGGAGCGAGGGATGGGCCAGCCACGCCGGGGGGGGGGGGGGCTGGGTTGAGAAGCGGACCACGGACGGTGAAGGCATCGCGCGGATGTGGAGACTCGGGTTGGGAATCATCATCACCCCCCTCTTCCAGCCGTGTCCTGTGCATTGAAACAAGTCAGCTGTGGACATGGAGGAAAGGACGCGGGGGCGACTCTAGCACGGCGCTCAAGCAGTTCCAGACTTCAGCACCAAGTCCACCCACCGGGCGATCCTGCGCAAGATACCTTTACTCGTCATACTACGTAAGTAACCTCGGCTTGACTATTTACATGTGAGATGGGAGTGCGTCTGCTAAGCCCTCCTCTGGCGTAATAGGATGGCCGCCAGCGACCATCGACTGGCTGTCAACCCTCGGCTGGCTCGCATCGATTGAGCCCCTCCCCCCAGGCTCGACCGACAACATCGTCGCCGCCCACGGTCACGTCTCGGCTTCATCGTCGTCGTCATCTTCGCCGCGCGACTAATCCTCCTCCCGTAAGCGCCGGCGAACCCGCCCCTGCCGACATAGCTGCCGCGCCGCACCGCAACGACTGCTCTGCGCTCCACCAGCAGCCTCCCCAGTTCCTCCCGCATCCATCCATCTCTTCGGGTTGTTGCTCTAAGTCTAACCCGCGCTCGCCGGCCTCGTTGATGGAAATATGCAGCAATTGACCTGCCACCCCGATATCGCTCCGAGGTATGCATGCACCACATCACACAATCCTCCCGTATCCTCCCACTTCAACCCGATTCGACGCGCAGGCTGTGACTAACTGTGGCTGCTCTCGACTTCGACATGGCTCCGTTATCTCGTCTTCCCCAATGAACGATCCTCGATCCCCCCAAGTATGTCTTTCGCAGCGGCACCGCTCCGAATGTACCATCGGCCGCAGGAACTGGTGAAGGGCGTATCCCATCCCTTGCCTGGATCAACAAGACGCTTAAGGAGGCTGCCAAGTGCGAGACAATTCTCGAGGCCGGGGCTGCCTGGAACAACAAGGTTCATGACCGAATAATTTCCTGGCTCTTTCGGGTAGACGATGCTGAGGGAGGCCCCGTCTGCTACCTCCTCGTTCCTCTTATCTGTTCCGTTTCTGCTTCCCCCGCGTCCACGTCTTATTAGGATTGAACGCGCCGCTGACCAGGCCACAGTTCCTAGCCCCTCGTCTCAGATTCTCGAAAGGTTTAAGCCCTTGTCGGCCCCCTCTATGATGATCGACTACTGCTTCATCGTCCGACCCGATTTTGATACCCCAGACTACAGCGGGCCCGTGGATGCCATCCTCGACCGCCGTGCTGGCAGATCCGCCAATCACACCGGCCTGGACCGGAGCCCAATAGCACTCTCGATCGAGACTAAGCGTTCCCGAGAGGAGTGGGACGAGGCCACCCTGCAGCTCGGCACGGGAGTGGCCCTCGGCGCAGTAGAGGAACCTTGACGATCTCGGGTAGAAGCCGACGTCGGCAATCCAGTTCCTCCCGAGCATGAGCTAAGCGACGTTTGCATTGGTGGCAACAAAGACCACTACGGCGTCTACCAGATTGCCACTTCCCTTCAGGTCCTCGCGTGTTGGTCCCGCCAAGTATCCTAGCAGGCTTTCAACGCAGAACTCGTTCCCTCGTGAGGCATCGCCAGAGCTCTCTCGCCCATTTGGCGTGTTCATCCGCACCCAAACCGGCTGTGCCTCGTTGTGGCTCTTTCCGTCGTTTAAATGACCGCAAGCTTCTTAATGGGCAACAAAGCTACTGCCGGCATCACTAGGACCGTCAATCTTGGCCATGGCTCTTATGCCGTCTTCTTCATAAGACACGTCTCAGTCACTCCCGTTGTTTCGACAGATCCATCGTACATGTCCGTCAGAGCTTCTCCTCAAACGTCGAGCTGCATAGCGTGCGTGCGATGTCGAAACCAGACTGACACCTGCTCGAGAACTCGAAGAGGTTCAACTTCTTGCACAACCTCCGAAATGGTCTGATTCCGAGCGTAAGTGTCTAGCAGGCCACAATTCTCATCAGCACAGAAACAAAGACGGCGCTGATACAACCTTGTTTACTTTCTTAAGCTTCCTGATATGCAACCGCTCAGGCAAGGCCCTCCCCTTCCCCCGCCCCTTACTAACTGGGACGGCGCACACATGAGAAAAGATAGAAGACCGGCTAGGGAGGGGGGTAAGCATATTGGTATTAGCGGTGGCGGCGGGGTTAGAGGGCTCTTGCCAAAAATTGTAAGACAGGAAGGCTCTGTAATACTTCTAGCCATAGCACCAAAGTGTCCAGTCGAACCGCCGCAGGACGTCAGGGTAATCGAAACGTCGTCAGTCACAAGGTCCATATATCACTCGAAGCCGAGGCCGAGGCCTGCATCAGGGCCCAGAGAGTTAGAGGGCGGCACGTTGGCAACCACAGAGTCAGCACACGTCGGCTACAAACGGTAATAGGATTCCAAGGAGAAAGCCTCACGGTTCTGTAGAACGCATGGGTGGAGGTCGTGAACAGCGAAATGTATTGCTGGCAGTAGGACGAGTCCCTAATTGCCAACTGGATGTTTAACATACTGTGGGTAGCTAGTCATATTTGCTTGCTGAGGCCGTCTCGCTCAACACGATCGATACCCGAGTTCAGTGACACCGTCCAGGGCCACTATCTCCGCAGCCGAGATCAGGAGCTAAGTTCTTAGAGCTATTATAATCTTATTAAATTATAGAGACTTAGTAAGAGTAAAACTACGGGTTTTAAGATAAGTTAGAGAGGAGGTAGGTAATTAGCCTTACTTATAGGGGGGTTAGGATGCAAGAGCAGAACATTAAGCTAATTCAACGAGGAGGAAGTGATGCCGGGACTTCTTACTGCTGCCAATGCTCCCTATGTTAGAGGTCAGTACACAGAGGCCAATTAATTGTCTTCTTGAGGCTTGGAATAAAACGTTCAGACAAATCTTTGCTAGTAGCAGTCTATTGACTTGGGTTGGTTGATTTAAGCTGAGCTGCCACACGCCACACACGCCATGCTCGTACATAGAACCGTGAAAGTGGCGGCATGGCCCGGCCCGACTTGTCTCCACTTCCGGCTTAACCCCCGGGTATCTGAGTACCATACTATCTGCCTTGGTGAGCCCGCCCTCTTGCCTCTTGCCGTCTTGTCCCCTCGCTCACTTTGTGCCTCTCTCTGTTGTCTCCTGCTTGGCACCGTTCCCATTCGTCTCAGCTCATCACATCGGCCATCAAGCAAGTCCGGTCGCTCTGAAAGCTACGGGGAGAATGCAACTCGGTGGCGATCGTCTTCTTCATATCCACCCTCCGTTTGTTCCCCAAATGTCCACTCAGCCATCCATCTCCCATCTTTCTTAGGGAGTCCGCTTACATCCCTTGTTTCCCTCTGCTCTCCCCTTTTCCCGTCCATTCAGCTCATCAGACCAAGGAAGTTTCAAGAAAACAGAGGGAAAGACGGGAAAGTATCTACGTAACCCTTAACCCGGTTTCTAGTATTGTCTCTCCTCACTTGCTTGCGTAACCTTAGCGGCACTAATACCGGTACTGTTCACAAGCCGTCGCAGCGCTCTACTGTTGAAGAAAAAAGTTCAAGACCCAGGGCTAGCTAGATCCCAGAATGTCAAGCTAATGCTTATAAGACGATAGGCTCGTCATTTCGTATAGTTCTCACGTCGTGTGATTTAGAGAGGTTACTTTATAGACTTTTTCGCTTGTAAAGCAACCAATTATGGTCTATGTCAGCATACGCTCCGCTCTCTATCAGATTCCCATAGGTAGGAGGTTCACTCTAATAAGTATTGCAGGAAAACGAAAGAGAGATAGAGAGAGAGAGGGTATGTGTGTGTGTGTGTGTGTGTGTCTATGTTTGTTCTCTTGCTTGCTTGCATGCTTGCTTGGCGTGTTATAACAAAACCGGCTTATCCTGATTAAAAGCCTTTCTTACCCCTATAAAACGCTAGTTAAGGGTTAATAAACAGAGTGACAGGTTGGTTTTAGTGTCTGTAGTAGATTATATGTAGGGACCTAAGGATCTTCTAGCGCATTAGTAGTTATTTACAGATATATCAGAAGCGGCTTAGGTAATAGAAGAGAAGGAGGAACTATTAGACAATCTAAATTCTGTACTAGATAACAATTTATTCGCAAAAGATAGAGGGAAGAAGTGGGAAAAGCAGACCAAGACTTTGAAAGCCTAAGTCTTAAACCAGGACTTCTTTAATACTTCAGACGTGTCAAATATGCCTTTGAAAAGGTAGCCAGACTGTTAAGGTAAGCAAGACAGGAAGTACCCATTCAGCGCATCAGCCGGATATCAGTAGTACCCAATTCACACAATAGCTGCTTCTTATATAATAGAAATATAGACAAAAAGTACAAAACCTATGTTCTCGCCTTGCTGAAGACGCCAGCGTAAAGACAGAAGAGGATATACTTAGAGAGATCTTTATAACTGCGTATACGCATATTAAATGTGGATTAAGTAAATAAACACATAGTAACAGTTAGCAATATTCTATTGTCTTCAGAGAGGTAAAAAGTCTTAGTACTTAATGTCTGTCAAAGTTAGAACTATATACCTTAAAGTCGCTCTAGTACAATCACAACCAGGCGTGGAGCTAAGGCAGTAAGAGGGCTGGTAACGTAATAGAGGTAATTCTAGAAATGTCATAAACTTGGATTTTCGGCAGGAAGAGGGAAAGCACGAAGCAATCTACAGCTGAAGCTTTCTAAGACATACCGGGAGGCAGGAAGCCAGAACCGACTTATACAGGATTGGACTGGGGACACAAGGAAAGGCGCTCCTGTAACAGCCTAAATGGTATAGTAGTGTTTTGGGTTGGCCGTTGGGTCGGTTGTCGTAACAGTTATTCAGTCAGCCGCCGCTACGGTCGACAATTAGACAAATATCTCCAACCCATTCAGCGTAAGCCCTAGATGTCTGTAAGCTTTGGCTAGCCACCCTAAGGAAAGGAGTATAAGTTAGAATTCTACTTAGTTTAGGGAAAGAGGATTAAATTACTGCTCTATATCGCCATATATGACAATACTGGTGGGGTTCAGGCTGTAGATGTCTTTTCTTGCGAGCTTAAAGTCAACCAAGTTAAAGAGAAAGTCAACTTACTTATTCTAGAAATTCCTAGGCGGCAGTGTAGAGATTTAATTTTAAAATTGAATTGACGAAAGGAGCAAGATGCCAGGGTGTAAGAATAATATGACGAGGAAGACAGTTTCAGCTTTGATGATTTGTGAAATACGCATCTGATTGTTAATGTTAACGCATTAGTAGTCAGCGCCTTCCAGAAAATGGGAGGGGGAAATTTCATGAGACAAGTCATCAATTTAAACAACGCGTCGCTGGCTCACAAGCTCACGGGTTCAGCGGGACTGACAAGCAAGATACGGAGAATATTCAAACTAGGCTGGTAATGGTGTTCTTCTTACATTGAAAATATCCAGAAACGACACGTAGTTCCCTACATCTATACAAAACATCATTATCTGGCGAGAAATCTTCCGCTTTCTAGCGGTAGTGTCAACCGTCTTACACGGCTTCGTAATAGTCTGGAGACGAGAGCGCGTGGCTGTAGCAGCAAGGTCTTTATAGCGCCCTAAAGGTTACCAGGTCGACAAACAGAAAATAATAGGATGCTTAGGGGTAATACCTAAGTCGTAAGAAGCCAGCACGTTAGCGGCTAAGAACGGGTTCCGGGGACTATAGAGGTGTTTATTAATGTTGGGACTTTCCGCTATGGCAGACGTGACGAGACACGCCTTTTCGGGTTGAGATTACCGGTGATAGAGAGCAGCAAGTCTTATCCGAGTTGCTCGGCTTCTTTCCTACGCCTGTGTCTCAAAAGGAGCTTGGCACCGGAAAGCGGCGCGGGGTCAAATTAAGGGAAGAATATCAGCAGAGCCAAATTAACAGGATGCACGCATCTGGGGCTAGTTGTCATTATAGGAAACCAAGAAGCTACTAGGCTGTACAAGGGCGCCTCAGATACGAAGGGTAGCAAGTAAACGTAAAGAAATTTCCAAGTTAGATGTATAGATAGTCAGGAGGCAGCAATACGACTCAGCAGTCAAGCTTAATAGCGTGGCAGGCATTGTGAGTCTATTTCCGGAGTTACAGTCAAACGCCATGACAGGCACTCCAGTTTGCAGACTTTAGGACGTTAGGCGCGAAAGATGCATTTTCATGAAATTAGATTGCAGCTGGCCAGCGGCAGTTGATTCATAGGGATGAGCGCTTCCACGCTTGTTTTGTTGACATAGTCGATAATATCCTAGTCATAGCAAGTTGTCGCAAGTGTCAAGTGTCAATAGCTTCCTTGAATTAATCAGAGCTGACTCCTAAGTCCAGTTCAATTTCAGCTATATTATCTACATAGAGCCTCTTATAGCATACACTTTCTCGTAATAGTCTTGTCTTTGCTTAAATCGTTAAATTAACAATCCAAGCTAGCAATATATCTCATTGCAAACGAACTTTTAGCGTTAGGGTCGACACGATAGTCTACAATTCGGCTAACTTCCCAGTTTTCGTCTAACAATCTATGATTTAGGTCATTGTTATTTGCTAGGCCCGTGTCGGGAGCGGCGGAGGCGTTTGGGAACATCGATAGCATAGGAGACTGTACCGTACCGTGTCAGCTTTTTAGTGGGATGATCTAGGACAGAGTTCGCATAACTTTCCCACTTGATGATAACGTCGGCAGAGTACTCAGAGTCAAGCGTCTGGGCAGTTAATTAAACTATATAATTTTCGAGGGATGAGATGTGTAGAAAAGTCAGATGTGTAAAACATATAATACGTAGAAAGTCCCCTTCAGCCTTAACCTTTCCCTTCCCCTAATAAGACTAATATTGGCTGTCTTACACATTAACTTTTTGCATATTAATTCTCTTATATATTAAATATCGACCTTCTTGCATCGTAAGCCAGCGGGCTTACCGCCAATATCCCCTACGTGATTGCTAGTAAAGCTGCGTCCTTAGCCTGTAAATCATGCAACGACATGTTCAGCCGCTGCCTCGTCTATAACTTCTACTTATGGGATGCATCCTAGATTCCTGAGGTATGTTTATAGTTCATTTTGACGTGGCTGTAGGACAGCACGTCCTTTTTCGCCTCTTGTGTGCGTTTGCCTACTATGGGCGTTGTAGAACGTGAAAATGTTCGGGTAGTAGGTATAAAAAGGACAAATCCAGACAAAAAAAGACAGGCCGAAACACAACAGATACCATCTTTATTTCCTTTTAGCTTAGGCAAATACCTAGAGCTACTTAAATTCCTAGGGAAGGTTCCTTCTGCCGTTATGCTAATCTAATCATCTCTTAGAGATACCAATTCTACATTAAAAGAACCTCAGAGGTAGCCTAGTCCTAAATGCATTTTCTCCACGTGTTTCAAGCTGTCTAGTAACTATCATCTTAACTCTATCCCACTAACATACAGCCCTTACGCTTAGACTCTTTACTCTCCGTCATTCTAACAATTATAACGACCGGTAGATGTTATAGCAAAGAGAGAAAGGGGCCAAGTGTTCGTTAGCATACTAAGGTAATAAGCTTCTTCAGCTGCACCTCTACCTAAAACAGGTAAGAGCCTGACTCATATATGTCTTCTTCTTCTTGTTTAGACTGCGCCAAACTCCAAGCACCAAAGCTACGCTGGTTCCCCTCGCTGAACGCAACGAATCTCCTCCCCCCCTTTCCCCCAACAGATTGCCAAAAGCCTGCCCTTATTATTTCCACGCACGATTCTGCTTTACTTTCTTCCTTTACCCAGCCAAGATAAGATATTACATCACCCTATTCCATCTCAAATTACCCTATGTCTCAACGCCAGTACATCCTTCGCCCAACCACCTCTCAGGACCCTTGTTCGCCGCAGCAACTGATGCTTAAGGTTGTGACAGACTTCTCTCAGCCAGTTCGCCGTATGTTTGTTATGGCTTCTCTCCGTGAACCGCACAGAACCGTCAATATAGATCCTCTGCACTGTTAGGTTCATCACAACTGTTCTGTATCAACAACAATTCTATGCACCGCCCCCACGTTATAGCCTTTGTAATTTCAGAAAAAACTGACGATAGACTAGTATAGCCACGTCTGTTATCAGAAATAGGTGCCTACGTAGAAATGAAATGAACGGACGGTCGGCAGCGGTAGCAGAATCATGAGTGAATCAAGCCGGGCCTTCTGTGATAGCAAACTGGTTATCTTCCATGTTCCACTGTCTCTACAGGTTGGCATGCGTAATGGCATCGCAGGTGGGCGTGAGAGCACCTTAATTTGTCGGTAGTGAGACGTTGATGGTGAGCTAACGAAGACGACAAGCCGCTGTCGACGTCGATTTGGCTAGCAGTGGGATGCTGGGGCTGTCTGAGAGTCGTGCTGACTGCAGAGGACAATAAGTCATCCCGACTCGTTCTCAGTCCAGCTCTGGTTATAAGCAGCATTAAAAAGCTCCCCTTGCGCAAGCCTCCTCAATCGGGGTGGCAGCAAAGTTGAGCTTGAACAAGGGGTGCGCGTTGGCTGCATCACTGGCGGTTCGGGAGTTAGATGGATTGATGAAAGATGGTTCATTTTCGCGGCGTCTCCTGTTAAGCTTACTTCTTTCATCAGGGGTCTGTGGGTTCACCTGTTGACTCAGGAGTTTGCTGGTATGGTCCGATAAGGTGAGCGGCAGCACACGACACCCAAATCATCACACATATCCATCCGTCTTCATCAGACAAACCGTAAACTTGCAAACAGTCCCAGTTCATTTGCTACTAGCACCAAGCAGGCCGTGCCTAGCCCTGCCGTTAGTCCCAGAACACAGACTGCCACCTAGCTCACAAGGCAGTCTATCTTTTCCCCAGCCACACACTTCTTCCGAAAGGCGAGAAGGCATTTAGACAAATAATCAGCCAGCCATCAGTCTCTCATTCCTAAGTTAGCCCATCAGCTAAATCACTTAAGAATTAAATCAACTATACGTCCCTTACAACTAGGTTGTCGCCAGGACTAAGCTTATATCCCCTTCCGGTCGGTTTGGTCTCAAATCCTTCCTATTCGTATATCTTTTCTCATTTTCCAGTCTTATAGGCAGGAATCTATTATTTAGGAGATAACAGGGGGAGTGGCGCGTAGAACTTGTTAAGCCAGCCCTACGATAATTAAAGATAGACATAGCCCGGGCTCATATCTCATATACTTAGCATAACCTCATCTACCCAGCCCTACTCAGCTCTAGAACTAAAACGATATTCAATATACATTTCAACTTCAACCCAGTTCTATGTTAACAAAAGATCAAGACAAAAGTAAAAGGCTAATAATAAAAGCATTAAGTCTTACTGCTACTGCAGACATATCCAGTAAGGGCTTTTATCCAGCACCTAATCAACAGCAGTCTTATTATAGCAGCAGCAAGGCAGAGGATTACACCCTTATAAGAGAGTAGACAGCCCCTATTCCCAGCACCTAGATAAGGATAAACTAGGCCTTCAATACTACTATTACTATGCCATCAACACACCGCCATCTTTACTATCTAAGCCAACTCCCACTTCTAGCCTGCAACACAAGGAAGAGGGCCTTCCCTTAACCGTTCACAGGCTTATCAATAACTCAACTCATTGCAAAAGGCACAGACAGAGCGTCATCAAGGACGACCGACCGCATACTCGCCGCCGTCTGGCGTAACCTAAGCATGTCCCACAAGGACGTCAACATAGATTACTACCTTCATCGCTTGTCCTAACTGCATGCAATTTAATGTTGTTAACTAGCATCTACCAATCCCTAGGACTGACTACAAACTCTCTCCAGACCCAAACAAACCGTATTCCTTCATTATTATCTCTGTCTCAACTATAATCCTCTACGCCAGGTGTTACAACTCCAGAGCCTACATAAACACCTAACTCAGGTGTTTCCCAGAAACAGGGCATAGCAAAAGCACATTTGTTAGTAGCAGAGGCACAACAGTACTATTCCCAATAATACTCGGCGCCTCGTGCCAGCTTTAGGGGCTAAACACCGCGGTTACCAGTCCAGACACGACGGTGCTATTACCTACAAGACTGGCTGGTAGGGTTACAAGCTGCTTTCAGCAGCCTGAGGCGTCTATAGGAGGGACAGATGGTGTGGTTAGGGCAGGAGGCGGCAGCAGCAGCAGCAGACCAGCGTTAGATGTCAAAGCCGCCAGGACCCAACAGACTAAGGATTTCTTCAGCCGCAGGGGTTCAACCTGGTCTTAGGCGGCCCAAGGGTTAAAGGGTCATATCTTATTCCAGGCTTACCCACCCGATGTTACTCTCCACGCAAAGTGTCTCATAGACGGGGACGGGGATAGGTACAGGGACAGGAGGAACTTCCTAGGGCTAGGACCAGATAAGGGTGCTATCAAGATTGTAAGCTTTCAAAGATTGGTCAATACCACATCACAATAAGGGACAGGGGCTAGAACGTATACAATCTCAGCTTTAGACGTTTCCGCTATCTCCAAAGACAGAGTGCCCAGTCGGTTAATAAGGGCGTCAGGCTGTCCCCCGCAGTGTCCACCAGCTCCTGCTCGTATAACTGAGTTAGATATAAGCAAATCAGCCCGTTTGTGTAATACGTCTTACCTCTTACCCACAAATCATTCTTCCCAAGCTCCTAGCGCATCCACAGCTCAACAGCATAAACACTACCCCAGCCGGCCGTCTTTTTCTCGTCCCATTACCAGCCTAAGACCTCACACCAAGTAACAAGCAGCCTATTACAGGCCTCTATTACCCATCTCGTTACGTAGCGCCACACAGGACTATCAAAGTAGGGAATAACAAACTGCTAAGTGGGATTGTAGACCAGGGTGTTACAGTCAGCGCAAAGACAGGGTATCTGTTGGTATCACAGGATCCAACGTTAGATATAGGGGTTAAACCGTAGTATATTCAAAGATGTTGCTAGAGTTAAACAGAAGAGAAAGAGGGCTAGCACGCTGGCTGGTAACAGTGCTGTAGATATTAAAAGAGCCGTTAAGGTAGGTCACATAGCATAACACGTAACCTAGATTAGCTCCTCTACTATCTATAGATACTTAGCATCCTAACACTAGTAACTTTCTAAAGTAGTAATAAATACGCCTATTACCCCCTTTTACCTATTAATACTAAAAAGCCTAAAAATATAATAAAAATAGAAGATTAAAAAGTATTATACTTTTTAAATATATATAACCTAATTATATATAAAAAACCTATCCCTCTATCCTAATCTTTACTCTCCTACTACCTACTAATTCCTCTAGCACCTTATTAGGTACTACCTTTATAAATCTATTAGCTAGGTTATTAGTACTATAGATCTAGTATACTTTATAGACTTTCTCTTATATAACTACTATAAGGCTATAATATTAATTATAAGCCTTTTCTCCTTTATAATACCTAGCTTTATAAGGTATTTATAAAGTAAATAGGAGTCTATATAGAGGATTATTAGTATTAGAGGAAGTCCTATATAATTAGTTACTATCTTTAAGGTTATAGAGATAATATATACTATATTTATACTAGTAACTATACTATATACCTTAAAGGTAAGTATGCTATAGGTAACTCTCTTATATTTTATTAAGCTAAAGTAGATAATATTCCTAGTTATTATAAATTTATTATTATTATTAGGGCCTTTACTAGTTATCTTATTAGCTAGGGTAATAAGGAATCCTAGTTATAATATTATATCCTTATTATTAGTAAAGGATTTATCTATAAAGATAAAAAGCTTTATAGTAGCTAGATTAAGTAGTTAAAAAGTAAGGCTATAATTAGGGTTATCTATCTACTACTTAATATACTAATTAAGCACCTTAATCTCCTTAGCCTAAGATACTTAGTGTTATACTATAATAGAATAATTAAAGCTAGCCTTAGGTTAGTATATAGAGGTAATATATATACTATAGGCTTATTACTTAATATATTACTTAATAGTATCTATAGTAGTTAGATTAATAAGGTAGAGTTTCTTACCCTAGCCCTTTTACTTAAGGATTATCTTACTATTAGTAGTAAAGGTTATAATACTACTATTAAATACTAGGGGATTATTAATACTAAGGATTTACTTCTCCTTAGTAGTAAAGGTTACCTTAGTAAGTTCTTCTACCTTATAGGTAGAGAAGGATTTATCTAAGAGTCTAATTATATTATTAGTTTATATCCTAATAATACTAAAGTTTAGATTTTTTATTATAAATATAAGTAGGTAGGGATTAAAAATTAAAGTATCTATCTTAAGATTTTCTCTATAGTAGTAACTATAAGTTACCTACTAGTAGGTATCTACCTTTATAATACTATATAGAGGTTTAATAACTTATATAATTATACCCTTTAGATAATAGTATTAAATCTACTTAGGTAATCTTATAAGGATTATTTAATTTAATAGAGTAGTAGATTAGGTATATACCTATGTTATATCTTAAAGCTAGATAATAAATCTAGGCTTAAGTAATAGTAATAAAGCTAGTATAAGTATTAGCTACTAGCTAGCCTACTAGATTATAGGGGACTAAGTAAGGATTACTTCCTTACTATTATCTATATATCCTTAGATAACTAGGCATAATTTCTTATATAGTTAGTTATTTATCTCTTTTACCTTATTAATAATATAGGCCTTAAAGATTTATTAGCCTATATAAAGGTACTTATTATACTTAATAAATTAGAATATACTATAGGTAATAAGGGTGTTAATCTTAAGCTTAATAGTATACTTAAAAGGCTTTCCTAGAGTAGTAATAATACCCTTCTTATATAGATTAATTACTAATAGGAGGTTAGATTCTTCCTTTAATAATAAGAAGTAAGTAGTAGATACCTAATAGGTAGTAATAAGTATAGTACTTAGGCCTATCTTATTAAGGAAGTTAGTGTTATATTTATAAGGGCGGCTAGGCTATCTCCTTAGTAATAGAGCCCTTATAATAATAGTATTTAAAACCTTTTTAGTAGGTATAGTAGTAAGCTTATCCTCCTCTTTATTATTACTTAGCATAGGGCCCTTATTATTATTATTATTATTCTCTAGGGGCCTCTTATTAGCTACTTTAGAGGTAGTATCTCCTTTATAATCTTTAGGTTCTTTATAATAGTATAGCTTAATAATAATAGAGTAGAAGGTTCTTAGGCTATAGAGGAACTCTATAGTATACTTAGTATTATTAACTATAATAAGGTAGTATAGGCCTTACTAACCTTTTTTTTTATACTATACTTAAATAAAGGATTAAAGTAGAAGTATAGTAGTTTTAAATATATCTAGGCTATTATAGGTAGTAATTACCTTATTAACTTAGTACTTAGTATAGATCTACTATACTACCTCTATAGCCTTTTTTACTATTTTAGCCCTCTTTATTATTATTAGTAATAGTAGTAAAAAATCTATAATCTAAGGGTATACCCTAAATATAAGTAAGGTAGGGATAAGGCTATCTAGGCTAGTAGTATTATTAATAGCCTTTATAGTAAGCTATAAGGCTATAGTAGGGGATTCTCCTTTATTATAGAAGATCTTATACATATAGTATAGAGGTATATAATATCTCTTAACTTTACTAATACTATTATAAGCCTTAATTAGGACTTTTTTAATATAGATTAAAAAGGCGTATATAGATTATTTAAATTTAGCTATATAAAAGTTAAGGCTAGTATCTATAATAATCTAATCTAGTAGGCTAAAATATATGTTAATCTAATATATATAAAGTACCTCCTATATATACTTAGTAGTAATATTCTTAAGGAATTATACTACTTAAAAAGAGGTAGCTATATTAATAATATATAGTATAGGGTAGTTACTATTAAGATATACTATATTAATAATAATCTTATAGTTAAAGTTATAGTTATTATCCTATAAAGAGAACTTAAACTAGCCTAGTACTATAGTATTAAGTTAGTATTAGTAGTAGACCCTAGTAATCTTCCTTAGGGCTAAGATTTCTACCTTATTACTAGATTACTAAAGTACCTTATAAAGCTACTAGACTAATAGATAGCTAAATTAGTAGTATACTTAATATAGCTTAGTATTAGTAAGATAGTACTAAGTAATACTCTAGGTTAGGTATTCTAATAGTATCTATAAATACCCCTATTTATATATAATAGAGATAATAGTATTACCTTAGATAAGTTAGTTAGTAAGGTTATTAAATTTAATCCTCTAGTAATTTATATCTATAAGGTAGAGTAGGAAGGAAGTATTACTAGGTATTATATAAAAGGTAAGGGTACCTAGGGGAGTAGTAATATTAATAGTACCCTTAGATATAAAATATATCCTATTACTAAATTAGATCCTTACTTCTTTAGTATAGTCTATATCTAGGGGTAAGTCTCTACTAAATAGCTTATAAAAGGTAAGATACTACTAATATCCTACTATTAAGTACTTTATGGCACCTAAGTCTAATATAATACCTTAGAAGGTAGTTACTAAATACTAATTATTAATAGTAAAGATATCTACTATAGGCTAGGTATTTTTATTTTAATCCCCTTAGAGATCTTCTTTTATAATAAAGTATATAGTTACTTAGTTATATAGCTTAGAAAATAACAAAGGGCTATTTACTACTATAGAGTTAAAGAAGGTAGTTAACATAAAAAATATAGTACTAAGCTTATTATTATAATCTATATAATTATTATTCTTATTATCTAATTTAAAGGGCTTATATCCTTTAAAGTTAGTAATAAATTATTAAAAGGCCTCTATTAATCCCTCTATTAGGTATTAATCTTTATACTAGTAGTAGAATTACTAGTACTTATCCTTAGAGTACTTAGTTAACTAATATCTTAGCTTTCTATAGTTATATGTAATACTTTTTTAAGGAAGTATTATACTAATACTAATTATAGTTAAAAAGGTACTATAGGCTATTATTTATATAATCTCTATTATTATAGTTAGGAGGGTTATACTAATAGTAGCTATACTAGCTATAATATATATAGTTAGTCTAGTACTAATTATTACTAAGATATTTATATTAGCTATTAATATTAGTAGGATACTAATATAGTATATATTACTATTATTACTTAATCTTAGTAGTATTACTAATAGTAGATCTTAGCTAGCTATATATACTAGTAAACATTAGGGCTAGGTTAAATAGTATAAGGGTATACTCTTCTATACCTTAGTAGGAGTTAAGGAGCTAATTATAGAGGGCTATATTAGATAGGGTACTAATCCTTATAATAAATTATAAGAGGGTATTTACTTATTAGATAAGGATCTTAAGGGCCTTAGGCTTACTCTTATTAAGGTTATTATAAATAGTACTAGTAAAGATAGTTCTTCATAGCTCTATAAGGTAGGCTTAATATATTTCTTCTATCTTAAAGTTACCCTTAAGTATTATAACTATAGTATAGAAGTTAAGGGTATAAGATAGATTATAGAGATAGTTAGTATAAAAGTCTACTACTACCCCTTTAAGTATAATAAAAAATATACTAGTAAATTAATCCTATAGTATCCCTACCTTAAAGTAATAGTCTTAAAAGATAGTAAGCTTAGATTTAATTAATTTATATACTCCTCTACTATATTTAAGCTCCTCTAGGTATATCTTAATAAGGTTAGTAAGCTAGTAGAGAGGTAGTATTCCTCTAGTAGATAGTATAGTTATAATTAGTACTAGTACTATACTAAGAAAGGGAGGGATAAAGTTAGGGTTATTATATAAAGAATTTAGATTAACTACTAACTATTAGCTAGCTAGAGCTAAGGCTAGAGCTAAAGCTAGAGCTAAAGCTAGAGCTAGAGCTAAAGCTAGAGCTAAAGCTAGAGCTAAAGCTAAAGCTAGAGCTAAAGCTAAAGCTAGGGCTAAAATTAGTAAACTATCTAGCTATAAATCTAATAGTAATAATCCTATAATATTATAAATAAAGTTAGGATTATTAGCCCTTATCTTAAAGTTATTAGTCTTACTTATATTAGCTATTACCTACTCCTTTATCTACTTTAGTACCTTAAGGGCTAATATAGTAGTATATACTTATAGTATAATTTAGCTACCTTAGGTAGTATTAATAAATATCCCTTAGTATAAGAAATAGTTATAAAATCCTATTAGGGTATTATAATATATTACTAAAAAGTCCTCTTTAGTTTATCCCTTAAAGTTATCCTATAGGGTATCCTATAAGTTAGTCCTATAAAGCCCTTCTCTTATATACCTTATTATCTAAAAGATAATAATAGTAGCTAGGGTTTTCCTCCTTTTATCCTTAGAAGTATTAGTAGGGATATTACTAATATAGGTATTACCTTATTATTTAATATTAACTTAGCCTTAATACTACTTAGGGATAGGAAATAGGTTCCTAATGTTTATAGGGTATAAGGGGTCCTACTTTTTAGTAGGGAAATCCCTAGGTGCTATTAATAATAGTTATAATTATCTAGGAATAGATCTACTACTATCTAGTAGCCTTATAACCTCTTAAATATAGGTACTTACCCCTAACTATATAGGCTTAGGGGTAAATCTATTTATTAGAGGAATTACTACTAGTAGTATAGATAATAGATAAAGGATATAGTAAAAAAAAGGGTAAAAGATATAATAGGAGTTTAGATAAGAGAGAAAGTAATAGAAGGGGATAAAAAAGATAAAAATAGAGGACTTAAGGGTAGGGGCTAGTAAGGTTTAAATACTTAATTACTACTATAAATATTAAGAGGTATAATATTAAAAGTAAATTACTTACTACTAGCTACTTTATAGTATTAAAAGTAGATTACTTACTATTAGCTACCTTATAGTATTAGAAGTAAATTAATCTATAGGTATTACTATTAGATATTATTAATCTATAGGCGTTACTATTAGATATTATAATACTAATAGGAAGTAGTAGAAAATATAGGAAAGGCCTATTTACTTAGGCGTTTATAAAAGTAAAAAATTTACTTACCTTAATTAGTAGTAAAGATGCTAATATAGTAGTTTTAATAATACACCCTTAATAGTAATAGGTAACTAAGAGAGTTATATAGTTAGAGGATTTACTATAGCTAGTAAGATAGTAAGTAAAGTATAGGTAAAAAAGGAGGGGACTTCTCTATAAGTAATAAAGTTAAAGATAGTAATCTTCTATATAATAGATATAGGGATAAAAGGGTTTTTACTAGTATTATTAAATATAACCTATACTAGGTAATTAGTACCTTCTTCTAATTAGTACTAAGCAGCCTAAATAGGTAGTATTTATAGTCTCTTCTATTAACCTTACTAATCTATAGTAATAGTAACTATAAAGTTAACTACTAATTAGTATTAGTATTATAAGATCTAATGTTAGATATAGGGGTTAAACTATAGTATATTTAAAGATATTACTAGAGTTAAACAGAAGAGAAAGAGGGCCAGCACGCTAGCTAGCAACAGTGCCGTAGATATTGAAAGAGCCGTCAAGGTGGGTCACGTGGCGTGGCACGTGACCCGGATCGGCTCCTCCACTATCCGTAGATGCTCGGCATCCCGACAGTATCATATTGTTCATAATAGTCAGCTCGCGTTCAATATCAGATAGGACGTGGCGGCAGCAATAAAGGGCAAAGAGGATTGTAGCACAAGTGCGTACGTACCAGCAAAAACCACGCTGCTTCTTAGGCTTAGAAGCGTAGTAGGCGATAGGGTCGCTACAGAGTTACTATTTTAAATAACGTTAGCAAACAGGCCGTAGACAAGAAGGGGGTTTCGCAACACACGACCGAGCTGTTATTAAGGCATATAGTAGCTAGTAATAGACGACTATAGGCCGTCACAGGCTTTAGTACAATCCAGGATGGCGGTAGTGAGTAGAACTGTCGCAAGCGTCGAGCGAATGCGTGCAATCAATGAAATACAATGGAGACGCCTTGCGTCTGAGAGCGTTTGCCGCCATCACAGCAGAAGCTGTGCTGTCAAGCTGATGTCAGCCTTCAGGTGCTGATTGCCGAAAGGTAGTCAGTCATTAGAGGCGATAAAGCTAGGAACTTCTGCAAAGCGATGCGAGACGTCATAGTACATAAACACTCCAGCTTGTACGGAAGCAATGAACTGGTTCGTGGTGTATAGATAGCAACATACGTCGTTTAGAGAGAGGTGGGTAGGTGGTGTAAGTAGGTTAACAGAGTAAGTTAAAGCACCCACATCTTAGACACCCCCACATGTGGGACACTAAAAAATGCCTCCCAGCCACCTTATAATATTAATACCCTCTATATTTAAACTATTATTACTTTTTCTAACCTTAACTAAATTACTTTATTTTCTTAGCATATATTCTTTATTACTTAATAAGCTAGTATACTAAAGATAAGGTTAATTAGGCTATCTAAAATATCCTAAATAGTATATTAACTTACTAAGCCTCTAGATAATAGGGTATACTATAATTTATAATCTATAACTATATATATAGGATATAGAGTAGAGATACTATATTTATTAACCTTTAGTACCTTTCTTAGACCTAAGAGTCTAAGCTAGCTAGCTAGGTATAAACTTAGGCTGATTTTAGGCTCCCTCTAACCTATTAATAAGTAAGGGAATTTACCTAGCATATCCTCTATATAATAGGTAATAATAAGCCCTTAGGTAAGTAATAAATAGATAGCTTCCTATAAAGAAACCCCTCTATTAAGGTCTAGAGAAGTCGTTCTATTAATTCTAGACGTATTAATAGAGTAACTACTAAGGTTATTAAGTACTAGTTTAAATACCTTACTATCCCTTAGATTACTACTATTAAACTAGCTAATAGATATAATATAGATAAGACTAATATCCTTAAGGGTATAGGGGAGAATAGGCTAGTATTAGGTAGGGCTTAGATAAAAGTAGTAAGGAAAAAATAGCTAGGATTATAAGTATAGGTATCTATTATTAAGTATATATCTACTTAGGGTACTACTATCTATCCCTTAGTTATATATAAGGGTAAAATAGTCTAATAGTAGTAGTTTCCTTTAGATCTATACCTATATAAGAGATAGGAGTTTATAGTAATAGAGAATAGCTAGACTACTAATAATACTACTATTAAATAGCTAAAGAAGGTCTTCCTCCCTTAGATAACCCCTACCTAGCCTAATTAGGTTAGACTTCTTATTCTAAATAGGTATAGGAGTTATATAATAACTAAATTTATATAGATATACTATATAAATAATATCTATCTATTATTCTTACTACTATACCCCTCTTATATCCTCTAGCTACTAGATTAATTAGTCTTTAGCCCTATTAAGGCTGCCTATTATAAGGGGTTAAGATATATTATCTAGTAGAATAATTTAACTATTATTAGTAAGAGGAACTTTATATCCTATTATTAAAAGGCCTATAAGGCTAGTATACTAGAGAGTAATATTAAAAGTAGCTAGAAACATACTAAGTTATAGCTAGTTAGTATTAGTAAGCCTCTAATAAGCTCCTATTTACTACTAAATATAATAATACTATTAATACTACTTAATAAGGGTATCTAAGGTATCTAAGGTATCTAGGATACCTAGGATATAGAGGATTAGCTATCTACTTTATCTACTATTAAGTAGTTAACGCTAAGGAAGATAAGGGAGCTAGATAATTAACTATAGTTATTTAGCTAGCTAGATTAATCTATTACTATATAACGCTAGCTATTTAAGAAGGTAAAAAAAGGCTTCCAGGAGCAGGCCTTTAAGTTAGCTACTACTCAGCACCAGATAGAGCTCCTCTAGGCCTAAGTTAACAATAGTAAGCCTAGGAAGAGGAAGGCTGTTAAGATAGATCTAAATACGAAGTTTGCAATAATTAAAGAGGTGCAAGAGGCCTAGCGTAAGGCTAGTAATATTATAAGTAATATAGATAAATCTAGCGTATCTAATACCCCTAGTGTAGCTGAGGAATGTATTGTAGTGGCATTGCGGGATTATTAATAATTAATTGAAAAGGATGGTGGTGGTTGTGATGGCATCATTTTGAAGTGGCCCAGATGTAGGGGTGTCCCAGATGTGGGTGCTTTGACTTAGAAGTGAGTGTGTGGGGAAGAACATGTTCACGTCACTTGCGTGGAGTTGCCGCAGTTGGCTTCTGAGCGGAATAACAATCCTGCATAGCCGAACTGCCTCCCAAAGCCACCCACAGCGGCTTCACCAGCATCTACCTTAGGGTTTTAGGCGCCAGGCAAGACACAGGCGTTCTAGTGCAGGATGGATAATGAAACCACTCTCTTCAGGCAGTATGCGTGCTATCTAGCAAACCACATCAAGGCCCTCTAGACGTCCGTCTTAAAACCAGACTCATCTCACTCACACTCGCAGGAGACAGCCAGACTCCCCATCTCCCCCATTTCATCTACGTCCTTACGCAGCCGGCATCCTGTTCTACCTATATAGTTCAATACCTACCTATCCAGCACAGCGCCGCTCATACAGACCTATAAGGTTTAGTCTCTAGCTAGAGTAGCATAGATAATAGAGTCAGGAGCCTTTACTCCCAGCTTTACTCCAACCCCCCTCTTTACCACCCAGCTGCTCTTACACCTAGTCAGGAACAGAGAATCCAATGTCAGTTAGCTTTAGGGTACAGAGGGCCAAGTCATACTCGTATACAGAGCAATCGCAGGGCAGAAAAGGCTTAGGTCATAGCAAGCCCAACACCGCCAAGCATCCGTCCGCCCGAGGGACCCAAGCCCAAGCCAGATTTAGATGGCGACATATACGCCAGAGAATCATAGTCAGACAGGTACCTACAGATCTGATGTTTAACCGCGTTCGCCAAAGAGCTCATCTACAAGCTCAGAACCCCACAGGCCAAGGATTTGCTCTTTCGGCAACTCGGGCGCTTAGTATAAGGGAAGAAGGCTCATCACAATAGAGAAGTACCTACATCTAGAGTTGATTCCTTATGCGTAATGTTTAACTATTCGACCTCAGTTAGACCCATCGCCACCTCAAAGGCGCGTTCAAAAGGAGCGTAACTCAGGTACCCAACGTTCTAGCATCAGACTTTATCATACAGCAAAGCTCTTAGTTATTATTACCCCGTCCAGCACCCTCCTACTCAAATCCAACAAATAGTACGCCATATTCTTTCCAAAATCACCACTAAGGCGCGGAGGAGCCCTTTACATCTTCCACCCACAAGGTCGCTATCACCAAACAATACCGCCTCCTCCCGCCGTTATTCACCTAATCAGGTAGTAGCTAGGCTTCTTATCCCAGCTTTGTCATACATACATATCTTTAAGCAAGTGTGGAGCGAAGAGACGCAACAAAGTGAGGCAACAATATCGTATTGTTGCTAACTGACGTAGGTGAGGAAAAGAGAAAACCACCAAGCCCTCTATGGGCTGGCGGGAGCCAGATGTGGGCTCCGAGGCTGCCCCACTGGAGGTGAGGTGGGGTCACATGCCCACACCTCACCTCAACACTCCCCCGCAGACTCAGCCAGCAGCTATATATCTATTATACAAGGTAAAATAGGTAAAATAACAGCCTAATCTTAAAATCCTCTAAATCTAAGGAGTTTTTAAAGTATTAACTACTTTAGCAAAAAGTCAGCTAATTTACTAATTAGCCTAATTAATCTAGAGCTAACATACTAAAGTCCTAATATAAATCCTCTATATAATCCTATATCTATCTATATCTATTAATCTAATCTATCTATTATGCCTAGTATCCTAACAAACTCTATATACTTAATTATGTTAAGTAACTTTATAAGACTATCTATAGCTATCTTAGTACCCTTAATAAGCTTTAAGGTAATAGTATTATTATTATTAACCTCCTATATAATCTACTTATATCTAATATTAATACTATAGGTATGTACCTTATTAAGAGGATTTATTATATTAATAAAGGTATTTATACTATTAGTAAAGAGGATTATAGGTATACTAATCTATTATTAGAGGAGCTATTTAATATATTATTAAATCTATATAAGGGTAATCCTAGTAGGAGTAAGGTTAATAAACTCTACCTCTATAGAGCTTAGAGTAATAAAGGTCTATTTCTTTAACTTCTATATAATTAAGGTACTAGTAAAGAAGACAATATATCTAGTAGTAGATATATATAAGGGATAGTTATCTATAAATATAGTATTAGCTATAGTGTAAAGTAAAAGTTACTTATCTATATAAGGATCTATACCTCTAAATATAATACTATAACTAGTAGTACCTTTAAGGTATTAAAAGTAATACTTAATTACATACTAATAGGTAATTAAGGGGCCTAAGTTAGTATAGTAAAGCTTACTTATAGTAAAGGTACTATCTAGTCTAGTACTAGTAGTAAGCTAATTAAGGTAACTAGTCTATTTAATATAAGTCTAATAATTATTAGTAGAATACTTATCTTTTACCTAAGTAATAAGTAAATCCTTATAAGTAGGTAATAGGGTCTTAATAGGGTAAAGATTATAGTATCTAAATTACTAAAGGATACTCTTAGCATACTTATACTATAAGAGGAAGATCTTAGTAATAGATTAGTATATCTAAAAGCTAAGAAATTAGGTAGTAATACTAAGGTCCTTTAGTAGGTATACTAACTTTAGTATATTATAGACCTTCTTAATAGTCTCCTTATTAGTAGTAGCTACTATATTACTATTAATATATATAAGGGTATATATATCTAATAAGGTGTTAATAAAGAGGTAAATCTCCTCCTTAACTAGTATAAATCTAAGCTTCTCTATCTCTAACTTAATAAGCTAAAACTACTATAGAGGGGACTTATATAATCTATAGAGCGCCTTACATAATAACTAGACCTTACTAGTACTATTAGAGTATCTAGTAGGCTAGTAGATATATATATATACTCTATTAGGGACTAAGGTAGTAAGAAAGGTAGTATTAAAGTTATATATCTTATAGTAAAGTCTATAGAGGGTAATAATTATAAAGAAAAGGTAGATTATAGTAGTAGTAGTAACAGTAGTATATACCTCTTAAGAGGACTATTCACCCTTTTTATAGTTAACATAGACTACCTATTAGGCCTTAAATTAAATAACTTTATTAGTAGAGTTAGTTTTAATATTAAATACCTATATACCTAGTAGTAACTTTACGCTAGTAGGTAGATTAACTAGATTAAAGGTGTGTTTATTAACTATCTACTAGATCTCTATATTATAGGTAGGTTTCTAATACTATTACTAATAAGGGCTCTATTTAGCCTAGTTAATAGTATATAGGATAGAGTATCTAGGTAGAAGGATCTTAGATATAGCTGTAGTGGCTAGAGTACTAATAATATATAGGGTATCCTTATTAATATAGATATTAGCTATAAGGTAGGCCTTCCTAGCCTTCTTATTAGTAGTAGTATATTAAAGACAAAGATTATTAATAATCTTATAATCTAGGCCAGACCTAGCCTTTTTATTATATTATTAAGTACTAGCTATTTCTTAGTAGTAACTAGGTAGTTTAATAGTAGTAGATTAATATAGGTAGCTACTTATAGTAACAAAAGAATCCTTTATATCTAGGGTATTAATAGAAAGAGGATCTAGATTAGGATTAAGGTAATTAGCTTCCTAGTATTAAATAGTATTAGTAAAGTTATTATTATTATTACCTAAATTAGTATTATTAGTTAGGTAAGATATATATATAGTAGTATAATTATTAGGTAGAGGAGTTATATAATCTATAGTATTTATACCCTAATTATAAGTATCCTTAGGTTAAGCTAGCTAGGTATCCTTAGTAGATATATTATCTATACTATACTAGTTAGAAGAAGGGATCTAGTTAAGATACTAGATCTATAAGTTAGGTTTATTAAAGAGCATATTATAATTAATCTTAGTAGGGATAGTATCTTTATCTAAGGGGTAGAGGACTATCTTCTCTAGGCCCTTATAGAAACAAACATCTTAGTAGTAAAGAACTTTCTTCTAATTAGGGATATACATATAGTAGATATAGCCATATAGAGAGCTATATCTAACTAGGATACCTTTTATAGCATAGGGCTCTATCTTAGTAGAATAAGGTAGGTACTTACTACCTTTCTTATGTATATATACTATATAACTAAAGGTATAGATATGCTTAATATAGGGCGGCTTATAATCTTTAGTAAGGTTAAGCTCCTATGTAATAATCTTATAGGTGCTTATCTTACCCTTATTAGGTTAAGGGAGGAGATTAAGCACTTAGATTATAGTATTAATAGTATAGTCCTAGAGCTCCTCTAGTAGACTATTATTAATAAGTATAGTATATATAGCCTTAATAATAGTATAGCCTATATGTTTAATAGTACTATTTATAGAAGGAGTATATAGCATAGTAAGGTTAAGTTAAGTACCTTTAAAGAAAGGATTATAAAGAACCTTCTTTAACTTAGGTATATTATTATATAACTAACTCTTAATATTTAGAGTAGTTATATTTATAAAGGTAGTACTAAATTACTTAATTATAGTAAGAATATTATTACTATAATAGGTCTTAAGTAGAGTAAGCTAGTAATATCTACTATAGTAGTTAAGAAAGTAAAGGGTATATTAGTTACTAAGGATTAAGAGTAGCTTAACTTTAATAAGATTAAGATATATCTCTTTACCTATAAGGGTAAGTAGAAGGGGAGTATTATAGCTAATTATCTCTATAGATTTTATAAGATAATATACCTTATAATAGAAAGAGTTAATCTTATTGTTGCGATATTAATCGCCTGAGGAATATCAGCCATAACGCTGATATTCCAGCGGCAGAAGAACGGATATTCCGCCGGGGAATTCCCCTGAATTCCCAGGTATATCACCGCTATTCAACCACATAGTGATAACCCCCTTTTAAAGTAACGCGTAATAGACCCTCAGAATAGACTACCTATTATTTGTTATTTACCACCTAATATATATAGTTAACTATATTATAACTAACCCTTATAATCCTAATACTAATTAGTAGTTAAATTACTAACTAGTTAACTATTACTAACTAGTTAAATATTACTACTAGAGTAGTCTTCTTTACTAAAATTACTACTTAGTAAAGATACTATAGATTAGTAAAGGTTTAATAAAAGAGATAAGTAGACTAAAAGTCTACTAGATTTTATACTACTTTTATAACCCTACTTATACTAACTGCTATTAATAATAAAGAAGAGACTAAAAGTCTACTAGATTTATACTACTTTTGTAACCCTCTATCTCTAAAAGTACTAGTTATTTAGGCTAAGATAGTATAGTTATACCCCTTATACGGCTAGTAAGACTAAAGCCTAAAATACATAACTAACTTATAGACCTTATTATATTATAAGAGGTCATACTTAACTATAAAAAACACCCTAATTTACAAGCCAAAACAATATCTAAGACATAAACATAACTTATAGCAAAAAAGACCTAATCACACCTATACAGCCTAAAAGGGTAATATATATATAAGATAGTAAATCTACTAGAATAAGATAATTATTAACTATAATAGAAAGAGCTATACTAAGAATATTACTAGAGATACCCTATAGATTTAAGGACTATATTAATCTATAGGTATAGGGAATTTATAATTTTAACTATATTCTAGAATAGATTAAATAAAGTAAAGGACTTAGAGCTATACTCTATAAACATATAGTAGAATAGATAGCCTATAATAATTATAGTTAAGGCCTTAAAGCCTGCCTAGCTAATAACCTTAAAGACTAGACCCTTAATAACTTTAAAAGCATTAATAGGGACTTAATTAAGAAAGTCTAAGCATTTATTATTAGTAATAGAATACTTATAGATAAACATAAAGGAACTATAGTATTACATATCTATAACATAATTAACTAAGAGAAGTATAAAGTATAGACTAAAAGCTAGATTAAAGAGGCTAAGAAGTTAGACCTAATATTCTATAAACAAATAGAGAATAAAGACTTTATTAAGAATATTACTAATACGCATAAGAAAATATAGATAAACTTAATAGGAGTAGGAAACTCTATAGATATAAGGCAGACTTTATTTAACAACCTAAATTTTATTATTCCAACTATATAAGAAAGCTATTAATATACAGCCTATAAGGAATTAACTACCCTATCTAATTAATCTATAGAGGTGTAAAAGACTGTTATACCTAGGGATTTACCTAAAAACAGTAGCCTAACCCTATGTTAATTAACTAATCTTATTAAGCTTTATAGTAATAATATAGAGTTAAAGTATAGAAGGGACATATATAACATAATTAACTTAAAGTTACTAGTCTTCTATAATCTTTATATAAGCATAAGAATCATAAGTAATTAATATAGAACTGTAATTAAAGTAATACTTACCTTAAAACCACAGGAGTATTACTCTACTACCCTATACAAATATACTAACAATTTTAATACTTTAATAGCTAGAATTAAATTAAAGTTTAAAAGCAAAGAAGTCTACTAGGCCTATATAGCTAAGCTATAACAACTTAATTTTAAGTTAATTAAACGCCAGAATAGTAGTAAGAATAAGCTAGAGATACTTAACCTCCTTATTATAAAAGTCACTAAGCTAGTAAAGGCGATAAAGCACTATAGACTACTAGAAGACAAGGAATACTAAGACATACTTATTAACTACTACTAAGGCATCCTAGAATATACTATAGCCCTCCTTAACCTACCTATAATATTTACTATACTCTATATATAATTATATAGCAGCATAGGGAATATAATAAGTATTTATAACAAGAAATTATAATTTATTACTAAAGACCCTAGTAATCTAGGGAACTAATACTAGGTTAACTATAAGTATAATAGCTAAAGGAATTAACAGCTATAGCTATAGTAGAATAACTAAGGCATAACCTATAATAATACTTAAGAATAGAGTACCTTTATAATAAAGAAGTACTTTATATATAGAAAGCCTAGATACTAGTCTAATAAACACCTAGATAACAAAAGGTAGAAGTCCTTCTCGAAGTATAAGAGCTAGTACTTTATAGAGACTTTACTAGGGTTTAAGCAGTTTCTTATAGAATATAAAGGCGACCACAGCCTAGATAGGAAAGAAGACAAAGAATACAATACAGCTAAAGAACACTTATAGGACAATATCTTCTTTATATTAATATTATTTTATAGAAAGAATATAATTAATAGCTATAAAGTCTTCACACAACTATATAACTAGGCTACCTACTATATGTTAATAAAGGAAGACCTATAGGAAGTTAGTAAACCTACTATAAAAGTCAACTAGGATAGTAATATATTTACATTTAAAGACCAATATTCTATAACAACATTCTAGGGAATAATACTAGATACTAGTACAGCTCTTATATTAACAGCTAGCTAACATTAAGTTACAGCACTATATAAGTAGCTATAAAAAGAAATACTACTAGATACAGCCTGCATAGGGGAGGTAACTATATAATTCAGAAGCAGCAAACACTTTAAATCCCTTAGAACTATAAAGATACCTACCCTACTTAGTAAACTTACTTTCTATGTTATGACCTCTAATATACTATTTCTACTCTACCTAAAAGATATAGACTACTATAGAATATAATTTAATAACCTTAAGAATATCCTCCTCTAGGGTGAGAATATTATACTAGTTATATATAAATAGGGTTATATATAGATACTACTAGAGAAACCTAAATATAGTATAGTACAACACTACCTTACTAACATTAAACTCTATTAAATATACTAACAATTTAGCTATCTATTAGTTAATTACCTCTATAAGGTGCTATAACATACCAGCCATAATATAGACATTATAAATATTAAGGAGATAACTAAGTTTTACTATTACTATTAATTAAACTTAAAAGCCCCTAGAAGATTTAAGTTTACCCTTAGAGATAACTATAAATTCAACTATAAGATTCATATTAACATAGTATACCTTAATAGTAACTAGCCTATTCTATACGTCATAGATAGTATAATAGTATTTAACATAGCGTAATTTCTCTACTTAGTTACTATAAAACAGATATTTAAGGTACTATAAATATACTAGATAGATATATATCTTAGCCTACTAGACTAGATAATAACTAATACTAGATTAAACTTCTATGCCATAGAATTTAAACGTACCGCTTAATTACTATTAATTAAAGTAAAAGAAGTTCTAATTAAGGTATATAATAGTGTTAGAAAGGTTAAGAGATATCACGCTACTCTTTACTAGGCATACGCAATCATCCACACTAAGACTAGGGTAGAACCTAAAGTCACCCTATAGCTAGCTATAAAGGCAATTAATAATACTACTAGCCCTAATAGCCTTATGCCTACCCTCCTTATCTTTAGAGCTTACCTACGTATATTAGAGAACTCCCCTCTATTACTATTAATTACCTAACAAGCTAAAGCTATAAAAAAGGCTATAGAAGAAGTCTAATAAATTAACACTAAAAGGCAGGTTAATAATATACTTATAACATATAATAGCCTAAATATAATAATAACTATAACCCTACTACTATAATTACTTATTTAAGTTTAGTATAAGAAGGGCGGCTAGTAAGGCCCCTTTTAACTTATTATAAATAATAGTACAACCTATATAGTAGATTTACTATAAGGACTATATAACTTCTATATTACTATAGTTAAGCTATTTTACTAGCCTAACAAAGTTAAAGAAAGCATACTACCTAATCTAACTACTAAAGAACCTATTAAGCCTGTTTAAGAGCCTAATAAGCCTATAGAAGCAACCCACAAGAGTATTATAGTTAGCCTAGAGGAACTACTATAAAGATAACATAGTTAACTAAGGAAGAACCTAATCCCTACCTTCCTTATAGAGATTAACCCTATTCTAATAGGTAATATATTTCTAACTACTAAAGAGGAGGCTAATTATAAGCTTGCTATAAAGTTATATAAGAAGGGTATAATTACTATACCTAGAAAGCTATTTAAATACTCTAATAACATAGAGATTAATAGTCTTACTAAAAGAGGTGTATTCCATATTATTAAACATAATAAGAAAGAACATACTAGGATATAGATCTTTAAATTACAGCTTATACGTAAGGTAAAAGGGAAGAATAAGGCCCTATATAAGAAATCCCACCTTATTATCTAAGGTTACATAGACAACAGGAAAAGCATAATCCTAACGTAGTCCCCTATAATACAGCAGATAGCCTAGTATATTATCCTTACTATTATACTATTACTACTATGTAATAGATATATTCTTTAGCTATAAGATATCACATAAGCATATACTTAGTTTATAACTAACCTTAACTATATAATTCTTACCTATCTACCTATTAAGATACGCCACCTTTATCCTATAAATATAATTATAAGAGTAATAAGACTACTATATAGAATACTAGAAGCTAGAACCTATTAGTAGGCAACATATAACAACTATTACAGAAAGAAGCTCTAGATAGATATATTAACCTTTAATCCCTACTTACTAATATCTATAAAGAATAATAGAAATTTTATAATAATTAGCATATAGACTAATAATACTATTAGATTAACAGATAAGGCTTTCTTAGACTATAAAGAGACTATACTAAAAGAGGTAACCTTTAGTATAAAGGCTAAGTAATTCCTTACTACTAACTAACTACTAATATTTAATAGAGGCGTACTATTTCTTAACAATAGTAGTAAGGTAACCCTATATTAAAAGGGTTAAGGAAAGTAACTATAACCTATTAAACTTAGCTTACTATAATTATATAAGCAATACGTAGAGCAACACATACAAGGAGCATATATTACATTAATTTACCAGCCAGAAGCATGCTTTAACTATTCTATTACCACATAACACTAGTCGCCAACTAATAAAGACATAAAAGCCCTTAACTATAGGATTACCTAGTAGATAGAGAATCTAGAATATAGCCTTTAATTTATACTACTTAACCTTAAGACTATAAAACTCTTTATATTTATAGATAGATTATTTACTAATAATACTAACCTTACTTTATAACTTAGCTTTATTATTATCCTTATAAATAAGAAAAGTAAGGATTATATAACTATAGAGCAGAACCTAGATAATACTAGTAAATTTACTATAATAGGGAATATTATCTATTTTAGCTCTATAAAGTATAAAAGAGTTATAAGAAGTATACTTACTAGTAAGATATATACTATAGTTACTAGTATGGATATTATACACACAATTAGAACTACCCTTATGCTTATTACTAAGCAACTTATAATTCTACCTATTCTAATAGTAATTTACACTAATTCATACTTACTTTATAAATATCTTATAAAACTTAGTACTATAAAGGAGAAGCAACTTATAATTAATATTATAGCCCTTTACTAGTTATATAAACGCCATAAGATATATAAGATATAATAGATCTATAGTAGTAACAACCCTACTAATAGCTTTATAAAGTTGTTACTAAACAGCATGCTAGAAGCACTAGTTAGCAATAGTATAGTAAGGATCTAGATAAACAGATAGGTATTACATACATAAGAACATACTAATAGAGAGAGATAGATATAGCTTATTTACTACTCTTTTGCTATTTGTTTTTAACTATTTAGTTAATATTACTATTTGTATATTTACACTATTTGATAGCAACTTTCCCTATAAGAGAAAGTTACTAGTATTGTAATATTAATTGCCTAAGGAATATTAGCTATAACGCTAATATTCTGGCGGTAGAAGAATGGATATTCTGCTGGGGAATTCCCCTGAATTCCCGGGTATATTACTGCTGTTTAACCATATAGTGATAACCCCCTTTTGAAGCAACGCGTAATAGACCCTCAGAATAGACCACCTATTATTTGTTATTTGCCACTTAATACGTATAGTTAACTATATTACAACTAACCCTTATAATCCTAATACTTATCTTAGGTAAATTAAATACCTACTTAATAGTAAGCCTTAATAACTTAAGAAGGATAGGTATAGATAAGGTAGTAGTATATAAGATCTAGTATAGGGTATAACTTTATCTTAATACTTACTAGGCTAAGTACTATATCTATAGGGATTATAGTACTATTAATAGTATTAATAATATATATATTAGATATCTAGTAGACTTTAGTAAGTCCCTTATATAACTAAGTATTAATAAGGCTTATAGTAGTATAGTTATATTTAATATAGCTCTTATAAAGCTTACTAGGGCTAAGGAGATTTATAAGGCTAAGGGGGCTATACTTAATATCTTTAATAGTCTAATTAATAGTATATAAGGAGTTATTTAGATCCTTAACTTAGAAGAAAACTATACTAGATCTAAGGGGCTTAACTTCCTTACTATTAGTAGCTATAAAGGGTTAAAGATTATTATAAATAGTATAGGATATAAAAAAGGTAAGATTATTAAAGATAGGGTTAGAGTAACCTAAATCTATAATAATATTAGAGCTTATAATAGTATTATTATTAACTACTATATAGATAGCCTTATTAAGTATTATTATAGATTTCTTTAGGGTAAGTCTACTAACTAAAGAACTACTAATTATACTAGAGGCACCTTTAATAAATATAGAAGATCTATTACTATTACTATTACTATTAGTTAAAGTCTCTTTATAACCTTTATTATAGATATACTTTATAGTATAGGTAAGAAGGTTATTATAGTATATATAATCTATAGGGATTAGATCTAAATAGGTAGTCTAATACTTTATAATAGTATAACCCTTACTATAATAAGGGTAAGTAGGGTAATCCTTCTTCTTAGTAAGATTAGCTAGTACTAAATTAGTACTAGAGGAAGTAGCTATATTAGAAGTAGTAGATTTATAGTATAAGGTAAGGCCTATTTTCTACTCTTTATCTTAAGTAAGGGTATAAATAGTCTTAATAATATTAGTCTAAGTAGGTTTCTTAGAGTTATTAGTATATCTTTTATATATATTAGGTAAGTATACCTTAAAGTAGTTAAGTAGAAGAATAGCCTAATAGTAATTAGAGTTTTTACTATAGAGACTAGTAATATAGGTATAGAGGTATTAGATATATTTAAGGGTGTTATAAAGAGTCTTATAGTTATAGGTATTACCCTTACTAAATTTAGTAATAAGAGCTCTAATAGCATCCTTAGAGACTTTAGGGATATATCTCTTAAGGGCTCTTATAAGTATAAATAGGTTACTATTATCTTCCTAACCTATATTAAGAAGCTTATTAATTAATATGTTATATAATAAGATAAGGAGGTTATATATAATATTATAATTATTTTCCTATAATACTCTTTTAGCTAGATTAGTAGGCTTAGGGATATTACTATTAATATATTTCTTAATATAGTTTATATAGAGGATAGAGTTAATAAGTACTAACTATAAAGACTAGTTAGATTTACCCTTAAGGGTTAGGATCTTTAATAATATTAATTAGTAATTATAGGTGTCTACTATAATAAAGTTAGGGTACCTTATATAAGGGTAGTACTAAGATATTACTAAAGATATAAAGAATTAATTAAGCTATAGGTAGCCTAATAATATAACAAACCTAGGTGTTTCTTCTATAGGATAGAAGGTATATATAGACATTTTATAGATTACTACCCTTTAATAGATACTTAATTAATTAATAATCTATAAAGTAAAAATTAGTAATATAAATAAAAGAGGGAAGGATCTTACTATATTAGTAAGAAATTTATATTAGTTAAAGAGGTTAGATATATGTTAATATATAGGGATCTAAGGTAACTATTAGAGTTAGTTAGAGGTAAAGTTGCTATTACTTAATATGTTAATTATAGGGTAATTAATAAGGGTAATAAGGGTGATTCTTATAGCTATTATAAGGTAATTAAGAGGTTAAAAAGAGAGGTAGATACTACCAGCTTAATTAGAAGAAAAATTGTGGCCTGGAGCTTATAACCTATGGAGCAAAGAGACGTAACGAAGTAAGGCAATAATATCGTATTGTTGCTAACTGACGTAGGTGAGGAAAAGAGAAAACCACCAAGCCCTCTATGGGCTGGCGGGAGCCAGATGTGGGCTCCGAGGCTGCCCCACTGGAGGTGAGGTGGGGTCACGTGCCCACACCTCACCTCAACAGCAAGTCATCTCTCTCATACCGTAAACGCCAGGCTTAGTAAGCTCCTCATCCTTCCACACGCCAATACAGACTAACAGCCCCCTTAGATAACAAACAGACCAAAGAGACCAGACAAATCAAAGTATTCCTCCAGGGCAAATTCAAGTACCCTTCCCAATACCAACTTCTCAACTAGATCCATATCCACCCCTCTCAAATCAGCTCCCCTCAGTCAGTTAGCTAGATCAACGTTGTGGAGGAGAGATTGACCGACTTACTCTTTTGTCGTAGAGTCACCCATAGGTATGGAAAAATAGCTTGGTTATTCTACGTCTAGGGGCTCTACAGCGGATCGTAGATATACGCTCCTAGTAGGGTGGATCCGGTCGAGCAGGATCGGAATATCTATAATCCGGTGCCGGAGCCAGCTCCACTTAGATCCGCGATGGGATGTGAAACCATCGCGACGTCTTTCAAATCGAGCCTAAGACGATTACATCCTTCCAACATAGCTCCTCTAGGACAATAGGCTTCTAAGCCCAACACACCGTCCTAGACGATCCCATCAACATAGGACGTAACTCTCACCACAGGTACCTAAAGGAATTGGAGGTGCAGGCCAGTAGATACTATAAGGTAATCAGCGCTCACGTTTGCTCGCCTGAGCCAAGACCTGTAGACCAGGATTAACGGCCAGCCGGCCGGCTGCTGGCCCAGGACGCTATACAACGCACAGCTAGCTGCCTGCATCACATCTCACAGATCTGTCGTTACCTTATTCAGTAGAGTATGATACTCTATTTAGGACATTACGACCTAAAAGCACGCATAGCTCTGACAAGGTACTCCAGTATAGTAAAAAACGTCCTACATCACACGATACCACCCTTTTATATTTACCAGCTGATAGTCCTACATAGGTAGTCACATCGCTCAACACCCTGGTGCCAAGCACACCTGTAACCTACTGGAGGTTAGCTAGATTTTCAGCAAATCACCATAACAAGGGCTTAACTAGCATAACAGCCATAATGGTACCATTAAAACCCATTCACCATCAAGATTGTAACAGATTCGCAACCATTTCATGCCGTAGAGGAGATTTTCAACACCTAGATCAATCCAACCTTTTAAGTCGTGCGTTAATAGCGGCCATACGACCGCTCGCGCCCATATCCAAGACGTACTTAACCATCTTAACAAGAAGAGGAGGCCGAAGCCGGCGCCACAAACCGGCGTAGCAGCCGCTCGTCTACCCGCGTGTCGTCCAAGCTGTCTCAGGTCTCAAGCTAAGCTACCAAGACCGTCTAGCGCATCATCAAGCTGTGCAAGATATGCTAGAAGAAGAAGAAGAAGAAGAAGAAGAAGAAGCTAAGCAAGTCATGCTTCCTACCACGTAAGTCATTAGTTAATTAAGTGAGAAGCGTAATTAAACCAGTGCCCGCATTCTTCATCACCACCCTGACCTAGTTCAACACCCTTATAATACCAACAGGAGGGAAAGGGAAAGAAGTAACTACTACAGGGTGTCTCATAGGTATGTATTATTTATTTAGCCTTTACCCTCTTATAAAACGGCAATCCTCTCTATCATTAACTGACACTTACCGCGCTCGTCTAGTCTCGTAAAACAAGTACAATACTATTCTATTTAACAATAAACCGAGACTCTTTTTTCCAGATACGCATCGTTTTAGCATCACAATCAGCATCTAGTTATACGTCGCCTTAGAATATCATGCCCAAGACTAAGTAAGCATCATTATTTAGTCTCTAGGGAGCAGGGATAAGAAGAATTACACAGGACCGGGACACAAGAGAAACCTAGACAGATGCGAAATTTACCTCCCTATTCGCCCCGTAACTATTTAGCTACAGAAGCACCAAGAGAAGGTTTTTACCTGCATACAACTAATAATAGTGACGGGAGCATAGAAGGGGGGGGGGGGGGGGGGGCATACCTCTTAGCAACAATCAACCTCGTCTTCAACTACGTAAACAAACAGCTTATAATGTAGGACTCTTATTTCCGTTACTTAAGAGATCTTTAAATATATACTACCTACATCTAGCACATCTAGACAGTAGTTTCAGCTAACTATTAGCATATCTACACTTAGCGTTAGTAGCTTTTCGTTTTTCTTCACCAGCTACCCAAGCAAATAAACAAGCAGGGCACATACGCAGCAAACCAGATAACTAATTTTATATAATTATTCCACTACCAAGGTTCAGAACAAAGGCAGCTAAGGTAAGTACGTACTCTACTCAGTTTCCTTATTAGCTTTAAATATTTAACGTTGCTAATATTCCCTTTGTTATCTTCACCCCTCCTCTTCCCTTACACCACCAGACCAGACTTAGCATACTATTCTTCTTATTCCATTTATTCTTTTATATTACTTTAGCTTCTTCAGCCTAGCTCACCTATTAGAACTAAGAACTTAATTAAAGAATAAATAGCTGAGTCACAGCCAGTCCCCCTATCTTAGATATAGCCGCTATTGCCGTCTTTATTACCGCCTTTACTATATTCGCCGTTAGTTATGCTGGACGAAAATCTACTCAGTTAAAATCCCCGCTATCTAACTTAGAGCCTGCCTTTAGGTAAGCAGACTTTAAGGCATTACGTCATGGCTCTGTCTAACAGTTAACCCAGATCATAAAACTACAGACGAAGGGTCAGAAATAAGCCAAGTCGTGGACACGCCGCAACAACACAGCAACCAGTCTAACTGACCTTAAAGATGCTCGCCTTTAAGAGTAGCCCTAAACGGCACATAGACTTAGGGGTTAAAACATCACGAAAGCGGACGGTTTGGCTAGAGCTTACTAACTTTATCTTTTTCTAGTAAACCCGGCTAGACATACATTACAGATTCACGTTTTAGGTAGGTATTGTCATAGAAAAACGGCGTAATTTTCTACTTAAGAGATAACCTAGGCCTAGAGAAATTTCGCACGAGACACTATAATAGCACGAAAGCATAGCGACAAGATAGGACTCGTTATTTTTGTGTCCTCTAAGATCATGGCCTCATAACTTCCCCAATCGGAGGGCGTTTGGGTGATAGAGGTTAGGGAGGATTGGCCTTCGCGGGCAAAGGAGCACACATACATGGAGAGAGGGTGGGGGGTCGTAGGCGACGGCAACCGTACAAGAAAAGGAATTATATAAAAGTGTAGTCAGAGAATAGGGCATAAAAGAAGGTAAAAACGGTCGTAACGGACTGGATCAGGATGCTAATCCTCAGACTGGGAGTATACGGTTGACGGGATAGCAGGACAGAGACGTCGACGACAACAGGCGTCATGGGGGTCTTCTGGACGGCGTAGACTGACGGAGCCGTCCATGTGGGCAGAGGCAGGAGTAGCCAAGGGACGCGATTATTGATGACGGTTGTTGCCTTGGGTGTTAACACGCGGTTGCAGAAAAGCTGTGTCGTTAGCTTATTGATGCAGTCCAAAGTCAATAATGATATTTGGTTTCGTGCATGTTGCGGGAACTAACAACGCACATTGTAACTTAACTATCCCACCCCCCCTCACTATTCTTTCTCAAATACCATTCACGCCTACGGTACCGCGCTACTCGCTAAGTATCTAACACTTTCTCCCTCTCTCTCCTTGGATGACTCGAGACATGATGACCATCGGGTGACAGGCTAGGTTCCAGTCGAAGACGCAGAGAAAAGTGTTGACCGGATCCTCTCAACGAGATCAGCTAAGCCTAACTTGTCTTCCGTGAAGAAATCGACATTAGCAATCGTCTTGCAGCTAGTTGACTTATAGATAAACTTGATCTCGTCACGCTTAATGTCCGTAACGGCGTGAATGCCAAGCTTAGCAAAGAAGTCGTTAATAGCATCGCAAAGAATAGATATCAGAAAGTCTAAGTTAGGGCGACGTTAAATATAACCTTAATAGTTAGGTATTAGTATATATTAGTAGTGGAGTGTACTATATACTTAGCGATAGGTATAGTTAGGAGAAATAGTAGTGTGTATAGTATTATAAGATTTAAAGCTTTAGGAGTGAGAAAGAGGTAATAGCTAAGGTTTTAAGAAAGGGATTATAATCTTAGAATGTAATATACTAGAGATAAAACGAATGTTAGTAATTAGCCCTCTTTAAATTAGATTAACAGTAAAAGCGACCTATGAGGTTTCAGGTTAACGAGCATGTCTGTCTCGGTTTACAGAAAAGCAGAAGGTCAGAACAGGCGGTCCTAGGAATAGATTGACTTGTTAGTATTACGAGTGCTAGGCATCTCATGGTAGCATACTCACACAGATTCTAGGGAACTTATAGATACGATAAGGCGGAGCGGGGTAGTAATTTAAAAAAACGTGGATACTAGAGAGGATAGTTGATTTCGTGGGCTTCTGGATATTGATGAGGCGGAGATGTGATAAGAAAGAAGGTGACGGGTGGTTGGCGAAACTCGGCGGCACGGCGACTAACAGCGTCTTTTGCTTTGCGGCACTCGTCCATGGGCATGTCGATGGCATAGCCTCTCGCAGCTCACCTATGTGAACTTGGGCCTTTTGGAATATAGCGTAATGACGGACGATGTGGTAAGTTCTGCGATGTAGCCTGCAGCGACTGCATTGCAATGGAGCAGCTAAACATTTTCATAAGCTTCGGAACTCCTCATGGTCGCTTAAGGTCATTCATTGCTGTATTTAGTAGAGGTGTGGTGGGTCGTAAGTCACGAAATCGCTTCATCAAAATAAGGGCGGTTGGTCTGGGTTCAAACTCGGACACACGCTATTACATTACCTATACATAACTGGCGCAACATCGAGCGACCTGATGCAGGACTACCATGCAGTTAATATCGTGTGTGATGTATAGCTCCAGGAAATGGTTGCGGGTCTGCCAGACCAGAAGCGACGAGGGACTGACAAACTATTTGACATTGGCGTTGTTTTAGTAATGAATGACCTGGGGTGTTGGGCTCTGAAATTATTCCTGTGTTAATGGTGGTCTTCCTCGTCTCGGGGGTACCGGGATGAGAGCAAATCGGGCACTCCCGATATTATAGCATATATCACTGGATTCAAATAGACCCAACTTCAAGCCCAAGGGAATTGATCCAATCTATCGCATCGCACCATATTCGTGGCTAAACTCAATAATCACGCGACCCGCTTACTCCCCGTCCCAAGTGCCAAAGCAACCGTCCCATTGTCCTCTGTCGGGGATCGCACAAGTGCCCGAACTCCGGCTTGGCTCGACCAATGCATCTTCGACGTCTACATAAGCGAGACACCCTCCAAGACGAAAATGACCCAGACCCTCGACGTCGCACTCATGCCAAAAGCCTGTCCTCCGCACCCTGGCCAAAAGGCTTGATTGAGTCCGTCACAGTCGGTTTTGTCAACAGCCTCACGCTGTGAAGCCATCAAATGACGGACCGCGGCCGGCTCCGTTTCCTACCCACCATGGAGAAGCCCATGCTTCTCCTGGCTTATGGGAACAGCAATCCCTGGGCCTTGCTTTTGTGGCAGCGTGACGGGAACCGACTGCTGAAGTATAACTCTTTGCCTTTGGAGACTGCGTGTGCTAACGATGGAGCCATCGGGGGGTTCTAATTAAAGACGGGACGAAGTTAAAAGTGTCACACTTTATAGTCCGATGCCTTAACCGTTTGTGCAGCTTAGATTCTCAGCTCACTCGTAGACGAGACGGCCAGTTCTGCTTTATGCTCCCTAAAATTAATATATACTAGCTATCTATGTCAAAGCAAAAACACATCAGAGGGAGGTGCGTTGTATTCGACGCGTTGCACATGAAATCGCCTGCTTCTTGACCTTCGTAGCACTCCAAGTATATGGAACGACATTAGATCAAGCGTTGGCACATACGACCATACCCACTGGAGAACTCGGGATCCCGTCCGCTCTCCCATAGATAAGCCAGTGAGGGCCGGATTAGTAGTTGGGTCGGTGACGACCAGCGAATACCTGGTGTTGTATGTTTTTGTTTTTTTCTTCGACTTCACATGTAGGTAGGTAGGTAGGCAGGCGTGCCGCTGGGCCAAAATGGCAAATATCGCTAGGTGAATGAGGCACAATAGTCTCTGGTCTTCACTCCCTTCCCCCTCCATGTCTTCTTGCGGTGTATCGTCCCCTCCCACCAGGATGAACAGGTTCTGTTAGCTCCCCTGGAGCTTCGCGCCGCAGTTGTTCAACATATCGTTAACTGACTCTATTGCTGTCACGTAACAAGACGATACCGTTAGTTACGTCACTTATATATCGTGACAATTGCCGACTACGTACTGGTCTGCTAGGAGTGGCAGGCCATCGTTAAGCGTTTCAACTTTGCCGTCCTACGAGTCACCCAGGCCAACCTGGACGACTTCGAGACCGCCATGGTGGGCTTGAGGCGGGGTATCGTGAGGCAGATCAACTTGCACGTCGAGCTACCCGCCTACGATAACGGCCCCTGCGAGAAGAGGGAAACCTGGGAGGTCAAGGCCGAGAATAATGCCTGCTTCTCCCGTGCCTTTTACCGCCTCTTTCACATCATGAGCCGCTGGTCCATCGAGGGCGTCACTAGCGGCGGCATCGACTTCAGCCTGAGCATCTCCTCACCCGCATCCCCCCGTATTTCCACATTCAGCCCACATCTACATCACCACAATCGGTCGCGTGTCGCTGCTATGACTCGCGTCGCGTCGGTGCTACATGTATAACGCATGACAGCTTGCTGTTAACATTGTCCACCAGATCTGGCGTGGCACTCACTCACTCACTTATTCACTCATTTGAAGTGAAAGACGGAAGCAAGTCTTTGGTCCCTGGACACTTTTCCCCATGCGGTGCGACGTGTTGTGATGAGTTCAGCATTACTTACCCAACACACCAATCTTTGGGTCCGTGGTCTCCGCTAGGTACGAATACCTAAGGAGGTACCGACCGAGTCCGTCAGTCATCTTTCCCTAAACCATAACTCTCTATGCCATGTCTGTCTGTCTGTCTCGATGATCACGACTAACATCTTAACGTAAGCACCGTCTAGTGTCAGAGGTTCCGTCTTCCCTCCCCTTTTATTTCGCTTCCTTGGGCTAACCAGAATGCGCCTGGGGCCATTGGTGGCCATAAGAAATTCGACCTATAAGATACATAATGGCCCGTCACTGTCCAATCCCCCGACCCCCCCTCCTCCCGGGTGGGTAGGTACAGTGTCTCGCTGGTTCCTGGGCCGGTATGACTAGGTGGTTGCTGAGGTACCGCCACATACACCCACATGGGGTGTAGCGGCAAATAGATGCGCTTCCATCTCCGCCATGGCCCCATTGTCTTGACGTCGACTGCGTTGCCCTCCACCTCCTCGACTTCCTAGGTCTGATCAGGAACGCTTACGCTGGACCGCTTATGCTCTTTTTGCAAATACGCGCGGACATCTTTCTCCGTATATATAACAACCAGTTGACACAGCGGCAAAGTTTGCAGACTACAAACTCGCTAGCTTTGTGGACAGCATTGCATCATGTGTCACATCACTTCCAGATGCTCCTAGGATATCATGAAAGGCACAAGACTTGCTAATACCATCCCCGAGGAAATGTGGCTCTCGGGTCGACAGCTACTAATTCACTTCCCTAGGGAATAACCGCATAGCAATCAATAAAGGTTTTCACCAAGCGTCCGCCAAGGCCAACAAACGTACACGAATGCCTCGTAGGGCTACGAGACCTAGTACGTCGTAGATCAATTGACCTGTCGGGAGCGTAGAAATACGTATTCATGGGGTGGATCGGGCTATGTGTGGCTGGGGCAATGGTCATGGTGGCCCCGGCGAAATCTCGCACAAGGTTCCGCGATGTATTCAGACTATTACAAAAGAGAGACTACGTAGTCAGAGGCCCGCCGAAGAACACACAAGACCTGCTAATTTAAAAGTCACAAGCAAGCACGATACCGTCAGCAGCCCGTCTTAAAACAAAGACCGAAATGTCAATCTTTTGTGCGAGTGTTTAGGTGTAAGACCCCTACGCCGAATGAAAGAGAACGTGGGTAAGCTCTGGCGCGTCGATCCGGTCCCGCTTGTTGAGGTAAACAGGCGTCTTATACATCAGCATGGAGGCCTTCAGGCCGGATGCTTTGTCGCTCGGGGCCACTTGGTAGGCCTTGAACGGCGCGCAGCGAAATGTCTTTGAGGCCGACAGCCTTGTCGTCGTTCTCGTCGTCTTGGCTGTTACAGAGACCGCCGCCCTAGTGGCTCCGCCAAAACCTTATCCAATCCCGCACGCAACCCCGCGGTATGCCCCTCGCCCAACATCATCGTCACCGCAGGGGGGGGCGGGATCTTGAGTGTGAGCTTTGCCATGTTGGTGACGATTAGCCAATCACTGGCCCCGGTGGTGGCACCGCGGTTACTGTTGTTCAGTTTGCCAAGTGCGTGCGTGACCTCGGTAAGATCTAGAAGCGGGTGCTTGTTTTCGTCATCGTTTAGCGCCTCGGACAGACAAAGTGCTGAGCTCGTAGGCGAGATGGATGGGAAACGTGGCGTGTGGGTTTGAAGGCGAGGTCTCTGGCGTCGATCTCTTGCTGATGTGCAGTGGCATTGCGGCTACTGTTGTTCAGTTAGCCACTACAACGATCGACCGTGTCTGCTGTTCAATGGTGACTGCGAGGGATAGATGAGCATTAGCCTGGGTGGTGCTTCTGGAGGGTAAAGCCAGGTCAGCAAGGCGGACTGGGGTGCATGGTAAATAAAAAATTACCTAGACACAATCTGGCGGTCTGGGACCGCTTTCAGCGAGCAAATTCTCCTCTACCGCATCAATGGCTTGCAGGCAAAGCATCCATTCCCTTGACTTTGGACAGCTTGGGGATTCTGGAGGCGAGGCCAGCTAGGTTCTTTCTGCTGTCCTGATGGCGAGGCTGAGGCGGGCGGCGGGTTTCGGTGACTCAAGGGCGAGCTATCATTTATTAGTGTGGTCCTCGGCGTGGTCGAGCAGCAGCTTCTCGACGGCCTTAGAGGCGACGTGGATAAGGGTATTGGACACGGCGAAGCTTGTTGATCTGCGGATGTGCGGTCGATCGATGGAAAGATTGTGCGATGAAAACCAGTAATTGGCTAAGGAGATGGCGGAAGAAGTGTGGAGGAGCAACATCGGCATGGTTAAGGGAAGTCTACACTAGCCGCCAAGGGTGCAGAGGTGCGTCATCTGGTCACGTTACTAGTCAGCCCAGCAGGAGAGGTGCCTTGCATCCTGCCTTTGCTGCGACCTGGGTAGCTTAGGGCTAGAAAAGCAGGACTACATGGATGATGGGGCACACGAACGGCGTCTGAAGTATCATAAGGAGTATGGCTGTATAGAGGCTGTCGCGAGTGCGCGCGACAGCAGCAAGGCGGTAGCAAGATGGCGAGGACTGGATGGTTGGGCAGAGCGCGGGGGTCGGGTCAGAACAAGAGGGCGTAGCAGGCCACAAGTGTGACCTGCGAGGCGTGGCCTGCGAGGCGTGGCCTGCGAGGCGTGGCCTGCGACAACGGCACGTGCGCTTGTACCCCACCGTTGGCGGGGGGGGGGGGGGCACTACAAGTGGCTGTGGCGGGCGGGCGGCGCCGTGGGAGCCAAATTTTGGGCCCCCTCGTGGGCCCCAGGCCACCTCATGGGCTCCCACTTGGGCTGCTGAACAAGGTAACGTCCACCCAAGGTAGGTACCATCAGAATGACCTCCTTCCCCCAAACAGGACAGGTAGTCGCCGTGCTGGCCCTTTTGTTTTATCCGCTGTCGTCACCATATGTTGCAACCCCTGTTTCTCCCTTTTCTACACTTCTTCTTCTTCTTCTTTTTGGTCTATACCTCCTATCAATCGCTCCCAATAGTGCTCCTCGACGCCCTCTAAGAGCTGAACTCTAATGGCAAGCTCTGCCCTGAAAACGCCCTTGTCCGCCTCTAGAAGCGCTTCGCCTCAGCTCAGCCATAGTGCCGTAGATCAATCACATGGCTTCTGCAACTGTGAATGGCGCCTGTAGGTGAAGAGTATTTCCGACTGTGGCAGAGTCAGCTTTGGGGTGGGAAAAGACACAAGAAACCGATTTGAATATCGACGCTAAAGATGGGTGGAAACACATGATAGTACGTCATATCAGATGGGGCGGTCTGTAACCTGGGCGGGACCGGATTATTCATTGTTCTGATTTCAGCAAAAACGGCTACCCAAGGCATCATGACACTCCGGACTCCCGTGCACGGACAAAATCTTCATCACGTCGAATCCGCCGGCTTTGATAAGATGACGATTATTTCTCGTTTACATACCTAGGTAAGTACCTAGTTAGGTACACTACGGAAATGGAAAACACACTACGGGATACACGCCCAGCGTGGTACCCGCACTGTGCCACACCTTCATGTCCTCTGACCCTTTGGCAACTGCTGCCAGGCTGCACCAGGCTGCGCCATCGGACCCACCACAAGCTCCCCATGCTATTCCCCCCCCCCCCCACCGGATCCACCTAATAACCGGTGTGCGGTCTGCTGCAGTCAGACCGCACACAAGTCAAGAGGAACAGGAGAGAAGATGCTGAAGTAGTAGGCCGGATCTCGGTAGGTGTGCATATCAGAGGAGAACTGGGCTGGGGAAGCCCTCTTGATAGTGCAAGTGGTTTACCAGCAATGATTGCATTTGGCCTGTCTTTAAGCCAAAGATCAGGGAGGACAGAACCTCAAGCTTGCGGAATGCTTCGAGGACAAGTCGTCTGCTCGAGGTGCACGCGTGAGGAAGAAGAGCGAGACGGACAGACAGACCATCCATCCACGAGGTTTCAAGGGGGGGTGTCGTAGCCCAGGGGGCTGAATGTCTACTATTATTTCATTTCCATCATCCGCCACAATAGCTCATCCATGTCTTGCCATTGATCCATCCACCGTCGGCGTAGCAGAGCAGCGGAACCGGACGAACATGGTTCTTTCTGGATGATGCAGAGCAGCGCAGCGCAGCGCATCGAAACAAAACGAACGAACACGGTTTGCTGTAAGTGCAGGAGTTTGTATACCAAAGAACGAACCTGTTGTCGCCTGCGCGATGCGCTCACCAACATTAATGCTGTTGATGAATGCTGGTAATGCTAGGTACCTAGTTTCCGGTGTGGCCGGCCGTGTGCCTCATGTCAGCCAGCAACCAACCCGACACTGCCGCAACAAGGGTCTCATTCGTCTTTTTCCATCCTGCACTTGGCCGTCTTCACCGTCCTGTTCGTTTCTCATTTCTCGATACCTTCAACGCCCCCGCCCCTACCAGGTGCTGCATCCCGAAACCCTGACGACAGCCATCACGAAAACCATGCAACGACGTCCGAAACCCCGCGACGCTGTCTTAAGGGTCGACAAAGGCCCGCCGGCCATGGAACCCAAGGGAAATTATTGCCCGCGACCAACAACGACAAACCACCAATCGACCCCCACCCCCCACGACGCCACACCCAAGACAGATACGAGACTGAGACAGGCCAGAATGACAGAAGAACAGGGGAGGCGAACACAACAACTCTTGCCCTCCTCTCCCATCTGTTCCCGCCCGTACTTTTCGATATGAAGCATCTATCCTCTGCTGGTCCTCTTGAAATCACTCCTCTGCTGAACTTTGCGCGTTCAAGCCCTTCCTTGGTCTGCTGAGCTTCCCGCTGATCCTCGCTCTTCCAACCTCCCTACCACCCTCTTCTCGACTGAACACCCTCTTAACTAAACACCATTCTGAATCAAACTTGTCTTCAGCCGGATCAATCTTCAATCTCTCTACAAACCTCTCTCCGACCTTGTCTGCCCCTCCCACGCCTTCCGACATGTGCCGGCATACACTGAGACAGATTGTGAGGGCGTGCCCGTTGAACTCCTCCGCAAGGGCAAAACACTTGCCTACGCTAGGACAAATACGTCTACTCCGTCTGCGCCATGCAGCGCCATCTGGCCAAGCAAAAGGCCACTAGAGCCACCCGTCGTAGAGAGTCAGTCCTATGGTAAAGCTGGCGAGCCGCCCAAGCACCTTGCGCTGTGGCGGGCGGCAGGTGCCGTGGAAGCCAAATTTTAGGCCCCCTCGTGGGCCAAAAGGCAAATTCGCGGTTCGCGTCCGCCTCGTCGGCTCCGGATCTCCAGCACCCACATCCCACGTCCAGCGTCCGACGTTCCGCTTTCGTGGCTAACATTGGTCTGACAGGTCGCCCAGCCCGAGCTGTGTAAGTCCATCAACTGTTTCTTCTCCGACAGCGAGTTCGCCTCCATTGTGGTGCCCGCGTCGAACGCCGCATATTGGTCGTCTTTCAAGCACTCGTGGATGACCGCGTCGTCACCTTAACCCGCGATATCGACGGCGTCTGGCGCAGCAATTGGTCCGCCTACACCTCCTTCTGGATGTTCGACACCTAGGACGGCGACATCTATCGCCCGGGCGAACGACCCACCACACCTGCAGAGTCTCAAGATGCCCAAGACGCCTGTACCGGGACCTACTTGCCCTCCATCGCTAGCTCGGCTAGCGTCGACTCTGTCCTCACGCAAAGCACCAAAGCATTTAAACATACCTTACCACTATTGTTGGTACTACCATGTGTGATTCGGCTTGTCGTCGCCGACGCCGGGGCTTGTTCAACTACACGGGCTGGATCTACAGTCCTTCCACCACTACATCCTTTTTCAATACGCCGTTCGTACAACCCGGCCTTGGTGCAGCCATCGCAGCTCATGCCGTTCTCTGCTATGACCTCGGCACCAACCTGAGCATCGACTTCATACAACCCAACACTCATGGAGCTATGAGAAAGCATAGCTTTCTCCCCTGCATCTACTTCTGCGAGCAATCGGGCGCCTACTACGACCTCGTTCAACCCGACCATAGTCAATGGCCCTGACGGGGACTTCAAGGCATCTTCCCGCCTCCCTTTGCTTGCCTCTCTCAGTATCACAACCAACGACGACGATGACGACGACGAGACAAACGACACCATCTACCACGATGGGTCTGCGAGCATGATTGGCTACCGCCTTCGAGACCGGTCAAGGGCTAGGAAATGTCTCCTTACACTGCGACTGCGCCACCAACCTTCTCAGTTTGTCAGTCCGCCATCTAGCCCCCCCAGCGGCCATAACAGACCAGGAACTGACAGGCCGGTCGCTGGTTCCCAAGACGTTGCATGTCCTAGGTCGCCGAAACTTAACTGTAACAGCCACTATAACATTCAAGTCGCGCAGCGGCAGCGAGCGCAGCCTCTCAGGGCTAGGCTGATACAGGATACTACGCAGTTGGCTAGTATGCAGAGGCTTGCCGATAACAGCTTACAAAAAGCACCGGCCTGAGATACAGGAGGCACATAGGACGCAAAAGAACCTAGGTGCTATCCTATAAGTCACTCTTACGCCTATCCCATTATGCCTGTATAAAGTAATAGTAATAACGTAATTATAGAGGGTTACAGAGGGGCTAGGAGAGTTACGTAAAGCTGGAGGATTAGATAGAGATAGTAGATCGATTTGCTAAGTTGTTGGGAATAAAGAGACCTCTATTATATCCGCAAACAAACTACACCTAGGGCAGTAGATTTGTCCATCCACCGTACGAAGGCTGGCTGGAATACGGGGTCGCCAGCATCCGTAGACCGGAGCTGGTTGGTAACAAAGGCGAGGTTCCCAAGCGGCATTTCATCCAAAAGGGTCTCCAGTGGTACTCGTGTCTGGGGAGCCGACGGCGTGAGCCGCTTCCTCCCCGTCGTTCGCAGCCCCTTCGTTCTTCCTGTCCCTACTCTCACGGATGCTTCCTCTTACTCTGGCCTTCAGCCACAGTTATGCAAGTACCGTGTCTGAGTCCCACGTCGATCGCGTCTTGCCGGCGACAGAAGCCATGTCGAAGTCGAGGCTTGGACGCGCCAGGTCCAGCACCATTCGTAGCTATGTAGGGAAGCAGCGGCGCAGGCGTCTGCCAGACAGATAGCAGGCGCGCCAGCGACGTATCAGGACGGCGTGTAGCTGTGCGGACGAACCTTAGGTCGATAGGATATGATTAGAGAAGATGAGGGCTGCTATGTCGGTTTTGGTAAGCGTCTAGAGGATACGTCCCTTGGTCTCTTGGTAGAAGACGACCTTTGGGGGAGGATTATTGGTATTAAGGTATGTATTAACATGGATACTGTAGAGTATCTGAAAAGAGGGAGGGGGGGTTATTGCTTCGTCGGGAGCTAGAAAGTTAGCTAGGAAGTGAAGATTGCTGTTGACGAGATACGGACCTACGTGCCGAGGAGGAGTTAGTGATGTATATGATGGTAGAAGCTGCGAATGTGATAGAGATTAGCAGCTTGGCTCTTGCAAACTGGCAGCTAGCCTTTCTGAGAAGAGAGGCGGCAGAAGATAATAGATTGTGAAGGAGGAAAGACGATATACAGAATGGGGAGGGGAGAAGTAATTTAGCCGAGAGGTACGTTAGATCTCCATCACCTATCACCATCACTATGTCCATGTTTTTGTTTTTGTTTCGGACACCGATATCAGGACCGACCGATACTATACGTCTCTCTCTCTTTTGATGGTTAGTCTCCAAGGGTTTCGTTTATTCTTTTTGCTTCCACGTGCTTTGTGTTAAACGGAGAAATTAACCGAAAACATCTGTCCGCCCCCAGCCACAACGTTCAAAAGCAACAGATTTTGTTTTTTTTCTTCCCCTTCTTTTTGACAGGTTACATCTCAGTCTTCTTGCGGCCCCTACGCAACTCGCATTTTTTTGACATGGTTTATCTTTCAGGCTAGCAAGCTTCTTCTTCAGACTAGCAACCGCCTGGCGTCTCGCCGTATCGACGCCAATCGCGGCCATGTCTTCGCTTCACCTCGCCATACTAGACCTGACCTAGATCACACTTCCAACACGGTAAGCAAGTAAGCAGCCTCCAATATCCCATCCCTCCTTGTCCTTTGAGGGGACAAGGCCCCAAACGGCTACGGAAAGGCCATACCGGCTGACGCAGGACTCTTCCAGCACCTCTGTGGCATGGCTATCGCCAAGTACCGCTGTAAAGGAGGCAAGACGGGCCTCTTCATCTGCCATGACTGCAAGTGCATCATCGCCCGGTGTATTGTCATGACTTTGCCAGACACGGGCGCTGACTCGCTGAGATGGCTCACGCCCTGATGCGTCTGCAAATAGGCATATCGAATGACAAAACCACCACTCACGCTGACAATAATAACGACAATACCACGCACAATTACATCGACTATATTTGGGAGGTGTGCGATCTTGCCTTTTTCCCTGCCCTGCGACGGTACAAGAAGACGTGGGCCAAGATGGTACGGCATATGGCCATCAGGCCTGGGGCCGAGGCCGAGGTCGTCACAGACGCCAAGGCGCAGGCCGTCGTCTAGTATAGTACTCACATTCGACAAGGCATACCAGGGGTGGAAGGTTAACAACGAGGCCAGGGCTGTCGGCAGGAAAACCGCAGCCGCAGCAACACTCAACGAGGGGAACAAGGGCAAGGAAGGCGGGGAACAGTCGCCACAGGGCAAAGGCGCTCATTACGAGGCGGGCTTGGAACGGGCGAATGCGCTGCTGGACGGTTTGATGCAGCTCGAGGATTGCCTCCATAAAGGCCATCCTCACCAGCATCACCCTGCACAAGGAATCCAAGGATACCGAGGTGGAGTACTTGGACGCCATACGCAGCAACAAGATGCGCGTGCGTATTGGCTCATCACGGTACTGAAAGGTAGATATCGTTTTTGGTGAGCTCAGACTTTTGACCTGGTGCTGTACCTACTCAGGTACGTTCCTACGTAGGTATCTTTCAAGGCTTCCCCCTAGACGCAGTAAACGTGTATTATACACCCCCGAAACCCTCATACGAAACTCCGAGTCGCCATCGCCAAATACCCACCGACTATTATTACTAACCCCAACCATCTAATAGCACTATTCTACTTCGCCTTTCGGCTTCTCCACGATTACCACTTTGCCAGCAGTTCGTCTTTCCGATGACCTTTGCCAACAGAGAGCATGCCAATGACACCAAGCTGGACGAAACACGACTTCACCGCCCTGACGCGTCATCTCGTCGAGCCGTCTCACTCCCTTTGCGCACGAGGTCCAGTGCCCCGCCACGGCGAAGAAACAGCAGCTCATTCGGCTTTTCAACTATGAGGTTGCTCCTCTGGCGGAGAATATTCTAGCCGAGTACATTAAAGCCAGCATGTCAATCAACAATAGACCCCTCTTAAGACACTAAGTCCTTTGACTACTGTGTGTGACTGTGTGCCGGTTGTGGAATTGAAAGCGGGCAATCAATCATTCATCTACGGGATAAGTAAATAAACAAGCCTTGCCTTCTCAGCATTCTTGTGCATCCCCAGCTGCTCGGACTTTATTTACACAGAACCAGGTTGCTTAACCCCTTGTATCACACAATAACAACCAAAATGGCTCAGAAATACCAGCCTGACTGTCCTTTACCGCCCACAATCACCTCTATAACTACTAACAGCTTAGTAGTAACATAAACCTATCCATAATTTTTAAGTAGGCTATTAATAGTAGTGCGTCCCTTGGCTCCTTACCCTTACTTTTCTTCTTTATTAATCTAGCTAAACACTCTAACGTAGAATCTATACTTTAACCTTATGCCACATGGGACCGCTCTGGTTCTTAACTAGACGATTATAGCGGATTTGACCTGGAGGTACTTCCTAATCGAAATGATAAGCGTTATTTTATTTGCTCCTCCTGTTATGCTCTCTCTCCTTTGCTGTGGTTTCCTCATCCCCTGCTGCTATCTTCTAGGTGCTGGTTTCTGCGGCATCGGTGACCGTCCTTTTCTGCAGCCCCTTCTCGCCCGTAACGGCTATATCTTACTAACTGCCTTGTGATCTTGTGCGTTATCATGTCTTAAGAGGCTGCGAGACGGGCCCAGTACATCCAGCCAATGATGGCAGGGGGTCCCAAGTGCTCGATTACCACCTCCGTTTGTACGGTAAACTTGCTTAGTAAGGAAACAGGAAATTACATAGTATTAAATCTTCCCAACAGAATTTATCTGCCACAATAACACTTTCGGTTTAAAACCTTACATATAAGGGTAGCATTACAGTCTCCCCAGCACGATAGTCTAGTAGCAAACAAACGGCAGAAACATGTCGTTAATTTATGTCCAATAGGGACAAACCAAGTTACATCCGTGTTCAATGTGTGTTTTCAAAAAGACAGGCGGAAAGATTAAAGTTGATTCAAGTCATTAACCACTCACTCTCAACCTTTGGTTCTACATCATCCTTAACAAGACGACGACGACGATAACAAACCGTCCATGTTGCCAAGGAAATTCTTTTGGCTCGTCATATCTTTCAATTTTGTTACTAGAAAAGGCTAAGACAATAGAGCAAGCTCGACACCTTACATCTGCTTTAGGTACTGGATTAATAGTTCTCCTGGCTCGAGCATGATCCGTTATATCCTAGTGGCTTGGCTATCTACTCCTAATTATACACCCTATGGGGATTAGAAGCTATTCTGTTGGAACCACATCTACTATAACATGAACCGGCTCTTCTGTAGGCTGATTTCTTAACCTTAATGCCACTTGGCCATACTGCTAGGTTTGGCCCTATCTGGTGTACCGACTTAGGTACTGGCATATTTGACGTTTTGGAGCGCTACGATTGGTCTTGGACCTTAGAGAATACATAACTTACCCCTGAAGTCGCCTGTAACTAGGTTGCTTAACTACCTAAGTATATAGCAGCTATTAACACCCTAGGGTGTACAAATCTACTATAGTATTTAGTAAATAATTAATATAAACTTAAAGAGAACCCTACTATAACTTAAGAGTATTATTATTAGTATTATACTAAGAAACTAGCTAGTCCCTTTTACTATTACTAATCCTATTCCTACTGCTTAGCTATTAGCAGCTTACTTATTATCTAAGAGTACACCTAATCTAATAAGTATCCTGCCTGCTACATACCCCTTAAAACCACCCTATTAAGCTATTCTGCTTTAGAAGTAGCCCCTGTCTGAGCCGTTGTTTACTACTGGACGTTCTAAAGAAGGTGAGGAGGACGCTAGTTATAGGAAATAACGCTAAAGGGAAAGGCAGGATAAGGGAAAGACAAAGATAAATAATAAAGGAAAACAAAAGATAACTAAGGCTTTAGTATAATTAACCCTATATTAATAGTATATAATAGATGTTCTTATAATAATTATAAGGGAATATTATTAGGGATAAGCTAGATATAGGTACTATAGTAATTAGATAGAAACTATTCTCTTATAATATAAAACTAATAATACCTATATAAAATATAAATACTCATAGAAGTTCTTAGGGCAGATTCTTAGACTAAAGACTCTATAGATTATATATAATTACCTTAATCTCTAGTAAAATCTGATAGAAGAAATATCTAGTAGGAGTATAACCCTAAAACATAACTATAGAATGGTGACAGGTTGAGTAGATAATAAGGAAGGTTAGAACCTTACTGCCTTAGATATTAGTCCCACCTAGGCCCTATATATACGCCTAAAGCTCTTATCTGAATGAAAAAAAGAACCAGAAGACACCAGTAAGAAACCATCACAAGAATCCGCAAAAGTTAAAAACAGGAGAAGTAATAGTCCCTGTGATGAGCGTGAGAGACATTGACGTCTGGAACTCGTCCAAACCGGTAACCCTAAAGAAGAAGCACATAATGGGGGACGTATAGAGAGATGTAGTCCGGGCTAGTAGTCTAAATAGTAGACGGTTAGTAAAAAAGGGAAAAACACCACCCGGCAGACCCGCGACGGGCCGGCCATCATCCCAAACAGATCAGGGTCTGTTACCACCAACCCCAGTACCGCTACCAGTGTTGTGACATTGGACGCTTTAGTGGCTGAGGGCCCCGCCAACATTGGATCATTTACGGTATTAAACTTGGAGGTGGTATAGTCACTATAGTAGTAGTACAGATGCTGGTGGCGGCGAGAGCGGCGGGAACCAACCTTGACCTACTAGGGCTACTGATGCTGCTGCGGGTGGGACGCCGGTATATAACGTGCTAGACTTGATTGTCTTCTGGTAATGCGTTTTCATTTTGGTGTCTGTGGGACTTGCGTTTTGGCTAATTCATATCTAGTGTTTATGCCAGCGTGTCTGACCTTTTCTGCGGGCATGTTAGCCAGGTCTTGGAGCGCATGATTGCTCGCAAGGCTGCCTCGGTTTAGTAGAGGGACATCCCCACGTCAACGCCAGCCTCACACATCTAACTGTTGGCCAAGGAAATCCCCAAGACCATTTTTGCGGTGTTATGGCCCAACTACGCCTCGCAGACACTCGGTAAGACCGTTCTTAGGTACAATGCATACGGCATGTTCCTGATAGCCGAGTTGGGGGTCCACGACCGAGACGCTCCGCAAGAGGCAGAAGGTCGCCAACAAAAAGTAGATCAGGGAAGTTCAGTAACAAAGCGTTATAGAGATGGTCAAGGCAACGTTCGGTCTCTAGTTAAGAGGAAGTACCGAGGACAACGGCAGCCTGTGCGCTGGACCTACGCTGAGGCCCGCAAGACTTGCTAACATTTAAGGGGATAAGACGCGACCCAAATGTGGATGAAACAAGTGGTTCTGGGAGAAAGAACAGCAGTGTAATGGTGCTGGTCGAGAATCAACAAAACAGGCTGCGGATAGCTTGCAGCGTGGCGAATAACATCACCGAGTACGAAGACGGCTGGGATGTCAGATAAGCGGAATAATCCCAGAAAGTACCAAGATGAGGCTTTAGGCATTGCCCAGGGCCGCGTGGCACCACCTGAATTCTAGAGCCAGTTTGCCAACCGCGGGCTCTAGGACCGAAGCTTATGACGCTCGCCTAGCAGCTGCTGGACGGTAGGGTGCAAAAGCCGAGGACGCAGACCAAATAGCCTGGACAGCAAATACTTTTGTTACTACTGCCGCCGCCGCTACATTAGGGAGAGGATGCACTATAGCCTTTTCCAAGTATTGTCAAGTCAGAGCAGTCTACATAGGTAGATAAGAATCAACCAGCCCTCACTACTGTGGGTAGGTGGCTACAACAAAAGACTTGTTAAGCCCGAGTCAGACCATAAAGGAGGTCTAGTAGAGGGATCCTAACATGCCTTGCCTATTCACAGGAGACAGCCGGTTAGCGGCAATGAATGCTAGTGATGCAGGCGCCAAGGCTTGATGCTCATGTAGTGGATGCCGACGAGTATTAGTATCTAAACCGCGTTTAGGACTAGGTCGAACCTAAGGTTGGCTTAGTAAATGCCGTTAGTTACTAAAGCCGTTAATAAAAGTAGATGCGTTTTTAGGTAAGCCGTTGAACATACTAGAGGAGGGTCGCCTCAGTCTTAAAAACTGATCGATAGTCACCTACCCCGACTTCAGTATGTATCTTGAATAAGACGACGTACGACTCCCCTATGGCCCCATACGACGCCTCAGAGAACCTGGCTGCGCCGCTCGACCCTTCCACGGGGTGGGTTAGACAACACATTCTGTTCTCCGTCGCGCGGTGCAAGAGCTTTCCTACCTTCAACCACGCTTTTCGACGTGCACCGCCGACTATAGGACGCCCTGCCGCGTGACATTGGCGTCTGGGAGTAACAGCCGTCAGGCAATAACACATTCTAGGTTGTTTCTTAACGTTTATTACTCAGACCGACCGGCGCTCTGGAAGGCCATTGATTAGGGCGGACGGCGATGAAAAGAAGAAGCGGGCAGCGGAGAGAAAACTAAATCAAGCGAATATAGAAGGAAAGCAAGCATGAATTAACATCAGACTAAGCCAAAACAAAGCGCTTACTTCACGGTCAGACTATGTATCGCCAGGAATGGAGTGTATCTCCCCGCTTGCCTTGTGTCACTAAGATATTGTGCTGGTGGTCAAAGGGGAGGCCTCAGGCGATGCCGAGGCTGCTCATTGCTGCTGCTAATCATCCCCATGTTAAACGTCAGCACGCATAGATAGATAGTTGGGGGGAAAGCGGGAGAGAAGATTGGTGAAAATGCAAAGAGAGATGCCATTGAGCGAGAAGGAGAGAGACGGAGAGAGAGACAGAGGCAGAGCATGTAATTACCCAGAGGGTCTGGCAGGGTGTCTAGACCATCACGCGGCCTAGATTAGACCAGACCGACTCTTGTCTACTTACAGCCTTGTTATTTATCTTCTCTCTTCCTCTTACTCTTAATAGGTCTTAATAGGTAACCTGCTAGATGTTAGTAACGTACTTAAAATCTAATTAACACGAATAGAATAAGGCAAACCTAATGGCATATACATCTAATAACGTAGCCAGACGTTAACTGCTATAATAACGTCGTTATTATATTATTCCCGTCTGCTTATCGTCTCTTAAGCCACAGTAGCTATTTCGCCACAAGAGAACATCACCCTAACCACTCACCTTTTTCACAATTCAGTACTTAGCAGTACTAAGCATAGAGCAGACAAATAACCCTGGTTATCTGGAGTGTGAGTGGGCTAAGATGCAGGCGGGAGATGCATGCCTAGGTACATTAGGAAGTCTGAAGTATAGTTTCTAATAGAAAGAAAGGGTGCTAACCGTCTTTTTACTCTTCTCTGCAGTACTCTATTTACTAAGAAATCGCTCCCGTATATATAATACCATAGCTTGCTATACCACTATTACTCTCCTGCTTAAAGCGCTATGTAATTAACAAACACTTTTTATTATGTTAATCTTTAGCCTAGCCTCTAAGTTAAAGCACCCACTTTCTGGCCACCCCTGCATTCCGGCCACCTAAAAATCACGCCTAGCTACCTACTTTCTAGATAACCTCTTTTTTTAAAGTATTATAACAATTTCTATTCTTATCTAAATTACTTCATTTTTTCAGGATATATTCTTTACTCCCCTATAAGCTAGTATACTAAAAATAAGATTAATCAGGCTATTACTAATTCTAAGAATAGCACTTTAGCTTATATTACCTCTAGATAATAGGGCGTATTACGCTTAATACTTTAAGATTAAATAAGGGGCGCCTAATAGCATATAGTAGTATTTAAAGACCTCTAGAGACTATCTAATACCTAGGAGGCTAAGTTAGCTAGTTAGGTATAAATATAGGTAGATCTTAGGCTCTATCTAACCTATTAATAAGTAAGGGAATTTACCTAGTATATCCTCTATATAATAGGTAATAATAAGCCCCTAGGTAAGTAATAGATAGATAGCTTCCTATAAAGAAATCCCTCTATTAAGGTCTAGAGAAGTTATTCTATTAATTTTAGACGTATTAATAGAGTAACTACTAAGGTTATTAAGTATTAGTTTAGATACCTTACTATCCCCTAGATTACTACTATTAAACTAGCTAATAGATATAATATAAATAAGACTAGTATCCTTAAGGGTATAAGAGAGAATAAGCTAGTACTAAGTAAGGCTTAGATAAAGGTAGTAAGAAAAAAACAGCTAGGATTATAAGCCTAAGTATCTATTATTAAGTATATATCTACTAAGGGTATTACTATCTATCCCTTAGTTATATATAAGGGTAAAATAGTCTAATAGTAGTAGTTTCCTTTAGATGTTTACCTATATAAGGGATAAGAGTTTATAGTAATAGAAAATAGCTAGACTACTAATAATACTACTATTAAATAGCTAAAAAGGTCTTCCTCTCTTAGATAACCCCTACCTAGCCTAATTAGGCTAGACTTCTTATCCTAAATAGGTATAAGAGTTATATAATAACTAAATTTATATAAATATACTATATAAATAATATTTATCTATTATTCCTACTACTATACTCCTCTTATATCCTCTAGCTACTTAATTAATTAGTCTTTAGCCCTATTAAGGCTGCTTATTATAAGGGGTTAAGATATATTATCTAGTAGAATAATTTAACTATTATTAGTAAGAGGAACTTTATATCTTATTATTAAAAGGCCTATATAGCTAATATAATAAAGAGTAATATTAAAAGTAGCTAGAAATATACTAAGTTATAGCTAATTAGTATTAGTAAGCCTCTAATAAGCTCCTATTTACTATTAGATATAATAGTATTATTAATACTACTTAATAATAATATCTAGGGTATTTAAGATACCTAAGGTATTTAGGATACCTAGGATTAGCTATCTACTATATCTACTATTAAGTAGTTATTAAATTATAGGGATTATAATAGTTAGTTATATATATATTTATGTTTTATATGCGTGTATGCATCTAGTTACTTATATAGAAATCTAGAAATAAGGCTATCCCCTTATAGTAGAATCCTAGTAAATCCCTAGCCTCTAATTAGTCTAAAACCTTAGGTATATACTATATATATAAGGCTAATTACCTATATATTCCCTAGTAAATTACTATGTTATTTCTATATATTTAACACACCCCCTTAGGGCTGCCTAGTATTTAGGTAGTAATTTATCTACTTATATACTAGGGTAGGCCTAAAAACTAAGTATATGGCGTAATTACACCTTAATATCTTATATATCCTTACTTTCTATAGCCTTATATAGCCTTACTTTATTATTAGCTAATTTATGTATATAATTAGCCTTAAGCCTTACATGTTAGTTACTTATATTTATTTACTATATAAATATAGTAAAAGGCTGCTAAGATAGTACTTTTATTATCTTATTAGCTATTATCTTAGCTAACCTCTAATATTCTATAATAATCCTTTCTTCTATAACTTCTTACTATAGCTAGTAGTTATAAATATCTATATAGTAGAGCTTTATTTATAACTAGACTATCTCTATAGTAACTAGACGTATTATTTATATATTATTATAATTAATATAAATTATTAGTCTCTTTATAGTAGATTAGCTAGCCTTATTCCTTAATATCTCTATTAATTAGGCTATATTACCCTATTTCCTAGGTAAGTCTACTCCTAAGGCTATAATTAATCTACTTATAAAAAGTACTTCTTTTATAGCTAATAATAGTATTAGTAATTTAGCCTTAGTAGTTAACGTTATAACTATTATTTATTTATTAGCTTACTATATTATTATACTACTAAAAGGCTTTATTATAACTACTTATAAGCTTTTCCTATCTATATTATTAGTAAAACTTACGTCTAATAATACTTCTAGTATATTATTTATATTATCTTCCTTAGTACTATATTTAACGTAAAGGTAGTAGGTTTTATAAAGGTATTTAAGAGTATAGTGTAAGGATATCCCTGGGCCAAGGGGCGGGATGCCCATGGATACGATAGGCGAGCCCTCGGCGATACGTCGGCCCGGCCGGATTAGTCATATACAGACATAAAACCCCTGCGTGGCCAGACCAGCAGGGAGAAGTCAAGTTGAATTCTTACAACATACCTATACCTATTATCTATTATTGTGATATTTGTCTATTGCTTTCCCTGACTACTACCCCCTAGGTAATCCCCTTATAATTATTTAACTTTAACCTCCTAGAGGCAGTCAGCCTGAGTAATAGACAAAGGGACTTTATAACTATCGTCGCGATTGACGTGTTCTTTAGCGACCGCTCGCTGATTAATTGACGTAGATCTATCATCATCAAACCCATCCCTATCTAACCTATTAATAATTAAGCTAATATAGGTTATTTAGGAGCAAAATACGACGCTTTTGTAGCTGCTTGCCGATCGCCTAGCGACAGTAAAGTAATACAAACACCCTCTAGCATATGCATGTGGCATCTTGCTAGAAAACAGCACGCCAGAGCAAGTGTCAGACTGGCTGGCAGCGATATAGGCTGGCAATCAGCTGTGGCCTACTGCCTCAGAAAGCTACTATATTAAATAGGCTCTTATAAAGGTAACCCTATTGCTACAGACGTAGTGGCGTAACTACTAATTTATACTTGATGTGATAGGTAATAGAGATGTTAGCTAGTAGGCGACCTTTGAAGCGTTTGTTTGTTAATTGTATGTCGACCTAGAGCTCTAGGAGCGCCGCCTTTATGGCTAGCTTTATAATGCCTAGTATTAGCTAGGCTAGTTGCTATTATGATTTTTTACTGAATAGTTAGTGATATATTAGGCCTTAGGTACTAGAGACCTTAAAGATAGTCGGCTACTAGCCTTCTTATTCTTCTACTATCTATAACTAGGGTTGTAGAGGGTATTAATATATTAGAAGCACGCCTTATGGCAACTAAGAGATGTCGCCCTAGTGGCGGAGCGACTATGGGAGCTCTATGCTGACTGAGACTAATTGTAGAGCGCCTTAGAGTAGGCGTCTAAGACGCCAGATTGCATATTTGTTGCTAAGCTGTTGGTGAAGAGGATATGTGTCTAGATATAAGAACCTACTGTCGTAGAGCCATTAGCAAAGCGACGCCTAGAGAAGTTAGACTAGTACTATACTATCTGTCTTAAGAAAGGTTATAATATAGATAATTATTATTATAATAAGATATATAATAAGTATAACAAAAAGGGGCATATTATATTAGTCTGCTATATACTAAGAGTAACTATAGTAACTATAATAGTAAACATAGTAATAGCTAGGTTCCCTATATATTAGATTAAAGTAGACTTATTAGACGAAGGATGGTAATCTGCTAGGCCTTAGTGATAGACTGCTAAGTGGTTAGTAATATACTACTGAAGTGGCGATAAGGTTTAATTCCTTATGAGAGGATATAAAAGAGTAATTAATGGATATGGTTGATGGCATCTGACGTGGTAATAGTAAAGGCACCTAATGTGGCGATAGCAGAAGAAAGCACCCACATATGGCTATGACTAGAGTATCTACCTATGGCGATAGCTTATTGAGCGCCTGGTAATTAACTAATTACCCTCTAGATATATATTACAAGTTAAGTCTATGGGTTGAAATCCCTTTACCTGTTGATTGGTGAAAGCTTAAAGAGCACCTATCTGACGAATACAACAAAAATACTTTACGATTGGCAACAGCTCGCGGAGCGCCTGGCGAAACAACGGTTCAAATCCGACAGCAAGTAATGACAAGAATCTATCCATACCTACGATTGGCAACAGCCAAAGAGCACCCAACGATAGGAGTACGGCCTGGGGACCAGCCCTTTAAAAAGGGGGGGCAATTGTAAGGATATCCCTAGGCCAAGGGGCGGGATGCCCATGGATACGATAGGCGAGCCCTTGGCGATACGTCGGCCCGGCCGGATTAGTCATATACAGACATAAAACCCCTGCGTGGCCAGACCAGCAGGGAGAAGTCAAGTTGAATTCTTACAACATACCTACACCTATTATCTATTATCGTGATATTCGTCCATTGCTTTCCCTGACTACTGCCCCCTAGGCAATCCCCTTACATATAGTCTATAGCTTATTAGTAAATAGCGCTTAGATTATAGTTAAATTAAGTAAGCCTACTAGTAGTAAAAGTAATATTAGGCTATATTATAACTACTATATATAATATTATCTCTACTTTTTATTAGTATATTATAATCTCTTATAAAGAGGCTGTTATTTTATTTAGTATTAGTTCTTTTTTACTAATAAGGGTTACCTTTATAGTACTATAAGTTATATAGTCTTTATATAATAGCTTTATAGCCTTTTTTAGTATACTAACTATAATAGCTATATATACTTTACCTTTTAATTATAGATAACCTTAATACCTAAGAACTACTAAAGTAGCTTACTACCTTTAAGGTAGTATTACTTTTATAGGGCTTCTATTACTTTATAGGTAATAGGCTTATCTTTATAGTAAAAGGCTAATACGTAGTTATCTATATAGAAAAAAAAGATAAGGCTGTTATATATCTAATAGTAGTTTTTACCTATAACGTAGTAAAATCTAAGCTTATAGAGGCTACGTTTAAAGTACCTTTACTATAGTAGTAGTAATTATTAGAGTCTATATAGTACCTTTTATAGCTAGAGGACTTTACCTTCTTTATAATAGCCTAGTAGTATCTCTATATATATAGTTTTATTAAGTATTATATATATAAACATATTTACTATATTATATTAGAGTAATTCTATATTAAATTATATAGTAATAGCTATTAAAGTCTTAAATAACGTACCTATAAGTATTAATATATATATATTATGTATATCCTTTACTTATTAGTTACTACGTATAATAAGCCTTACTTTAAATATTATTAACTAGCTATACTTATTAAGCTTATAGGTATATACCTAATAGTAACCTAGTACTTTATAGCTAGCTATAGCTCTTTACTTAACTATTAGCTATAACTTAGATACTTTATAGCTATAGAGATAGCTTTTCTCTACTACTTTAAACTCTTCCTTATATAGGTAGTTCTTTAGCTTACTATAAATAGGTAGAGGGCTAAGTTCTTTTTAGTAAGTACTAATCTAGCCCTTTACTAGTATATATAGGTAATTAGTCTATAACACTATTAAATTACTAGATAAAGTACTACTTACTATAGTAGGCTTTCTCTAGGATTACCTTATAAAGAAGGCTAATTTAAATAATACTCTAGCCTTATTAATAGTATGTTTTATATAATTTATATATATAGTTATCTCTATAGGTAGATTTATATATATAGTTATCTTTATAAGTTAATTTATATATATAGTTTTCTCTATAAATAGTAGGCTTATTTATATAGTTACCTCTATAGGTTTATTTATATTCTATATAGTCTTCTCTACTTACGTAGTTATTTATATAGTAATCTCTATAGGTTAATTTATATAATACATAGTTATCTCTACTTATATATTTAGTTACTTACTCTTCTTACGTCTAAGTAGTAGCTAGTAATAATAGGGGTTTTTATAGTTATAAATAGTATTATTATTATCCTTACCCCTTATATTAAGCTCTACTAACATACTAAAAAATATAGCTAGTAGTAATAGAGGAGGTGTTAGTAAGGGGGTAAAAGTTACTTATATATATAGGTATGCTTTTACTATACTTTACCTATTACTTTATAGTACCTTAGTATATATCCCCTTAATAATATTATCTAGCTCTTCTTTAGCCTTATTAGAATAAATAGGTAGCCTAAGGGTAATAAGTTCTTTAATACGCTTTTATATTACTAAAAGGTCTTTATTATATAGTTTATTAAGGAGGTTATCTATAAAGCTATTAAATAGCTCCTTTTTATTAAATATTATATTATATATAGTAAACACCTTATTCTTTATTAGGTGCTATATATAGTATAAGTTACTTAATATATATCTAATAAGGAATCTAATCTATATATATAGTAATAACTTCTTATACTTATTATAGCCTAGCTATATATTATTTATTATAATGTATATATAATAGCTATATACTTATAAGTATAATAAGTCTAGCTTACTATATAAATTAGTATATCCTTTATAGTTATTAAAGTAGGAATACTAAACTTAATATAGTAATTTCTACCCCTAAGTTACTAAGGGCGTTTAGTTATATAGGTATATTACTATAATAAGTATTTCTAACTATAGGACTTTAGGTAATTTAGTATTAATTCTTATATATCTTACCTTAATATTAATAACTACTACTACTTATTCTATAGCTCTATTTTAGGCCTAGGTATTTAGTACTAAAACCTTAATACTTACTCTATATTTTACTAATATATCTATAACATACTTATAGTAAAGGATTTCTCTATTAGTCTCTATTACCTTAGGCTTTATACTATACTTTATATTAAGTTACATAAGAAAGGCGTAAATTATACTCTTAAGTACTTTACTTTTATAGTCTTATATATAGAAATCCTACGTAAGGCCTAAGGCTTAGTTACTAATAACTATTATTAAGTTATATCTATAGTATCTATAGTTATAGTTATAAAAGTTAATTATAAAGTAGTTACTTAGTTATATAGTCTCTATAGATTTATAGGGTTACTACTATACTTATTACCTTATTTTATCCTAACTATAGGTAGAGTAGTCTTAAATAGTAATATCTTATATATTTATAAGGCACACCCCTTACGTAGTATTTATAAGGCGTTAGAGGGCTATAGCGCCTAGGTAGCTAAGTCTCTTATACTATATCTTAGTATTACTATAGATTAGCCTCCTTCTTATCTATATTATATACCTATTTCTCTTTTATAGCGCTAGAGGTATGTTATTAAAGCCTTTACGTACTATAAATTTAGCTACTATATAGCCTTTACTTATTAGGTAGTATTTAAGGACTTATTAACTATCTTTCTCCTTAATATATCTAATAAGGGAGTAGTTAGCCTAGTATAGACTATTATTTCTAAGGCTAGTATCCTACTAGATACCTATTCTTTTTAGCTTTATAAAAGATATAAGATTTATAGCTAAATTATAGTATAATATTATATCCTTTAGCTATATTTTTATAGTACCCTTTTTAGATTAAATCTATACTATAGCTATACTATATACCTTTATTACTATATATCATATACCTACCTATAGGTAGTTACTAATAGGTATACTATATAAGTCTATAAACTATAAGGTATTATTAAAGATATAATCTATTATAGCTAAATCTAGTAATATAGACTCTTTTAGTATATACGTTAGTAGTAATAAGTAGAAGGCTATAGAGGCCTTAGCCTAGTAGTAGCTATATAGTTATTAGTCCTTCTACTATATTTTATATACTTATTTAGTAAGCTTTTTTAACTTATTAACTTAGTTTTCTACGTTATAAACATAATACTATATATAATATTTAGGTATTTATCTTTTAGTCTAACTTTCTAGGTATATATACTAATACTTTACTAGTAAATAATACCTATTATAAGCCTTATATATAAGCTATTATCTTAACTATTATTAATTATTATTACTTATACTCTTTTAGTAATAATACCTCTTTTAACTATTACTACTATTACGTAGTAATTACTTAGCTTTTTTATTAGCTAGCTTAGTTAGGCTAAAGGCGCCTTATATAGCTTAGCCGTATAGTATTTCTTTAGTTATTACCTTAAGCTACTATATTATATCCTTTAGTACTACCTTTTAGCTAAGGTTTATAATTACGTTACTACTAGTATATACTATAGAGTATATATTTATTTATATAGATAGTAGGCTATATTATAATACTTATTAGAGATAGTAAAACTAAAGAGCTAGTATAAAGTATAACTTAAATTTAGCTCTAATAAGTATATTATATATAGTATCCTACTTAGTTATCTAGGCCTCTATCTCCTTATTAGTAGATAGTTATTTTATTATAGGCTTTACTAGTATAGTCTTATACTTAGTTAATACTTATACTATATATACCTACTTATTAATACCTACTATAGCTATAAGATTATCTATCTATTAATAGACTTTATTAGTAGCCTTATAGTACTATATAAGTAATTTAGTAGTAACTATTTAGTAAATAGTATTCTTAAAGTTAACTACTTACTTTTTTTACCTCTTATAGGTCTTCTTCTATGTTTTATACTATAAGTTAATAGTAGTAAATCTCTTAAGGTTATTATTGTTAAGGTCTATTAGGGACTTAACAAGCTAAGGTAGACGTATAGTACTTAGTATACCTATAGTTTATAAGTATGTAGTATACCTACCTTTATCCTTAGTCCTTAACTTTATAAAGTTAGATATCTTAACCTTACATAGTTACTATAGATAGTCTACTATATTTAGCTATAAATTACTAGCCTTTAGGTTAATATATACCTATATATTATTATTCTCTATAAGGCCTTAGATAAGGTTAATCTATAAGGGCTAGTTGTACTTTATACGTAAAGTAACTATATTTATAGCGTATTTCTTTATATATTCTATTATAATTAATAGATATTATTATTTAATTAGAGGGGTGTTTTAGCTATTATAGAAATACGTATTAGACTATTAATTATTAAATTATAGGAATTATAATAGTTAGTTATATATATATTTATATTTTATATATATATATATATCTAGTTACTTATATAGAAATCTAGAAATAAGGCTATCCCCTTATAGTGGAATCCTAGTAAATCCCTAGCCTCTAATTAGTCTAAAACCTTAGGTATCTACCGTATATATAGGTCTAATTACCTGTATATTCCCTGGCAAATCGCCGTGTTATTTCCGCGTATTTAACAGTAGTTAACACCTAGGAAGATAAGGGAGCTAGATAATTAACCATAGTTATTTAGCTAGCTAGATTAATCTATTACTATATAACACTAGCTATTTAAGAAGGTAAAAAAGGCTTCTAGGAGTAAGCCTTTAACTTAGCTACTACTTAGCACTAGATAGAGCTCCTCTAGGCCTAAGTTAATAATAGTAAGCCTAGGAAGAGGAAGGCTGTTAAGATAGATCTAAATATAAAGTTTGTAACAATCAGAGAGGTGTAGGAGGCCTAGCATAAGGCTAGCAATGTTAAGAGTAATACAGATAAATCTAGCGTATCTAATACCCTTATTGTTGTTAAGGAATGTATTGTAGTAGCATCGCGAGATTATTGATAATTAATTGAAAAGGATGGTATTGGTTATGATGGCTTCGTTTTTGGGTGGCCGGAATGCAGGGGTGGCCGGAAAGTGGGTGCTTTGACTTAATAAGCAGGATTCGCACGCTTAATAACTAGCAGATCCTGACAATACCCGGCGTTGCTTAGACACCAGAACCATGGTCCTTTTAGTCAGCTCTACTTGCTTCTCTCTCCTCTGACTACTTGCCGACGAATACGCCGTAAAAAGTCACACCACCACCATCGTAGCCAAGAACTACCGTTCCCAGGGAGGTTCCAGTGCCCACGCAGCCGTCGGCGTCCTTGCATACGTTCAGTCTAACAGATGGGTGGCTTCATCTCAGTTGTAGTTGAAGACCCCCCAAAGCACCCGAAGCCTGTCCAGCCCTTAAAAAGCGACCGGCATCGCAGGCAAGGAATGCGAAGCCGAAAGGTCGCCGACGCCGTGGCTCACCCAGCCAAGCTCCCCCCGCCGCTTTCCAACGCCGTTAGCGGGTCAAGAACGGGAACGCCTTCGGCCACGCACGCCTAAGCATAAGCTAACCGGAATGAAGACCCTATAGTCAATAGACGACAGCTGCAGCACCCCGAAAAAAGCATCGGCAGTACCTCGCTACCCCGGGTGTTTCCCTATCTTCCAGCAATGCGGGTAGCCTCGTCTCTTCGGCCTCGGTCGTAAGCCTCTATCGCCCCCCTATTAAGACCTCTCCTTCGGTTCCGTCGCGGGGCCAGCCCCCTTGATCAAGATGTAATCCTTTGCCTTGGTGCCCAGGGCCTGCGACGGGACGATGCCTTTTGTACGAGTGCGAGGCAATAGGAACACAAAGAGAGGGGAATAGACAGCGGAAGACGGGAGGGGGAAAAGATGGGAGGAGACCTTCCAATATAGTTAGCGAGTATTAGGAGAATCACGTTACAAACCTAATTAAAGTAATTAAAAAGGCAAGCGGTTTACAGAATGGGTTTCTCGGCTTAAGAAACAGCAGGCAAAACTCAGGCATGTTGTATCAGCCGTCAGTATTTATAACCTCACAAGACGAGGTGGTGGTAACCTGAGAGATAAAGGGCAGTAGGAAAATTCAAACAACAGCAGCTGCCGGAAGACCTTAGAGCTAGGTCTTTTTTCCAGCCTTCTGACTTCAAATCTGGACAACTGAGTCATTTCTTACTGCCGTATGCGTTTGCCATCTTCTTTTAGGTTAAAAAGCTGTTATAGATCCCTAGTGTTGTGGCTTGTTATCTTGATGGCCTAGCGCAGTTCCTGTGCTTACCGGCATGCATCTACCTGGGGTATATATTATATGAGTAGCAGACATAGTAGTAGTGTAAGTAGTTGTCGCGGCTGGGTTTACGGTCGGTTAAACGCGGTTAGTTCATCGCCATAATAGATTGCTTTTGAAGTGTGTCGCTAAAGGCCAACAAAGGCGACTATGAAACGTTAGTCCGATCATGAACACATTCTTGCCTTACTTCTATCAGGCTGTTGAGCATCTGAGGTCTAGTCGCCTAGACTTTTATGCGGCATCTTGGGGAGTACGGTTAGGATGGCATCGCTGAGGACCTGATCTACACGAGTCTAATCAGTCGCCATGTCCCAGTCCTGTCAAGGTAATCTAGGCGCCGAACCGGGCGGGCCTTCCATCACGGCTAATAGCTAAATTGAGGACCTTAGAGCGCCAGTAAGAGGGCTGCTACTGGACGGCATCTTGGATGCCAAGCCTGTCAAAGGAGTTTTGGTAAGGGAAATTTATTCGTAGAGCAAGAGGCATAACGAGAAATTGGACAGCTGTGGATAGCTTTTGGACACTAAAGCTGCGGGAAAATGGGGAGTAGGGGGTTTTAATTATCGTTTTAATCGACCAGAATATGTAGCAACACGTTCCGATGGTAGATTGGAAAAGCCGGCCTCAAGCAGAACTATCGTGTGGCGCGGGGAACGGACCGCATATGTGTGTGCCAGTTTTCTCAAACCCCCTACCACATGCCCCCACCATTCAGTCTGTCCACCGCACGTCGGCAGATAGATCTGGAGAGAAGGGCGCGCATGGGACCATGGGGGTTGGAATGACGGGATCGCAGGGGTTTCGGGCCAAGATGAGGTGGGGAAAGGTGTGAGGCTGGCGGGAGATATAGGGTACGTGATTAGGCGTGTGCAGCAGTCCAAGGGCGGAATCAAGGCAAGAGAGATCTTACAGCCACTTGGCAAAGTACAGCAAGACGATAAGTAGGTTGAAAGCCCTTAATTAGGAGCACTAATAGGTTAGAGAGGTTTGTAGCTAACATAGACGGCTGGCAGAGGAATTCCAAGGCGAATTCTAGTAAAGGCGGCCCGCAAAGATTCCTCACAGTCGCCAGGTGTCAAGCCACTAAACAAATCTCTTAGACTTTTGTCTTCCCTCTCGCATCGACTTCATCCGCATCATAGAAATTATAGACATTCCCTATCACATTGCAAAGTTCTGTCTACCGGATGCTGACTAGCATGTCAAGTCGAGGAGCTCTCATCCAGATACGTTTGCACCTCGTTAACATAGGTAAAGGGGTTATCAATGGGGCAGTCGTTCGTCTTGTTAGGGTAATAGTGGCATATAAAACATAAAGTGATGTCCGTAAAAAGATGCTTCTGTCCAAGGTTCCATAGAGGAATGGTTAAGGACGGGTGGTGCTAGCTATAGTTGGTCGAATATAACTAGATATGAGCATCGGGACGACTACTAACCCAAGGCTGGTTGTTTTTGAAGACTTAATGCCGAATCTAGACCGAAAGACCGAGGTGAGAAGGCTAGCATCTATCAAGCGATCCAGATTCAGCATTAATATACCGAAAATAATCAACCAAGGAATAGGGGGCTCTCTTGTTCCTGTTCAGGCTCCCCTTAGTTACCAAACAGCCTGAACCGGGAAGCCTCCTAGACAGAAGCTATACAAGTGTACTTAGTACAAGACCACACTCTCACATAGGAAATGAACTACCCACAGACGCTATCTGCTGTCGAGGACGAATAAGAAGAGTAGATGGACTGCGCTAGTTCGATACGCGGTGAAGGTGCTATGAACCCCTCCGGTAGGCTGAGCACCATGATTTATGGCTGCCGGGGAGGCGGGCTGGCGTGCCCTGCAGCGTTGGCGAGCGCAGCAGACAGCGCCCCGACAGTTGGGGACGCCGCCACGTGGCGAAGCCGTGGGTGAGATGGAGATGGATACCGCTCCTCTACGCCTATGCCGAACCTCTGAGCAGGTGGATGGACGACTGGATCACTGAGCCCGGCGATGACTCAGGTCAGATTCTTCCTGCTAGTCCTCGTGAAAGGAGGCACCAGGCATGGGCTGGGAGTTTATCGATGCGGTTTATCTCCAAAGCTCTCCGTGTCCACTCTGTTCACCTGAGGTACATCTTGGTGCGAATCAAGAGGAATGTCACACTTTTAAGGCCTTTATCAAGTGCCGTGCTGTCTGGAGAGACGACTGTAGCAGGGCTGAGTATACTTCAGGTTGTTACCGGCCCTGGACAGGCACGTCGAGCTCGGTCTTGGATTCTTCCTTGTCTGAAAGTGATGGTAATGATGATTCGTATCTGGAATTGGCGGTAGCCAGGGGTTTCAGTAACCAGATGGGCAGTTCTTGGGAGTGGGTAACTGACTTGGTGGAACATACCACCTGGTGCCCATAGAGTGGGAAGGAAGCTGGACAGCGTGATTGCATTTGTGTTGAGTTTGTGTCGGGCCACGATGGAATCTTACTGTGTGTCGAGCGTTGGCTTTTCGACTTTTGATCGACGACCTTGCACAGGAAGTTTTTAGCCTGAGACGCCGCAGGGGGGGGCGACAAGGTCAGCAACCGGCAAGCAAGTGAGGGGGTCGGGCGGGGGGTCACGAGGCGGGTTACCAAGGGTCCTGTAAGAAAGGTTCCTCGCCCATCTTTTCCAAGCTCAGCCTCTTGTTGCGCTGAACATTGTTGAACCAAATATAAGTGAACTTTGCCGAAGAGCTGGCGGGCTTTTAAATGTCTTCGTAGGAAGCTTCTGCCAAGAGTGAAACAGGAGGTATACTATGTGAGGTGTTAGGGCTGGCCGGCATCGTAGTCATCTTCATGTCCTAGCACGGGAGTCTAGGGCGGTAGTTAGGGCATCTCTCGGGCTATAGTGGCTCTAACGTCGGAGCTACAAGAGCGTCGGCGCATGTTAAGAACAGATACTGACTCGATGGTTGGGCGGAACAGTACGCTGAACAAGACGCCGAGCCACTAGCGCAACATAGATTTAGGACTCTGATCTGTTTGGAACCGAGTGTGCGGAGCGGGATACGCAAGCTTGCCTTCAATCGGGGCCTGCTGTTTAGCAGCATCTTATTGCCTTCTGCGCTAGGTCTGGAAGCTAGCCTGAAGACGGTCGAGATACGGGGACCTAGGTGTACGCCGCAAACACGTTGAGCTGGCTTACGTCGGCTTCTTTTCGAGATGGAGACAATGCTGGAACAGAGAGTGTAGAGGTGCTGTATGGGCGATGATTCAATCTGCCAAACATTAGGCCTGTCTGTCACCTCTGTACTAGTTAGCTAAGTTACTTCCTGATTCTGCAAGACGAACAGCCCCAGAACGCAGCATTGCTGGCGAAGCCACAGTGGGGGGAGGGGGTTATTGATGGTAAGCCTGCCGGTCTGCGGGAAGCATTGTCGTGTTCTGGCATAGATTTAGACTTGGAAGCGTTGAGTTATTCGCTCGGCGAGATTAAGATTGAAGAAGGAGGGAACTAATGTGGGAGCCGTAGAACCAGGGCACAGTGCCTCTGCCATTGGGGTGTTTCTTTCTTGCCGCGTCGTCGATGACCCTGCGTCGGCGGCTCCACGGGGGTCTGTTGTCGCCATCGATAGGAATGCCGTCGGCTGGGCTCGGGTCTCTGGAAAGAGGCCGGTCGCAACGATAATGCCGTGGCAGTTGAGCTGCGATCGGGCCATACAGGCGGGCCCATAACAGACTTGGTTGGCGACAGACTACCTAGGTAGTACTGCATAGTAGTAGTAGTAGTATACTAGTAGCGCTTAAGCGGATCGTCGTTTGTAAGTGCCACGGTGACAAGGCATGTCGGTCGGGCGCTGCGACTCGGCATTAGGGTGACTGTCGCAACTCTTGTGCGGTTTTCTCGTCGCGTGCGGGCTTTGACGGAACACGAATGAATGGGGTCTCCTGGAGGCATTGCGGTCGTGTCCAAGTCATAAAAGTAGAGGCACCCCCATTCTGGCAGGACTTTGAATCCCGTCAACGACGTAATCTCTCTGGTCACGGGTGATTGAACTACCTTAGGTAGGTAGTACTGTATTCTGAGCCCCCAGAAGCGATGGCGCACGCCTCGGTGCTCCCAATTATGCCTGAGGTAAGTAGAATCATGTCGCGTTCAGGAAAGACAAGAAGATACTGTTTTCGAAGGTCTGGGAGCTCAATGCGGACGGCAAACGTCATCCCAGGCAAGGACCAAAAGGCTATAGATACTCTAGGACAAGATATGTTGATGCCATACTAGAAGCCAGCTGTTGTAATGTTGTACTTTTGCAACCTGGGAAGATAGTAATAGGTTCCCTCTACACAGGTATTAGGGCACACAAACTAAAAGCATACCACGCTCTCGTCTAATGCGAATGCAGTCGCTACTATAAGGCCAAGCTGGCTGTCTATACTTAGTAGTATTACGCAGTCACTATCCCTGTCCCTGTCCCTCTCCACGCAACGAAATTCTCCGTTAAGACCGCCACCTGCTCACGCGTCGATGATTCCGTTGGCTGTCGGTTGGACATCGGCCATCGCCTTCAGGGTTGCGGCGGCTTTCGGGGAGATCTCGGCGCGGAAGAGACGAACCAGGTCGCCTTTCTTGGCGGTGCCGTACTCGATGCCGTTGGCGAGGAGGACGTTGCGTAACTTGGGGACGGAGAGTTTCTCGGGGTCGAAATCGGGGGCCAGGTGGCTGACGTCGTCTGCGATGGATGGAATGTAGGGCAGGGTTTCCTCGGATAGATGGCAGGCACTCATTTTGGCTTCCTGTATTCATAAGTCAGTCGGTCAGCCGGCGTGTGGTATAGCCCTAGCAAGGTATGCAAAGGACCTATAATACTGACAGTAGACGGGATAGCTATATCCAACAGCGAATTCAAAGAGGGATTGTTGGGGACTTGTTCAGACCGCTGTTCCTCCGTCGATGGCGTCTGCTCTTGCTGAAGGATGGCCATTCCGGCCAGGTCAGCATTGCGAGTATCCACATCACTGGGTGACGGACGAATGCCAGACCGGAGTAGTGTCTCGCGCAGTTGTCTGGCCATCTCGTTGTCAAGCGGGGTATTTCTGCCAATGGGAATCCCAGGCATTTTGGGCGGCGAATGCATCATAGTTTTGGGAAGCAAGTAAGCGTTTTGTTTCTTGTCGACAGGTTAGAGAGCGTTCATGGACATGGAGTGAGGGGATGAGGCCTTTGGTTAGATTACACGGAGCAACGTGCCCGAGTGGATCCGACACAGAAGGCAGTCTGTTAGTCAGTCTTGATTCCTTCCTACCTAAGCAACGAGTCCAGAAATCTCCGTCTCCCTCGCCGAACGCTTTGTTCACGTCGAGAAGGAACTGTCGCCCGGCTCCTCCCGTCTAGAATCCACGTCGGTTTGGTCCAGGGAATCCATGGCCTTAGGCCGTAAATGAACCTAGGTAGGTAGGTACCTACCTAGTTAGGTACCTGCTGGCGTGGAATCCGGGCCTCGGAAAGAAAGGGGTTGTTGACGGCCTGCAGGAGCAGGAGCACAATCCGACTTTGGCGTCAATGACGTCAAAGAGCGGCGGCTGTCGGGTGCTTTGGTGCGGATTCGGCCCAAACAGTTGCCAGCACTGCAGTAAACGATGTCTGCCGCAGATGACTTGCGCGGGTCGTGTGAGTATTCATGTGACATGAAGTGACGACGTGGAGGACAACGCGATAGGTGTGTTGCCTGATGTCTTGAGGCTACATGCTGTATTCGTTTGGTAAATGTCATTTGTGCCCCCCTTACCTAGCTAGCTAGGTACGTAGTAGGTGACGTGACCGAGTACTTAGTACTGCTCCACAAGGTACATACTTGAAGTGACTTGGTATGCGCCATGGCAGGGACTGGGAGGGTATACAGTGAAGAGCCACAAAGACAGTTGACTGACAGGGGGTTAAGAAGGTAAGGATGCCGATGTCTCCGGGGCGTCATCGCCAGCCGACATGTGTGCAGGAGTACTTGTTCCCCGAAGGGGGCTCGGTAGTCTAATGTCAGAGTCGGGCTGGCATCCAAGTGAAGAAGTCAACGATAGGGCCACTTGCTGGTTGATAGGTGACTATATTGGTATAACAGCATTTGAATCTGGCCAGCTGTAACCATCGTAGGCCCTGATAATGGTTGCAACCCTCGTATGGATGGCTAACGAAGACCCATTTACGTATCCACTAGGGCCTATTGGCGGGCACCCGGAATCTACCCCATGATTATTGTTCCTTTGCCACGAGTCTCTATCCATCCATCCGTTCATCCATCCGAACAGCTGGCCAAATATACTGAGTGCGTGGCAGTCAATTGTGTACCGCATTGACCGATGAGGCCTCTGCAACAGCCACCGCAACGACACTGTTGCCCCAGTTCAGAGCATAGTCGAAAGGGCTGGGCCTTAAGGACCAGATCTCCTCCATGAAGGCGCGGCCCTGTCCGAGTCGCGGCCTAACTGGCACCAGGTATTCAACCTCTTGCTACTAAGACGCTCACACTTGAGGGCGATGTTGCGGGAGAGCCTACTGCGGTTCTTGGTGTCGATGATGCCCCCAAACCGCAGGAGGCTCCACACCAGCTTCCTAGTAGATATAAGGTCGGCCCAGAAGCGTCCTGTCTTTTTACAGGCTACTAACTTTTACGGTATTATGGGAAGTATATGTATGGGGAGAGGCATTGCCAAGAGACGCCGAATCGATGCGAGAAGAGGGATGCCTGTGTCATGTCTGGGTCGGCGATGGAAAGCTGCTGAACGAGGCGTTGCAGAAAAGCCTGGTTTCCCGAATAGGTTTCCCGAATGCGCGGCCAGGATGAGAATCCTTTGTTCGTCCTGCCGTTCGGGGGGTGCCATGTGGGTGGTGCTGTGCAACAAGATATCAGTATTATTGAAATACGGCTGGCTAGAGGAAGAAGATGGAAAGCTGGCGTAACGTCTGACACTTACTGGTTAAGACACAAGTGCGGCAGGTCTAGTTAGTCTAAGTCGGAACGAACGGCTAGGCCGTGCAGAAGCGGCGTCAAGGTATTGTTCTAGAGCCGACAGGTAACGATTAGATAAGCGAGGTCACAGAAGCGAGTTCCTCGGCGGGGACCGTAAGCCACATAGCTGGCTACGGCGACGACAATCTCGGGCGTGTATCTAAAGATAGGCGGCCGTGACGGCTTGGCCAAGGAAGGCGAGACATCAACTGCAGCGGCTATGTTTTAAAAAGGATAGTTGTTGTTATAGTGGAGGAAGCAAACTCGGTACTTAAGCAGAGTCGTTGTCGTCGTCGTTATTATTGTTTCGTTTATGGAAAGAGAAATAAGTTTTGTATTTATGTTAAAGAGTTAAAGAGTTAAAGTAAAGTAGGTAGGAACTAACAGACTGTATAATTAGCTTCTCCCTTATTGTTATTAATACTCGTATACCAATTAGAAAGCGGGAGCAACCACGAACAATTTATAAGAAACAACTGTTTTCTTGCTTGCTGGGTTAACCAGCTAAGGGTCTCAAACGCACAAGGTATCTTAGCAACGGAGTCGGATCGGCGGGGTGTCTGGCGCGGTGCCCAAGGGCAGAATTTCCTATTTGATTTTCAGTGTAGATGGGTTCAATTCAATAGATATCAAAGTGCAACGATACTAACATGTCTGAGAATAATTCACGTGACCGGAAGGTCGATTTACCGAATGAGAGCATTGTCCTCATAAGCATGACCAGTGGTTACCCCTTAAAAATTGACCTCTGATTTGGTGTGTGTCTGCTTCTGGGTCTGTCTGGAGCAGACTTCCGTACCCCTGCGGTCTGAAGCTTCTTCTAGTCTAGCTAACTCGTAGAAGTAGAGCATGTGTGGCGGGGTGGGTAGCTGAGCCTATTGTCGTCCTAGTGGTCGAACCGTGCATTGAGCGGTTTGCATCAGCATCAGGAGGGGTGAGAAGGTGAGAAGGGGAGGGAGGGTCACGACCTTCCAGCACAGTGCAAAAGGTGTATTAAGCATAAAGTAACGAAATACATCTTGTTGGTTGCCTTTGTTTACTAACGTCACGAGTAATATAAACTTTTTGATAAAATTAGCACCCTTTATGCTAGTACCAGTTAAGGTGAGAATGAGTTGAGGTGAGAATGAGTTGTGACCCAGATTTAGGTGGGACATCGTGCGACTGCCTACATCTGACGTTGAGCCACACAGTCCCAGCGTCCCAGGCACCCTGGGACCTGCCCTGGGGGTGGGTGGGGATGGGTCGACCCAGTGCCACGTGCACTCGGTTAGGAAATCCCAGCTTTGGGACTAGAACCCGTCCGTCCATCCTTCCTTTGACATCCAGTGTGGGTGGGTCCGGTTCCTGCTGCCTTTGCTTCTTTTCTGTGTTACCTATCTACCTAATTACTCCCTACCCTCTGTCCTACGCCGATTCTGCCGTTTGACATGCGAAAAACTCTGTCTTCTTCTTCTGCTTCCTCACTGCCCCGAACCGAGGCAGGCACTCACCAATGACGCCTCTCGGTCAGTGCCTGGGCAAAATCTCAGAAGCGTCTCTTACCAGAGAGCGACGAGAGGAGCTGTGGGCCGAACTCGAACAAACCTACGCCGCGTTGTCGTCGTCGTCGCCGCCGCCGCCGCCGCCGCACATCGCCAAGAGCTTCAAGGTCTGGGTTTAGGAAAACCTCGGGATTGACGTGATTGACGCTTATTGTGGCCCAAGACAAATTGACGATATTGCCAGCAAGGGTCAAACCGCTGACAACATTGGTTATCGATTAAACTCCGTCGCCCGCGTCTTTCAGGCTACACCAGCCATCTTCGTCGAATTCTTTGGCAGTCGGGCCATCCTGACTCGGAACTCTCTTCATTACCTCAGGGCCCTCAAATCCCAGCGACCTGCCACGACCTTTGTCGAGCTCTTGTCCGCCTTCGAGAGGATCCAACCTCTTGGCGCCTCCGTGACGCCAGCTAACCATCTCAAGCAGGCTATCCAGAACAGTCCGTCGTTTCTTTCCCTCCCTTCACTTCTCATTTCGATCCCGCCGAGCAACACTAACCCGCAATCTCCATGTAGTCCACCCGGATGCCGTGATCAATCGTCTGTCCCGCAGGGAGACGCCGTCTGTCATGTCTTCACAAGCCGACCAAGAAGCCATTCCGGTTGAAGCCGATTCAGCACCGACCAGCGTTGCCAAACTTGAAGCCTCTGCGGAAACAGACATCACAACATCCGCTGTACCCATCGATCCAGTATTAACCACGGAACAACCTCCTCCTCTTGCTCATCGACTCGGCACACTCAAAGCGTCACAGAAAGCAGATGGACGTCACCAATTTCCTTTTACACACCAGGAATCCCAACCCAAGCCTCCGTCCACACCCCATCTCAACAGGAACCCGCCTACACAAGCGTCAATCATTATGTCAGACTCGCCTAGTCGCCTCTTTGATACAGCAATTGATGAGTCTGACGGCACGAGCACCGGCAGCCTAGACATAGGGAGCTTCAACTCGTTTCTTGGAAGCGCCATAGCCTCCACTCCTCGCAATCGCAAGAAGAGTACGAACATGCTCGACGCTGGCACCCCGCACCAGGCTACCACACTCTCGCCCAAAAAGCGACCGTCTTCCAGCCAAGAGGATGGCGCACCGGCCCCCAAAAGACATCGCCAAGATGCTGGCGGTGACGGCCCTCGAGAAGAAACCACCCCAGCCCACGCCCCCCCACTGCATATCACGCTTGAGTCTCTCGCAGAGAGTTGGCACAGGCTTGACAAAGATTGGCTTGACGATCGGATTGTCAACCTTTTCATAAGTCGCCTCGCCACAGCTTCGGTCGGCACCGTCGACAGCCTCATCCTCAGCTCTCCCACACAGAACAGCCGTACGCTTAGGCGGCTGGCCCCCCTCCGCGAAAAGGACACACTACTAATGCCTTTCTTCTCGGACGAGCACTGGAGGCTGTTCCGCTTCGTCACTCAGACGGGAATACTAGAGGAATATAACTCTTTATGTACCGGTAGCCAAGCCGCGCGTAAGGTAGTAACAGGATTCTTACAATGGCTCTACGAGGACGAGAAGCTTTACTTTACGGTTGAGACGGTAGGTATCCTTGTTATGCAGCACGACAGACACTAACTGACACACCGTGTGCCTCTTTTTAGAAGCCATGCCCTGCCCAGGATAACACGGACGACTGTGGTGTGTTTACGGTCATCTTTGCCGACTTGCTAGCCAGGACCAACTACGTGCCGCTCGACAGATTCCCTAACATCAGTCTTTGCCGGAAAATACTCCAGCGAACGCTCCTGTCCTCGCCGCACTCAATGCCTCCTGTAGGCCGTCTAGCCACGTTGTCAGATACAGCAGTCCTGCCTGACCTTGTAAATAACCCCTTTAAGCAGGCCGTGACGCTACAGAAGAGCATTTGGGATCGGTCTGTGAAGCTGTCGGCGCTGCTTTCGCACCTACACCCTTCCCAAACTCGCCAAGTTCTTCAAAGCAACCGATGTCAGGCTAATGCGACTGCCGCCCTAATGGGCCTGGAGAAACTGCACCGCATGCACCTGAGTTGCCTTGGCAAAGTGCTGGCCGATGCGCCATACACGGATGCCCTGGCAAGGCTATCAACGCTGAGGTCCGAATTGGATTCCATCAAGGCTTCGCTGACAACTGCCAAGTCAAAGGACCCGTTTGGTATTTCACACCCAGCCCACGAATTTGATGATGTCATGGATAGTTTCTAATCCGCAACAGGTAACAGAATGCCGCGCAGACAGACCCACACCATTGATCACTCTCTTGAATCGATGCAGTTTCACGCAGACATGGTGGAGAGGGATGCAAAGAATCGCGTCTCTGCCCCCCATTCTTGCTCGGTCCTGCTTGTCTTGATGAGGGTGCAGATGCAAAAGTTCAATGCTCTCGAGGCAACCCTCTTCGTCTCGGAATAAACTAGCCAGGTCGTTGGGCTGTTGTAGCGATCGTCTGGAGGGTGTGAGAGGACCGGGTCTGTTCATTTAAGATAGAGAGAAAGAGAGAAAATGTACCGGAAAGCCGAATCGCGAGTAATGTTTCTAGATGTGGAATGCCAGGGGCTCTTACTGTTTGACATGTAGACAGGCGATAGACGTCCATCGTCTCCCTGCTGTGAATAGAGGACAGGTAGAAGGCGAAGCGAAAGGCGGACTTGGATGGGCTGGCTGTCCGTTTTGTTTCGCTCCGTCTCGTTCCGTTCCGTTCTAAAACGGCCGCTAGCCACCCCCTCCATCAACTGCCGGATCAGCGATGATTGATGCTGTCGAGAACGGAAAGAAGAAACATTCTAAGGTGCGACGACTTCTTATCGACGCCAAGAGCCCGCGGGTTCTCTGTCACGGACGCCATTCCGACGTGGCTGGCCGTGTAAGAAACTTTCCAAGCCCAGCATCGCCCAAGTGCGAGCGCGACACGGGCATGCATTTTATGTCCGGAATTGATTCTTCCCCCCCCCCCCCCCAATGGCGGCCGGACCGATGAAGCCGCAGCTGTTACAACCACAGACAGAGCCGCTCTTCCTGTCGTTATTGTTATTAGAGCTTCAGGCCTGACTGAACCTAATGGCAGTCAGTAATGCGACAAACTGTCCAATTAAAGATGACACTGAGGCTCGAAAAGGCAAAAGTGGCTTTGACTGCGCCCGCCACGTTCCATCTCGTAATTATACTTCTATATACAGTATAGTAAGTAAGGAAAGGTGGGGCTGGGACGCTGGGACGCTGGGACGCTGGGACGCTGGGACGCTGGGACGCTGGGACGCTGGGACGCTGGGACGCTGGGACGTTGGGATATTGGGACTTTTTCTAGTGTGGGCCGGGCCTGTGGCAGCAGACCGACCCATCTTTGCGGGGCCAACGCCTTCAAAGCTCTCCAGGCCTGGGTCCGTCCTCAATTGTCACTATGGTCTTTCTCACCTTGCCTACCTACAGTATCAAGTGCCTCAGAAATGCGCTTAAGGTGAGTTTCTCCGTACTTGCCTCTTGATAAATCCTGGGCAGCACGTCAGCACGTCACCTGGCGACTGATAGAACCTTGTTTCTCGATCGCGCTTGACGCCGCTGTTCTGTTCCCCCTACTGTCTTGCACTTGTAATACTTACCGGTGTCTTATAAGACGTGTGTCTGAAATGAAGGAAGTCGCCTCGGTGTCGCAGCGAAATGCATCGGTCTCACCTTAGCCTACAATACTGCTGCCACTACCACGCCATGATGGCAGCCAACTCTATAGTAAGACTCAGTAAAGGAACGGATCATGCTTAATTTGATAAAGGAAAAAGATGTGTATTTGCCGCCTATTTCTGTATGTTTTCTAATGGATCATGTACGACTTGTTTGCATTAAATACATTACTCTAAACGCCAAGTTATTATCCAAACTGGTATTATTGGTCTGTAAGCTTGAAAATATAACGCCCCCGTAAAGCATTCCTTCGTTATACAGCCAGAAGCAACGTCGATAAGCGTATCTGATCCTTATTTAGCCCTTATGGCTGCCTGTAGAGCAGGACCGGCTGGAAGAAGGAGGAGTAGAGTGCGTGGCTGGGGTATTATAGGAGCATTTGCTAAAGACGGAACCTAGCCCTTTGGAAACCGTCTCGGATCCTTGTGTTTGGTGCCTATGCGGTTGCAGTTTCTGCCGGTGCTGCGGCTCTCCGGCTTGTGGACTTGGTTCCGGCAGGCGGAAGCAGATCTAAGAAGCAACCTGTAGCCATTTCGCGTAGCTATTGTTGGAAAATATATCGTCTAAGGGTAGCGTAAAGCGCGTAACAAGGTGGATTGTGGGGTGATTGGGGTCTTGGAGGTTGATGTACATCTGAGAGACTTGAGCTGTGTTGCTTGTGAACATGATGATGGTAGACTGTGACCAGGATAAGGTTAGTTATTGAATAATACTAAGATAGCGGAAAAAAGAGGTGCTTAACTTACAGCGACGTGGGGATTGGTAGGGTTCTTGCTTAGCTTGCGACTGGTGAGGGTAAGGTGGCAGAGCAGCTCGCCCTGGCCGTAGGCATACTTGGGACGAGGGTTGAATGAGTTGTCCGCAGCGATGCACCCAAGAGCCTCGTCGCCGCCGCCTTTGGGTCTGTTGGCCTGGAGAAGCATCATCATCCGCCAGTACACGTCTTTGTTGTTGGGCGGCTTCAGCTTGCCCTTGGTAATCATGCGCTCGAAGGGGTTCGACCAGTCGACATGGCGAGGGCGCGCAAAGGAATAGAAGAAGGCCGGATCCCTAAGAGGTTCGGCTTCCGATGGAATTCCATCTGCATTGGGGACAGGATGCGCCAGAGTCTGGGCTGTGTCGCAAAAGTGGCCAGCCCACTCATAGCCGGTTTGGCGGCGGATGGCGTTGCCCAGCATGCACTGCTCTGGAGGCTGAAGACTACTGGCTTGGTCTTGGAGAGGGCACCTGGGGTCCAGGCGAGGATCGAGCCCAGCGTTGGGCAGCCATGAAGGGTAGTGCGTCGTGTTTGTGTAGATACCGAGCGCCTTCAGCATCTGGTCGTTAAGCAGAACATCGTGTCGGAGGATGGTCACCAGTGCCGTCATAACCTTTGTCGCGGTAGGGTCGACGGGGGCGGCAGGGCTGCCTATGGTAATTGATTGATTGATTGCGGCTAATTTCTTCTGTGGCTTTGGTGCAACTGGCACCGGCGTGCACTTTGGTGCTGCGTGTGTGTGAATGAATGAATGTTGCGATAGCGTTTGCGGTAGTCTTTTGTTTTCTTGTTTACATCATCTACTTGCCTGGCGACCAGCACCTTATCTTATCTTGTCTTATTGATTAGAGCTCTACGTGACTAGCGTGACCGAATGAATGATCACTCTGACCAAACCGGAGAGTAAGTCAAAGCACCCACGTCTGGGACACCCCCACATCTGGGCTACTTCAAAATGATGCTATTATAACCACTACCATCCTTTTTAATTAATTCTTGATAATCTCGCGATACTACTATTCCCGTGCCTTGTCGTAGAAATGACCGCAGCCATGGCAGCGTCACGACAACCCGAGAAGAAGAAGAAGAAGAAGAATCGTGCCGTACCATGTCAAACGTCAATGGCTTACCAACTATGACCACGCACCGTCACAGAACCCCCCGTGCGTGAGTCGACCCTGCCCGCTCCTATCATCATCATCTCTGACGTGTGGATTAGTTCGTTTCCCTTTCCCCTAGATACCTAGCACCCGAGACCTGACTACACGGCACGCACGCGATCAGGCAACGGGTCGACAAGACGAGAATGGCGATTAAGGGCCTCTCGCAGGAGGAGCCCGCCAGTTGCGGCGGTTTCTGGACAATATCTGCAACTACCAATATCAAGGAGGAACATAACAACGTTGCTGTCAACCGCTTGGCTTTGGCTTCTCAGATCCTTGGTCTCGTGGCGGTCCAGTGGTGTCGGACTGAGAAGGAGTCGCGATATGCTCTGCACAGCCTCGACATGAGTGGACGCCACGTTCCTGGCGGATGCTTCGGGTCTGGTCCTCCCTTGGACTGACCGACGAGCAACAGGGAGCACCATCGGCACAGAGATGGCAGATCACATCCGAGACGAGCCCGCGAAACCCGAAGTAAGTGCCGACGCCGACCGAGAGCAAACAGGCAAGCCGGCAGTGGCGCTATCTTTTGTGATGCTGAAAGCAGGACGTACCTAGGTAGTCAGGCTGCCAGGTTGCCGCTTGCCAGCGTGTGTGTGATTACGTAAGAGTCCTGTGTGATTTTGCACACAACCCTTACATAAGCCAGACCAGACCAGCCCAGACAGACCACTCACTACCTTGATCAAGAATTCAACATGACCATCATCGTCAGTACCTCTGTTTGATTTGAGAACGGAATGGGATGGCAGCCAGGGCTGAGTGCCTGCCACTCGGTGTCTTTCTTTGCAAATGGTGTTCCATGCATGTACATGGATGGTAGAGAGAAAATTACGATCGACTCTCTGGTAGTTTGTGTATGAGACTCTGGGCCATATGTGGAATCTTTTCCTTCCATGAGACGCCGACCTACAAACCAAAGGTTTCAATCCCGTCCTCTCTTTGATGCAGACCGACACGACCTGCTGAAAAGACTTTTTTTTTTTTTTTTTTCTTTCTATGAGAGACCATTATGCGGGCCGTGCTGCCTGCAGACCGGGCACCCTGTTCCACTGTTCACGATGCTCGATTGCACGCCTGCACAGTGTGGCAACCTGTGGCCCAGTTATGTAATTACGGCAAGTTGCGTGGCGTCAAGTCGCGTTCTGGGCGCAGCTGGCTGGCAGGTGTCAAAGTGTGGGTATCGGAAATGATGTGGGGCGCCCGGGCGCATATGGGCCGCTCGGCCGTTTTGGGCAGTGCCGCCGGAAGAATGTCGGCAGCATAAGTGCAGACAATACTTTTGTTGAAGTACGGGCGTAGGTAGTGGCACAGCGCTGGCCCCACCCCCTGGTCGACAAATTGGCCAAAATGGGCAATCCCGCTGGATAAATGTCGGTTCAATTGAACAAGGACTACCCAGCACCCGTATACGTACTTTGACAACTTTTCTGCCGGGCGATGGGTCACGTGTCCGCCCCTCCCCGGGCCATCACATGACCCATGCATCCATCCCCCCCCCCCCCCATCTCTAGGTATCTAGGTACCTAGGTAGGTACCTGTCAGGTACCGAGCTATGAACCTCTGCGGTACACATCTGCCAGGAACAAGCGATAAGCCGTCGCAATGCTCTCCAACTTTTCACTAGCCCGGCGCACCGTAACATCTCTCGTCCTAACATCCTCTTCAAGTTTGTCTATCAGTACTATCTGCCTCCCCCAATGGTCGACGTCCCTCTTGAGCGTCTCTTGTAGCTCCTGGAGAACGTGGTCCTGCCAATCGACCCCCAGGCACCCAAACCGGAGCCAGCTGGTAGCCCAGTTAGCGTACGTCTCCGCTGTGACGGCTGTCTCAGTTAAACCTGTAAGCCCTTGAACGGACGACGGCCTGCCTGAGATGAGAACGCCTTGTACCCAGTGCCCTATGTCATTATAGCGCAGCCTGTTCCTTCAATCCGGCTAGCTCGTCCGCAAACGATTTGAGCCGCTGCTCGAGCCGGGTAATGTGGCTGGAGAAGTTGGACATGACGGCTTGGAGATGCCGCACAGGAGCCGTGTAGTTTGCGTCAACAGCAACCGGCCGGATCGTCAGGATCCTATCTGCGTGGCTGAGACGACTGGTGCTCCCCTCGGGAGCTGACGGCATGGGCAGATTGCGCGCTGCGGCGTTACTTCTGGAGACTATCCCCGGCTGTCGTTCGAGGCAGGCCCTTGCGCTCAAGCCATGATGTAAATTATTACATGTCATGGCTTGCGGCCACGGCTCTGGACTCCAGATATTGACCCAGACATACCCTTGAGCACAGGCGGCGATGCGATTTGTCGCATCTGATGGCTTGTGCCCAGGATTAAAGAGGCATTAGACCCTTTGACCTGAAGCCAATTGTTCCATCTGATGGTTCAGAACCAAGGATAGTCAAGAAAGAGCAAGACCAGAGATGCAAATTGTCACATCCTATAGTGATATCAAGCTTGACCCAGAAACATGTCACAGAGTCAAAAGGAAGTAGTGAAAACCGAGCTGTCGTTTTTCTTTTCAGGGGACGATAGATTCAGGGGTAGCCTAAATACCCTCCCTCAGCAAGGACGCAAAACAGCCCACACTACTGTTGCAACTGTTCGAAGAGCGGAAGGCGTCAGATGAGATTGTTATGTCAAATTGTCAAGACATACAGATGCAAGAGACCATCGCCTTGTCAGCCTAGATCCAGCAAATGACATGGTGGGAGATGAGTCCAGGCATCATGAGGCAAGCAAGTTCAGTCAGCTTCACCAATTCTCTGTCTGAACGTACTGCCGCAACCGTTGGAGAAAGCACCAGACACCAAGTGAGACCCTGAGGCATTGGAGATATGGCAGATTCAAGAGACGATACGGCATGATAATGTATAAGTACTGTACGTTCTCTGAACATTACTGGTATCTACAGTACCATGTCAAAAGCCTAGCCAAAGCAAAGGAATATCCACCTCAGCAGCTGACATTGTCACGGCCAGCATTACCTCTTTAGCTCATCACCACGATGTTAAAAGGCCGCCATGCAGGCAGGTAAGCAGGCACAGGCCTTAGCCCTCCATCATGGACACTTCACAGAACTGTATCAAATGATGCCAGCATCTACATCCTTGAGCCACCCACCTATATATCTAGTTCATCATTGCCTCTGGGCTGAAGTCATGCCTTTAGGAATAGAAATGGTATGCCTAGGAGAAGATAGAGGGCCTGTCCAAACGCCCACACCAAAGGAGGAACCTAAGCTCACCAGAACCAGCTCCCGCAAGGCAAAGAACCAAGGCGCGGTTAAAGCTTCGACGCGGGCTTCCTCGTCGAAGAATTCGTACATGGAAACAATAGAAGCACCAACCCCAATATAGCCGCCGTTGTCCCCTCGCTCTATAGGCTATATTGAGATTACGTCTTTAGAAACTTATATATAGTTCGCGTGCGTTATGGTTCAAGCTCCTCAAGGCAAATAGGTGAGTCTCTAGATTCTATAGCTACCTAAATATTTCCCCATTAACCTGACAGACCTAGTCCAAAGATCGCCGTATCAGGCAGCCTTCTGGCGGTCTAACTCTCTGTATCGCAATCCCAGCCTTAAACTAAGCCCTAGTCTGAAGTTGCCTTACGCCCTTGGTACACTAGGTCCCTTCTGCAGTTCTGTCCCCCCCTGAGATGCGGTTTACCTGTGGTATGGGTGGAGCGACATCGCTTCCCCTAGGCTTCCGGCTTCTTTTGCCCAGATAGCCAGCCCCTCGCCGCCTCTTGACTCGTTCGTCGCTTGCCTGTTGGCTCTGGAGGTAGGCTTGTCTTCAGCCCTTGTGAGGATTCTCTCAAAGTCGGTATCTTTTACGCCGTCCATCTCTAATCGTCAGTGTTTGTAAGTGTATATATGTGCACGCGGGCCTCTGGCCTTGTATTGTGTGTTAAGAGCTTCTACCGTTGAGGACTTTCACTTCAACCAACCTGCCCATTCGCGCGCGAACAACCCCACTTCAACAACTTCCCAGGCAACGTACGTTGGGTTAATGCTTCACATGGCCAGCAGCCCATCGGCACTTCGGTCAATCAATCTTCTAGTCACGTAAATTGTGGTCACTTCAGCAGCAGATTCTCAGACATGGTAGTATCGTTACACTTTTGTAAAAGATACCCGTTTAATTGAACCCATCTACACTGAAATCACAGAATAGGAATCTGCCCTTGGGCACCGCGCCAGCAAACACCCCGCCGATCCGACTCCATTGGCGTTACAGAATATACTCTGCGAATTGAACCCATCGTCGAGAAGATCCTCCGCCAATTGAACCTATCGTCATCCTCCGCGAATTGAACCCATCGCAGCCGTTTCCGCCTGAGCGCCGGACTTTGAAGTCCTGCCGTCACAGGAGCGCCCGCGGCGCCGCGTATCGATGCGACCGATCTCTACCAACGTCAGCGAATGTCCCGAGAGCGTCACAGCACAGAGCCGCCGCATAACTCGCATACCCATGGTCATGAAGGCTTCCATTCCATCGCCCCTGACGCCCTGAGGGCTTCGAGAGCCGCCGCCACCACATTAGTTAAGTAGGGCAGGTTGCAATCAGCTTGCCCCAGGGTGGACTAGATGCTAGTCCACTCTGGATTAAAGACCTTCCCCTTGTCCTCATAGCCTTTGACAAAGGATAAAAAGGCCAAACTTGACTACTTACCCTATAGAGCTCGTCAAGGTCTCCCACTTGATTAAGTAAATGTGATGTCGTGTGGCTATCGCCATAGCATTATATCCCTTAGGATATTCAAAAAGCTAAGGGTTAGGAGGCAGAGTAGATATTATGAAAGATGTAAGGATGTTTTTCTTAGTTATTAAATTGTTAGATGATGATGAAGATGGAAGGATGGGAAGGTATTTAAGCCTGCCCTTTATATACCTAGCTGCTAGCTATCTCTGGTACTGTCTGCAGACAGTAAGGTTACTAGTAAGTGAAGCCATCTCCGTGCAGTGTGATAAGGTCTTTAACGACGTTGGTAGCAGAGGTCAGTAGCAAGTTAGTCACTCTATGGCAATCACAACCTTAATGGAAGATTTAATAGAGGCATCCTCACTTTTTAGTGCGGTAGTGGCTAGCAGGTTAGCCATATGCGTTCCTAAAGTAGTCACAACCTTAATAGAAGATTCGGGGCTATCATCATATAGCGTGGCTCCGGAGTCATCTCCGGTGCCAGCGCTACGAATCCGGCTGACCTTATTCCGCTAGTTATAGCCAAGGTTGTTCACCTACGGATCCAGGCCGTGGTTAAAGTAAAGTCTGATTTGGTAGTTGCTCTGCGTTATTGGATATCTAATACCGCTTTAAGAGACTGAGAGATGGCACAGGCTAAAGGTGCCGTATTAGGTTATTACGTATTGAGATTCATGTACTAGGTTAAGTGCACCAGACCGCGTATATGGGTCTAGAGCATATTCTTCACCATCAATATATGTGCACGCCAGCTGATTACTCCACCTTTAAGTTCGTGTATTGCAGTTGAAATACGTTACGGATCAAGACGATGCCAACTAGAGGACGGGACACATGTATCCCGCCGTCATCCATCCCAAAGAGATTATAGGAGCAGCCTAGGCTATTTAGGGGCCATCCCGTAACTGTCTAACCTTAATCCAGATAGGACATCTCAGTAGCTCTCATGCATACCTTTGCTAAAGTATAGGCTTTCCCTAGACCCTGTCAGGTGGTGTAAAAGCTGTGATACATCGGCTAGGCCGGGCCCTGTCGCTACTGGGATATGGCACGAGAAATGAACATGTCACAGAAGACATCTATCCAACCTTCTCCCACATCGTGGCTGGAGTCTCTTAGATTTTGTGTATTTGAATTATTGGAAACAGCACAGGAAAGATGTCTATTGTTAACCTCCAACACTTAGCCGTGTTCTGGCCCGTGGAATACAAGAGATTGCGCGGGAGAAGAAAAGAACAAGACAGAGACGAGATTCAGGCGTTTTGCATGGCTTCTGGAAGTAAGCTCTTGGTTGATTGGGAACACCATGTTTCCAACGCGAGCCCGGTCTCTCTCCATCAGCTATATTGCAACGTGCTCCGTCCATTTCTTGTTCTATAATCCATAGGAGACCGACTTTATATTCGTTTCAGCCTACCACTTGCAACTACGACATTATACTACGCAAGGTTATATAAGCCAGAAAGTTGAATCCCTCAGATGTGAGTACGCACTCATGAACCGGCGGTTGGTGTGGGCGGAAGCTGCGTCTTCGGCGGCGGCAACCAAGAAGACGCACGCATAGACGACAATGCGCGCCGCATCAATCAAGCTAGGCCCCATGGGATTCTGGTACTACTCTCAGGCTACACAATGACATTCTCTTACCCTGTTGCCGGTCTGCAGTCAGTAAATTTATGTTATAATGGACTTTAGATAGACTGGTCTAATCGCGCGGACAGCAAAATGCAATTCGATGGCTGCGAGCAAGACAGGTTGACTACGGCATCATGTCCCCCTTACCGCATGGCCGTCTTTTGTCCTACAAGACAAGGAGGAGAACTGGGGGCAGACGGGCGAGGTTGGGGCAGAGTTGGAGTGACATTCCAGCTCCCGAGTGCCTCTTTCAAGGATTTCAGGCTGCTTATCTTCCCCTACCACTGGTCCCTGACTGGTCTCATCTGGCAGGATCCTACGGTGTGTTTGTGAGCGCGAGAGAGACCGCGATATGATACCTCGTATTGTTACTGACAATAACAGTAAATGAAATTATCCTTGATTGGATTATGTATTGACCGGGCATTGCTGTTTTGACCCATGCCCTGTTTTCTTCTTGTGCCTTTTTCCTGTTCTTTCTTTTCTTTTCACAGCCCTGGCTAGCCGCGAAATGGTCGATTAAGTCGGAGCCAAGGATACCTGTCTTGACTGAGGGCTCCGTATGCGACAGGTTCGGCGGTTCGCGGGGCACTTCCGCAGCATCCCGCAAGACAACCCTCAAAGGTTAATGGAGCCCTTGGGTGCATTCATAACGAGCGTTACCCAGGCTACAAGGCCTTGAGAATCTTAGATGGCGGGACGAGGCGGTTACGGATGAACTAAAGTGGATCTGTGAATAAAAGATTGCAGGTGGTTTCACGAGATGGATGAAGACCGAATTGAAGAGCTGGAGACCCGAGCTGGATGAGAACGAGATTCGAGGTCAAGGATGGCGTTTTTGATGCCAACAATGACAACAGCGACGGCTATCGTAGTAACAACGGCGACGAAAAGATTGAGAACGAGGATGCACTGCCGCCCTTTTACAGTCCTTTGAAACCGCATTATATTGGTTGGCCGAGGGCGCTTCCGGCAAAGGGTGCCAAGGTTCCAGATGCACAATGTGGACGTCGTGATGTGAAAGCAGAAGTGGGCAGTACCATCGCCCCTACCAGTCTCTGAGTCATTCGACGGGTGGCAATAAGTAGGGACACGTTTTGTGACGCGGTACGATTCCGATGCAAAGAATAAGGCCTATACTCTGGTCAGCAATGAGACCAAACATTGTAAAGGGTGAAAGAACAGCCAAGTAGAATGTGAGAGGGACGGTGGAAGACGGAGTGCCGACGTCTGAGGGACGACAAGAGGTTTTGGATCAATATCGCCTCCTTCATCGCAAGAAGCATTGCAAATGCCATGGCTAGGAGGGACAGGATTTCATCTCGCCACGTACGCCGCAACCGGAGTCACCAACAATACCCAAACTATCCTTATCCGCCTTAGTACATAAAGTTATAATAAAAGAGAGCAGATAATGACGACGACGCTGTCCTCTTAGAAGGATATTAAGCAATACTTCTTCTCGCCTTATGTAAAGCAGACTTCTAACACCAGCATATAATCTAACCTACCCCTAATAACACCACCTCTCTGTCCCTAAGGTAAGAATGGTAATACTATTACTTCCTAACCTTTCCTAGAATTTATATATAACCTCCCTCTTAATATAATTTATAACCTTTATTTTAAACCTAATTAGGTACCTATAGATATACTCTCTTTATATTCTCTTACTACTAGTAAACACCTACTTAATAGCCTTATAATATTATGCTTCTTAGACTATATTACCTACCTTAGTTAAGAAGCTAATAGTCTATAAGGTAATAGGGATAAAAATAATAACAGCCTAACTATTACCTATAGATAAAATATAGAATAATAATTAGGTTACCTATATAAATTAATCTTATAATAAGGGGTAACTACTAGGCCTAACTTAGGTCTCCTATAGGTCCTATACTAACGCTTAGAGTATAGATATAATTACTTCCTAATATAATATATATTATCTAAGAAGCCTAAGAGAGCTAAGTAAGATATTTAAATATAAGAAGAGGTAAACATAGTAAGAATTAATTTAGGGGTAGGATATACTTATTAAAAAGATACCTTATATAGAATTATTATAATTCTAAGTTTATAAGTTTCTATACTTAGGTTGTCTATAGATAGGAACTTTCCTAAGATTTTAGGATTACTAACTATTTATTTATAGTTTTACGTATTTTTAAATAGACTATCTTTTCCTACTATAAAGTAATAAATAAGGATTAAAAATAAAAAGTAGATTATTTAGTATTTAATTTAGGGGTAGAAACTAGAATATAGATATAATACTTTATATCCTCCCTCTTATAAAGTCCTAGAAGGAATCTAATTATATTTATAGCCTTCTAAATCTTAACGTTAATATCCTTTATAGATAGATACCCTTTAGTTAGTTCTAATTACTATACTCTCTAAAGATAATAATAGTAATAAAGACTAAGTCTAAAAATAAGCCTTTATAAGACCTATTTAATATACGTAACATAATAAAGAGAGCTTTAGTAATAAGAAGGAGTTTTAAAGGTACAAAGATATAGAATTTCTCCCTTAAAAATAATTAGTTAGTAGATAAATATAATAAAGATAGAGTCTATCCTCTAGCTAAGGTAACCCTAATTAGTATTAAGGGGAGATAAACTATAAGGTAATAATATATAGGGGTACTTATTACTTAGTATATATAAAGTAGTTTTATTAGTTAGGCTTAAATATATAGGGGCTTCTTAGTATAATTTAAGAAAGTAATTATAAATATAGATTTTAAGCCCTAAGTAATAATATATTAGTAATATAAAGAGAGGTATTAAGGAATTATATTAGACGTTTAGTATTATAGTTATAAAAGTAACCTATATAGCTAATATTAAGAGGCTAGAGAGGTTTAGAATATTACCTCTTATTATTATAAGAGAGGGTAGTAGTATTCTATAATATAGTAGAGGCTTAATTCTTATTTAAGACGTAATAGCTAAGCTATAATTAGATCCTAGTATAAAAAAGGCTTTTACGTAATACTATAACTAAAGATTAAGTTAGATATATCTAGCTATCTAGCCTAAGCTATAACTTAACTCTATAGATATTAAGCTTCTATTATATAGACTTATATCCCTAGGCTATAAATTTTAGGTCTATCTCTACTGTTCTTTACGTATTAATATATATACCTATAAATTAGATTAAGCCTAGCCCTAGGTTTACACTAAAGACCTAGGTTAGGAAATAAGGGGTAAGCTTTAGGTCTTTTTTTACCTCTCCTCTAGAGCCTCTAATAACCTAACACCTCTATAGAGAACAGACCTAAGGGAATACGTCTATAGAAGAAGCCCTAATATTTTTGTCTTAAATACTAGCTAATACTCTACGTCAGCCTAGCTATATAGGATCTATAAGGTTGCTTTACTATAATCTATATCTTAATTATTCCTATCTACTATATAGAGTAAGGAATAGCTTTCTTAATAGGGCTAGTAATAATAGAGATAAATAACTATTTATTACTAAGGACTACTACTTAAGATATCTATAGGTAAGCTTACTAAGACTTAACATAAGTATTATATATCTATATAGAGGATTAACTTATTTATATCCTTATCTAAGCGCTTAGCTTAAAATAGGATAGTAACGACCTTTTACGTAAAATTACCTTATGCTATAAAAGAAACAACGTTAGCTTATTAATTAAACAGTAGTATAGGGTGGCAGAAGAGTTAGGGCAGCACTTATAGATATAGTAACAGAGGGAGGAGGCGGCGTAGAGCCAGGCAAGGAAAGTAAAGGCCTTAAAATTAATACAACGACGTCGTCATCTGTTTTATAGATTTAGGTGTGTTTAGGGGCTATTACTTGTCGTAAGTATAGTTAGGTTGATTAGCACTAATATTACTGTTACTAGGATAAGCTTAAGTAATTAAGACGAGATTTAGTGTTTACTAGGCTGAGACATGGCGAGCCACTAGACGACAGCACCTAACTTTGCTCTCTCCATACTCCAAGCATTCCATAACTATCTTAACAAACCTTTGACTGTCCCTTTTGCCTTTTATCGTCTCTCCTTCTTAAGCCTTAAAACCATAACTATGTCTTAATATGCTTAGGCTCTTTTACTTCTCCGGCCTATCCTTGACGCTAGACGGGTCTTTCAGATTAGGCATGATATGCCTCTAGGAGGTTAATCTGCAGTTGCGACATGTTGAACGCTGTGGTCGTGGTGAGGGGTGTCTTAAAGTCTCTCCCCCTTAATGAGGTTAGGCCACCCCTTCTCATGTAAGAGCTGCAATAGCGCCCTTTGAGGCAGTGGTAGTAGGCGTTGTACCGTCTTTCGGGGCCTGGCACATGTTTCTGTTTGTCCAAGCCACCAGGTTGAAAAGGAAAGGAAAAGGAAAATCCCCTTGGAGAACCACCAAACGCGGCCGCCGCGCCTAACACAACTCAATATGCACCGTACGCACCGGTGCACACTTGTTCCTCTTTTGTTGCGATGCTGATTGATTTTCCTCATCCCCTCCGAAAACGGCATCCTTCATTGACGCAACCCATGATTCTAGGCAGCCAGCTATATCACGTCGCAACGAAATGCATGAAAGCGACAACACAGACCGCTAATCAATTTTGCCTACGCAGTAGGCTTAACTCAAAAGTCCTCCTCCTCCTCCCCCGGGAACCGAACCACGTTTAGCTATGGTTTCTGCGCGCCTGAGAACCACAGGAAGTTCTAGCGCCGCATCCTAGGTTTCAGCAATCTTTCGAGCATTGTTGAGATACCAGAGGTAGCGTGAGGTGAGCGCTGCCCTTGATAATGGTTAAGATGTTGAGTTGAGCTAGCTATCTGTTGATCCTCCCGCTCTAGTCTTATGGTTAAAGGCGAGAGGAAGCCTCTGTAGAAGGCTGCTCGGCCGATATTGTTCTTTGCGTATGATTTTATCTATAAAGGCTGAGTGGGATATTGTGTGTGTGTGTGTGTGTGTGTGTGTGTCTGTGTGTATTGACATTGACATGTTGAAATATAATGATGGGGAACGCAGATATTAATTGACAGTTATACATACACTACTTAATTGATTAACAAAGACTATTCTAACTTAAGTTGCTGCTTTAACAGCCTGTAGTAGCGATACCTTAAACGCTATTGTTGTGGTGAGGGGCTTCTTGTAGTCTCCCTCCACGTGGTCGCCCTTCTCCTGTAAGAACTGGAATGGCGCCCTGTCTGTTACTTCTACCTTGATGTTAAGGCCTGCGAGCCGACGGGCTTACCGCTAATGACCCCCCTTAGCTTTGCTAGGAGTGCCGCGTCTTTGGTACGTTAGGTATGCACTATTACGTTTAGTTGCTAGCTTGTCTGTAACTTCCTTCTCAGGATGTTAACCCTCTCTCTTGTTAGGGCGTCCTTATAGACCTTATTAAAGTTAGGGCCTTAGTAGTAGGGGAGAATATTTATTAGGATAATATAAATATAATAAGTAGTATTAGCTAAGATATCTTAAGACGGGAAATTTCCCTAAGGCTAAGAAACTAGTATTAGTAAGATTTACTTATACTAATATTCTAAACTTAGTAGGCTTATTTAGGCCTACTAGAGGGAGGTACTAAGATAAGAGGGTAAGCATAAAGAAGGCTAGATTAAAGTAGAGTAGTATTCCTCTATTAGATAGTTATCTATTAATAAAATTAGATATAGGTTATTATAATAAAAAGCTTTATCTAGGCTTAAAGAGTAAATACTTATAATATTTAGGGGTAATAATTAGGAAGTATATACTTATAAGATAGGTAACTAAAGAGAGGAGTTAGTTAGTATTTATTAATATAACTATAAGGAGAGTAATATTACTATATAATATTTGAGTTAAGTAGTAGCTATAGAGGTAAGAAGGTATAGGCTATTAGATAAAATAAATAAGTCTCTAAGGTAATAGGCTATTTTAAACTAAGTATAGGTAAAGAGGTAGTTTCTTATAGCTTTATACTAAACGTAGTAATAGATATATTTCTCTTAAGCTAGGTATAGCCTTATAGTAGAGTACGTCTTAGTTAACCTAGCTTTTATATAATAGTAAGTAGTTATATTACTAAGGTTAAGAGATATAACCTAAGAACTAAATAACATATAACTATAATAGATACTACTTAGTTAGGAGGTAAAGGCTTTATTAATATAGTACTAATATTTTAAAATAGCTACTTAGCTCTAATAGGATATAGTTATAGTATTAGGATATAAGTAATACCTTAAGAAAAGCCTTAATTAGGTAGCTACTATTACTTAAAAGGATATTATTAAAAATAGGGTTAAAACTTTTACTAAATATTATTATTAGTTAAATAAGGAGATAAGAGGAAGACGTCTTAATTTAGTATAAGAATATAGATAATTTATAATAAGGTAGAGAGATACCTTAGTAAAGATAGAGGAGGATAAGAGAGAATAGAAGTAAGTAGTAAGAGGAGGGAAAAGATTTTATTTAAAAGGAGGGGATTATAAATAGACCCTTATAGAGATATATAATTTCTAGTTTCTTTACCTATATATTAGTTACTTAGGTAAAACTACCTTATAATAAAGAGAGACTACCTGTTATCTAATCTCCTAGTTATTATACGTCTTCTGCAGCTATAACCTTAGTAAGATTCTTATAACAGGAGATAGTAAGTATAAAGTAATATAGCGTCTGTTAGATCTTATTGTTATAAAGTCCTTATTAGTATTTTACCGTTTGACGGTCTCTATGCTTTCTAGTATGGGTAAGACAGCTTCTCTTTATCTGCATAGCCCACGTGGCGACAACCCCAACCATATGAGGGCTACCTAGACACACGAGCGCTGGCGGGGAAGTTTCCTGGGAGGCTGGCTACTTGGTGCTCATTTGTGCTTGTCTGTGTTTGTTTGTGTTTGTATGACCGAGACGCGGTCGTCAAGTTGTGTCAATGGCGCCAAGTTCCCTTTTAGCATGCTGAAATGAAGGGGACGATCGATACTCAGTTGAGGCCTATGACGGCACGAAATTCTTCCTTTTTATCATTGACAATGTCAGTCGTTTCACTTTTACGCAGATCTTCTTGATGTGCAGTCTAGTGGGCCAAAGTAGGGGGTTGAGCGTAAGAATTTAACTAATTACTCAATAAAGAGAGGCAAGAGAGCAGCGCCGTCCCACGAGACAAGGCGTGGGTATCAATGTCGTAAGCATAGCAACGTTCGTCCTCAAGGAAAACCACCAGTAACGGTCCCAAGATAAACAACCTCCCCTTCACTAGGCCATCCCCATTTTCATCTTTGTTGCATCCCGCCGCCTGAACTTTCTGACTGCGTAACTGAGAGTCACCAAAAGACCAGAGCACATGGCGTACGCTTCGTGAGAGGTGCTCCTCAGAGTCTGGTACTCATTATGAGGCGTGTGGGAGAGGGCTTCCCACATAGACTGCGCGATGTAACTGTTCTCCCGTATAGCTGCAAGGCTTCTGCGAAGTACCTCCTCTTGCATTGATGTGCTAGACTCCTTGGGCATAGAGGTATTACCTAACGTGTCGAGGAGCTGTTGAAGCTTGTCTTTAACGTCTTTCTCATGGTCTACCTTGGCTCTTGTCGCTGCAACTGAAGCGGAAGTTCGCAACGCAGATAGCAGGCTCTCAATATGGCGACGGTGAAAATCGGATATGACTATGGAAAGCGCCACTTGTTGCACGCTGTTGCGATCAGCCGCTACTGCAAGCCTGATGTGCTGCATTGGCAACATGCCTGCTGTGCCATCTCGTAGGAGCTCGTGGTAGGACCTCTGTCGCCGGCGGAATTCGAGAACCAGACGAGCGTGGTGTATCTTCTCATGGGAAGTGTTCAAACCGATCGCCCGAAGCTCTGCCGGACTGATGGACCGATGCCAGGAAGTCGATAGAGACTCGACAAGGTACTTGCGCTCGGTCACTCCATCGATTGGGTCGTTCAAGCTCTCATTGTCGCTGAGGAGTCGCCTAGCAAAGCAAAGGGCATAAATGCCACAGTCGAAGACATTGGGCTGCTGCGGGCACTGAGAATGTGACATGTTGCGTCAGTAATGTGGCCCAGGGTACCAGTAGCGAAAGCCAAGACGTCTTGGAACACGGACTCACTCACCTCGACTTGTCGCAGTTCAATGGCCATGTCGTCTTCGGAGCATGCCCATCTCAAGAAGACCTTGACTCTTTCCACACCAGGGGGGCTGCTAGACGAAGGGCGTTGCGAGTTGTATTCTTCAAGTACGGCCGAGGCGCTTAGCCAGCGGAACAAGATCCAATGTCCAGGCTCATGGAGGAAGATCAATACTACTTCCTTGGACATAACCGGGCGCAGACGTAGTCGCAGTTTTGCAGTTCTGCTTGCACAGAAGATAAGACTGTCGACAACCCCAACCGACGTGGATGTAAATCGTTGCGAGATGGTGTTAATCACTGTGTCGTTTACCCATGTCCCAGGCAAGAGTGTAGCTATTCCATCCATGAGAGGCTCGAGCGCCGTTCGTGGCTTACTTTTCTCCATCGCCAGCGTTGTGGGCTTCATCTCAGGCGACGGCGTAAACACCATTCTCCTCTTTGATGGGGCCTGGAGGCCAAAGTCCATGGCGGGGCCTGACGTGGGCAGAATGCCTGAGTCCGAGAGCGATCTTTTTCGGCGGCCCCTGATCTGGACGCTATCGCCTAGCCGCTTGATGTGTGAGAGCGCACCAACCGTATCAATCCGCGAGTCTAGGGCTAGACGGTCGGAAGAGGTCGGTGTGAGAGGGAGGCTGTGTCTTGACTGTTCGGGGGTGTCGGTGACTGATATCTGTAAGCTGGTTTCCTCCAGGATAGTGGACAGCCCCTCATGGAGATCGCCAAGAGTCTGGTCTCTGTCGAACAGGAAGCTCTCGTCCTGTTCCATCTTTGGCTGCAACCCGTCATCCTTGTCGTTGCCTATGCCATTGCCAACTTTGCGGCCATGGAATGGGAAGTCTTTCCTAAGCGTGTGTAGTTTGACGTTGGTTGGACCGACCAGCGCCTGCGTCTTAACAGCAGATTCGGAATCTTTGCCGGTGCCGCGTTGACATTCAACCAACGACACCTCCGAGTCTGACGCCATGTCCTAGTAGTCGTAGTTGTGGTGGTGCCTGTTGTTATCGCTGTCTGTGTCGCTGTGGCTCTCGGCGGCGGGGAGGCCTTGGTTGTCGTCAAAGTCGTTGCCGTCCAAATCAAAGTCGGGGTCTTGTTCGGGGTCTTGCGCGGGGTCTTGTTCAGGCTCTTGATCAGACTCGTGTTCGACGGCAGCGACAGCAGCGGAGGGGGCAGCAATGATGTTGTCGGGCTCTAGTTCTATTGCCAGTCCCGGTCTCAATGCAGGCTGGGGCGTCGATCGTGTCAAGTGTGGGTGATGTTTGTTCCAAATGTCTGGGTTAACTAGGTGGTGAAAGTGTCAGTCAATCAATATCACAAGACATGGGTAAATAGGAGGGCAAGAAAGGGATGGTAATTACAGCGCTGGATAGCGAGACGAATCTTTGCTAGTTCTTTGCTTGTCCCTTTGCGCCCGGGCCCGTCTGCGTGTGTTTCCAGGTAACGGTTGTAGAGGTCGATCAGGGAAACCTGAGGGTGTGACTGTTGGAGGGCGTTCAGGGCGTCAAGGCAGGCGCGCGAGGAGGTAATTGTGATGCCAAAGCAGAAGATGAAAACCCCAGGAGTCGAATTGAAACGAGTGCTGATGTTCTTGAGCCGGCGTGAGATGTCGCCACGCAAGCCGTCGATGTTATTAACGTAGATTGTGTTGGTAACAAGTGCTAGCGCCTTGGGGTGGACATTCTTGAGGGCCCAGGAAGGGAATTTCTGGGTAGTCAATGTGGGATCGCGAAGGAATTCGAGGCGCAGGTCTTTCCAGAGGTCTAAAATGTCTTTGCGGTCGTTAACCTGCTGGCCGAGGAGGTTTAGGCGATTCAGAAGCGACTGGACTGACATCCCTGGGGCTATGTATTTGCGATATTGAGGTATATGTGGCGGATGACGAGGGGTTTCTTGACGTGATGACCTGATGTGGTGTGGCCGAGAGAGAGGGTTCGTCGCGTCACCACATGGTTGAAAAGTCAGCTGGCATAATTCTGCCTGTTTAGCGAATGAGTGATGGCGGTCCGGTAAACCACCTACCTCTTGCCTCCTTCCTACCTGCCCAAACGGTTCAGCTGACCGAGAAAACCCTGCAGGGAAGGTAGGAGCTCCAGGCCGGGTTCAGTAATAAGGAACCGCCTTATATGCCAACGTTCCTCAGTCGGAGAACGCAAGTAGGATGGTGGCTAAGACGTCTCACGGCTGCAATTGCATTTTACGCTCACAGAGTATCCTGAGAGTAGGGTGAAGTAGTAAAGGGTGGGTGCGTTCCAGATGTTCTAGAAGTACTCTTAAGGAAGGGCAGCTTTGCGTCTGTGGCTGGAGTGGGACGTAAGCGGCTAGAGTGCTGCAATCCGGCGACTGCATATGTCAAGATTAATCAACACTAGCATCTAGATGATCTCGTAAGTCTAGGCAATTAAAAATAAGTGACGGTTAACCGGTCTTAAGTCATAATAACTGCAACTGCGTAGCCAACGAAATTAGTGTAGCTCCAATTGGAGCAATATGTGGGGCGAATGGGCATAGTATGCCCACACTTGGGCATACTATGCCCAGGCCCCAAAAGTGCATGTCTCTCTGTCTGCCCGCCCACTCAAGTCAACATCTCCGCCTAACCGTTAGAACTTTGTGACTAGCCTCATCACAGAGTCTCGCCGCGTTTAGTCGCATATCCATCACCCCTCATCGCCAAAGCTGCAATCCACCCGTGTCCAAAGTTAACAAACCTATGTGTTACTCCGGTCCCACCACCCCTACAAAGTAACAAGGCAATTTCCTTCCTTGACTTCCCACCTCGTGCGTCGGGTGACCGGCTTCTTCTGATACGTACCCTAAGTACCTAGGTACCCAGGTGGGTGGGTACGTGCCTACCTCCCTACGAAGTAGATCATCACTTCAGAGCTCCACCTTCTCTGCCTCAGAGCCTATTAGACTCGCGACGACGCCGCAATCAGATGGTGTCCGATCTTCGTCCTAACGCCCCGTTTTCTAGCAGAATGTTTTTCATGTAATCTAAACTACTTAGCTGTCTTACGGCCTCCTCAGAATTCGGGAACACGGTATTCTTTGCGACACGCCGGCCACGCTTTCGGGGGGGGGCTGCTCAACCACCGCTCGACTCCAGGTCATTTGCGCCTGTGTTTTCTCTGCATGCCCGGCGGCATACCGAGGCCGTTCCCAATTCCCGATTCCGCGCAGTTTCCTAAACTTCATCGCTTTGTACTTGATTGAGAAGGCTGTTGAGGTAAGTCACAGACCGGGTCTCCTCCCCACAAGCTTTCCGTTCTATCCTGGCGTTCATGGGTGATGGACTTGGTTCTGATTCCTGGTCTTTTGGTCTTCTTATTTTCCCGCCGACGTTCTGTGCTGCACAATTGCCGCTGTTGCGTAGCAAATGAGAAACCTTGACCGTGGCATCCGGTTTATTTCCCTCGACCATGCGACCGCGAAGCTCTTTGTCTTGATTGATGGGCTCTTGGTCGTGGAGAACGGTCGCCTGTTGTCGTCGTCTCGGATCGCTTGCGATGTGGCGGTGTCTCGGGCAATAGAGGGATCGTAGGCTTCAAAATCGATTGAGGCGGGGGCCGTGAAGGCACAGCCAGGGACTGACTGTGTGTATGTGTGTGTGTGCTAGTCGCAGGTGCGTGGGACCAGAAGGGGAGAGCATAACACTCACAGCTCTATGGTTCTCAAGGTGCGTCGCTGGGCATTGTTCGTATTTGCATAGCAGAGACGCTGGTGAAGTGGCCTTCACCGCGCCGTGTAACTTCTTGCGAGGGCGTTTCGACTCTCCCTTCCTCCTACCACAAAGATACCGTCCATCCCCGACGCCGACGACAGGAACCATGGCCGCACGCGACACTGACCGCGATAACGCCATGTTAGGCCTTTCCCGGTCGGCCTTGATGAAGTTTGACTGCTCCCTGCTGCTCACTGCTATCTGCGTGCACAGACAGACACAGCCCCCGTCAAGTGAGGTGCTGCAATTGGTAGGGTACCGTGCCTGGCTTGCAAGAGCATCCTGTACCTGCTGAGGCACAGGCCCACGGCACAGACAGATGCCACCTTTGGTATTTCACAGGCTGTTTGTTACCTAGCGACGAGATGCCTGTCTGTCGTCGCTTCAAGTCATGGCGGATCACTGTTCTGGCCAGATGCAGCATGTTTATACAGGAGCATGTCATCTTCAAGATGTGTACGATGGATTGATTAGATGGCGGCGGAACCTTGGCACTGGCAGATGGCAGGTGGCGGCAGGCCTGATTCCCCAGGCCTGATTCCCCAGGCCTGATTCCCTGCCTCGGTACATGTCCAAGGTACTCCCAGAGGTACATGGGCTGAGACAGAGCGCAGCCACGGACCCACTGTTTTCGCGGTCGATTTTGGTGGGCATGCGCCACAGGGCTGGCACAACCTTATGTCAACAACAACATCCTGCAGGGCAATGAGTGACATGACTCTGCGCGCCTGGTCCTGAATCGGTCGTTGTCGTCGTTGTCGCGGGGCACTTGTCTTGACTGGGACTGGATCGGGCTTTGGCTGAAGTTGTGGAGAGGTCTTGGAGATTGTGCTATGCTTGTGTCGAAAAGGGGAGATCGCGGGGTCTAGGGCAGGGGAGACGACATGGTTGGTGATGGACTTGAAGCGTCGGCCGGGGTGAGTGGATGGTGAGTGAGTGAATGAGTGAGTGAGTGAGCGGAAGCCACGTGATGAGTGAGGCCTGTCTAGACACCTGCGAGGGCTGGGGCACAGAACACTGTTCGGGTTTTTGTTCTCTTCTTGTCTGTCTCGTCTCTCTCGCCTCGTCTCTCTGTCTTTTTAGTTTTGTCTCTTTTCGGCTGTGTCGTCCATCTTATCTGTCTGGTTTTGCCTTGCCTTGGCTCGACTTGACTCGACTTGCCTTGGCTGTCCGCGTCTTTTTGTCTTTCGGTGTTATCTGTTGCGTTTTCAAGATGGCTGGGGATTGTCGTCTTTCTTCTGAGGGTGGAATGAATCTAAGCACTCACTATTCAAATGGCTTTAATCAATACAATTTGCTCTCTTTATTACCGTTATTACATACTATTGTGGCTCTAAACTTGTTCTGTCTTAACACATGTCTAGCTTATACGTAGAACCGGCTGATACTATGCGTAAATGTCTTGCACTGAAAGTTATACAACGTAAATGTTACAGATGTTAGGTACTGAACATAACCTAACTATATCTATGGACTATATTAACTAATACCTGTTTTACTGGCATCTAACAGCTGATAATGAGAAAGAATAGGCGCAGGTGACAGCCCCCGCCATGTCTGCACACCAGGCTGCAGCTTTAATACACTATATAAGTAACTACGCTAGAGGCATTACTAGATATCTAGAGGAGCAGGGAGTTGTACTAACAAAAGGCTAGAACTAAGTCTAGGCCTACCTGGTATTCCTAAGGGATAACTATCCTAATAGGGTATAGTATTACCCCTCCTATCTGCTAACATAGAATCTGTTACTAGAACTAGACGTACTTATGCTACTAGTGATAATAATAACACTATGCTGCTAGTACGCCCTAAACTAGGCACCCTACTAGCTCCTGTAGGGCCCCTAGGGTTTGTAATAGAGGCATTCTGGGCCTAGGGAGTTCGCAGCCGCCCTTCGCCAGCTTTGCCAGGCCTTTCAGCTGGCACAGCCAGCAAACCGGCACCTAAGGGTACGCCCTACACCTGCACCCGCTCCCGCTAAGCCCGAGCCCGAGATGCCGCGCGCTGGTCCGTCAACTGTCCCGCCCATGCCTGGCATCAAATCGCCCCGACCGTTCTCCCCAGTTGCCGCCACCCCCAAGCCCACCCGTCGACCGACCCCCTCCGCCCCTCCTATGCCTCATGACGGTCACGAGTCTGACATAAGTATATCGGGTATCGTCGTAAAGCTTTTTACCAAGCCCTTCCTCCCCCTTTCGCTAACCTCAAAAAAGTCCAAGGCACTTAGAGCAAAGGCCCTAGCCGAGCACAAGGCTAAGGAGAAGAAGCTCAAGGCCGCCGAGAGTCTAAGCAGCAGGAGGTCAGGTCGACATCACAGGAGCCCTGTCGCTCATAATAACCAATACACTAAGCATCCAACCATCTCGTTACCAGTAGCTTTACTTAATAAACCATATAAACAAAGCAGGCAGCGACAACTATCTTGTCACTCAGCCGGTTACTTAGTATCATTCAGCGCCCTTCTCAGCATCGTATAGTCGGGGGATAGGGGATTACAACAGACCCGTAGACCTGGAGGACACAGTTAGGCCAAGAGCCGGACTGCCAGCGTAGCCGTCTTCTATAGTTATCAAGTCAGCGTTTGTTGATGTACACACTGGTCAGATCATGTTCTGGAATTCTGAAGCCATGGGCAAAAACGCCAGCCCGGCCAGAGGGCTGGTCTATAAACCTAATGGAGGCAGTCACAGTTGATTCCATAAGTCGTGATACTAAGTATGGATTCCTCGGCATTTAGGAATATAAGATTAAAGGGGTATTCGTATAAGATAGCAGGTTATTGTTCTGAGGCAGAAGTAGATTCAAATCTTATATAAACATTATGAAACAGACGTGCTAGTCGTCTGTTAGATCAAACAGACACGATAGGGCGTTTATGCTCAGTCTTCATAACACGCGCCTCTTGGCACGCAAACTCCATCCAAGTGGAGGATAAATAATCAAGGCATGAGAGGGGTAATAGCATAGCCAAAAAATATCAGGTTCTAATACTAGTAAAGACAAAATACTAGATAGCACGGGTTCTCGCTCAGAAACCCTTGGCGCCCAGCGTTTACAAAGTGCCTTTCAGGTGCGCTAAGGCGTAATCCGTGCCGGCTTCTGGCGGCGACGACGACTAGACCCTTTGCGCAAGGGAGGGCCAACGTTGCGCTTTTTGTAGCACCGGGGCTGGCGAGATACGGCCTGAATGACTCTCTTGTTCACCAACTCAGATGACAACCTCAATGTCGTTAGTCCAATGACTATGTGCGGTGGTTTTGGGGGTGAAGTCATATCTTTCTGCACCTACCTTAGTGTAGGTACTTGGACAGAAAGACACACAGACAGATAGATAAACAGATTGTTGGGGTAATGGGCAATTACTGTTCCGACCACAGCAGAAGCAATACCTGAATGCACTATCACCACTTGGCTGTCAGATGTTGGGCTGATGGCAGAGCCGCCAAGTAAGTTAAAAATCAAGCTTGGCCGCATGGCGTCCCTTGTGAATAGATTGATTGTCAAGTGTTTCCAAGTCTAACTAGGCAGCTAACGTGTTTAACTTGGCCTCGCCTTAGGCGGTCACTCCATGCATGTGACTTGTCTATATCTTGTCTTCTGTTTCTTTATGACCACTAGAGCCTGTCTGATAATCTTGTTGGTATAGCTTCTATCAAGAAGGAAACGCAACACGATTATTCCCTCTGACGCGCGATTACTTCCTCCCTCCTTATGCAAGATCTGATTAAGAAACCCAGCTCTAGTGTTGCAGCCTATGAACTTTGCCTCTTGGTTGAATCTTCCTAAACTGAATATACTCCACTTAGGACAGTACTAGACCAAAAGCCTGGCTACCGTAACAAGCATCTCCCTACTGATCTCTTCTATTTAGTATAGTTATAATCTAATGTAGTGAACCTGGCAGTGGCAAATTCAGCTGCTGACCAGCTTGTTCTTTAGCTGTAAGCAGACTTCTGACCCAGTACTATAGCTTTGACAATCACAACACGTAGCCATGGGATAAAAGGCAGCTAGCTCTGCTCATCTACAGTTCTATATATCCATAGACTTCGTCTAATAGCACTTATATGCTTTCCATTATCTAAACAAAACTCAACAATGAGCAGAAAGCCCAGCGGGGTGAGTGCACGCTGGCGGGCAAATAGAGATTGTTTGTCGAGCGGGCGACGCACTTTGCGAGAAGCGATAGGGTTGACTCTTGAGCATCAACAAGTTAAGTGGCGCAGAGGTAACTGTCGGTATGCTCCTAACACAGCTAAGGGACATTTGGACTTTGGTGATGTAGAAGAGGGGGGGCAGGAGTGCGGCGCGGCGCAACAAAGCTCTTGGGCTTGCACTATCTGGAATGCATGCCATACATACTATGCTGCTGTTCCCTCCCTCCCTGTTCTCGTACATATCTGAGCAGCAATAACATAGACGTTCCACTCTTCTACTGAAACAAAGACTTATACATACACATAACTTATGTCTTGGTATTCCAGCCCTTGTTCTTAGATCTTCCTCGGCCGCATTTTCTATTCTTCCTGGCGCCATCAGGCTGGTGGCCGTAGAAAAGCCACTGCTCTTAACCAGCTCCGTCAGCTTTACTTGCAGACACACTTTGCTAAGAAACGCGCCGAGACTGACACCATGAAGAAACATAGGTCGCGATAGGAGTGGAAGGCAGGGCGTTTTAAACGACGATAACAGAGGTAACCCATGTCACTTAGCTCCAGCAAACGCTGCCGCCTTGCTAAGATACGATGAAATATAATTTAGATAATAGATGGAGAAGAGGAAGATGGACTGGTGGCATTTGGTTTACTGTTGAACCTATATCATGTTCCGGCGCAGAACTGGAATAAAGGGTCATGATAACCTGGGTCCGACTGGCCCTGTAAGCACAACTTTCCTGTCTCCCTTAACCACACACTTGCACCCTCTGGCAAAGCTGGTATCTCCAGAGGTTCTGCTACTACTTGTGTTGTTAGGTAAAGAGGTGAGCTGCGGCTTTTAGGACCGGCAATCAAGCCGCCTGTTACATCTTGGGCCTTGACGTTTGCTATTCTTGGTTTCCAACTGTCCTTCGCGATCCGAGGCGTGGGGGAACTGCGTGAAGCTTATTGGATATTAACAGGACGTTGCGAGGTTGTTCTGCTTTTACTGCACCCGCTTTCTGCTAAAACTTATCTCTTTTCTTTTGCTAGATGCTTTAAATGGCTAGGTTGATCGCTGCCGATAATAGCTGTTGAAGTGTATTAGAGGGAAGAAGTATATAGTTGAAGGTTGCCCTAGTAGACCGACACTTAAGGTGCTACAGCCGGTACTATGCATGTTCTACATAGAGAAGATAGGAATAAAAAGGACAAATAGTGTTCTTCAAGAGGGTTATTTTATAGCTTATCTAACACTTCTTCTTAGGTCCCTGTTGTTATCGCTCGGCGGGCTCCTCGGGGCCTCCTCCGAACGCTGCCACCGCCTGGTCCAGCCCTTCCACTTCACCCATAGCGTGATTTCAGCCTTGGCCCTGCCACTCGTCGCGGACCTCTGCGTCTGTTCCACGCATTAATTCCTCTGCCTACCTCTCAGTAAGAGATCTCGGTGGTAGTCGAATAGTGATGATTGGGAAGATCATCATTCTTCAGTGGCTGCCGTGGCTCGGGGCATTCAGGGAGGGTTATGCGTGTGTTGGACGTTGGTAGCCGAATCAGAGGGTTGCTAGGTTTGTCATGTCATTACAGAATCCGGTGACATCCTTCTCATCCCGTCCTCAGCCGGCCTGGCCGGCCGCCTGGCTTTGGGGGTGAATTAAATGCAACGTTGTAAAGGAGGAAGCGAGATGCGACAAGATGGGGAGGGCATACGCAAGAGGGCGGAAGAAAAGGCTCACGATTACCAGGGGCCATTATAAAATCTACCAATTAGCTACGTCGGACAGACGTTCAAGTTCAACTCTTGATGTAGCAAGTGGTTCGCAGTGGCAGTGGAAACAAGCTGCTGCTCTTCAGACGGTGACTGTGAAAGGGATCCGAAATCCGGGGAAGCACACCCGCCATCGCGGCACGTTGCAACTATGGCGCAGCTTTCAGTCCCACTCGCCACGCGAATGCCAAATCAGCATTGGGAATTCCGATGCCCGAAGCTGGGTTAGCCTTCCAGACCGTCACAGACTGTTCCTTGTGGAGGTGCCATCGATTAATGTCCAAGACAAGACGAGCAAACCCACTCCCTTGGGCTTGTAAATCGCGACCTTTTGGACTTTAAAGACGACTTTGCCTTGCCGGCGGTGGAAGATTGATTCATCTCGGCGGGCTCTTGTGGCGACGGGACCTGTGGTTCAACTTCCAAGGCTCTGTCTGTCTGCCTGGCCTATGCCGCCAAGAGTCTATGTGTGCGCACTCCTTGGCCTTGGCGGTAGCTTCTACGAGTGGTGTCTGCTTCTGAACTGCCATACCTAGCTAGGGACATTCATCATGGTCAAATCTGCCTTGTCCCGTCGGCGTGCCAAACAACCTCGAAAGTCTTGGCGCGATGAGTGTTTGGTTCTACTGGTTCCAGTCACTTGGAGTTTGGAAGGAGGCGAAATGAAGCGGATGAGGCTTTTCTGAATCAATTAACTCCTGTGAGAAAGTAGAGCAAAGGTGACGATGCGGGACCGTGGTATTGGCTATGATCAAGGGAGCAAACAAACTACCTAGGCAGTTGTCTAGACTGCTGCCTCCAGATCGGCAAAGTTGACTTGGACGCAGCAGCCCATCTGTCGCTAATTCCTGTACCCCATATTACCTACAGGAACAAGTCGATCCTTCACCTTTGCTGCATAAACTGAAACAAGTATCCGCTGACTTAGAATCCGTCTTAGGATTCTGACGTGCCGCAGTCTGAGTTTGGGGATACCATTGACCCCGTGCTGACGCCGTGATAGGGTTTTGATTCCCTGGAAAGCTTTTCTCCATGGCCATTGTCGGTGTCGTTGAGTTCGTTGGCCATGGTGCGAGGAAGTAAAACAGCCCTTGGCTTCCACACCGTGCTGTCTAGCAGATGCCAAGCGACAGCCAAAAGTATCTATCCTGAAACCCAAAATGGCAGACTGGCTCCAGTATTCAGGTGATGCAGTACGGCTTCAGTCAAGGCTCGTAGCCCTATCTTGATCCTTTCTGGAATTATTCCCCTTATCTCTGTAATCCCGGCCACTTTTTATATCCCTGGTTACTATAACATAATCCCCTTCCTACTCTCTTAGACCGCCCCCCCCCCCTTCTACCTTCTCACTACGCCTGATCTACTTAGTTAACTGTTAGAACAGTTGTGGCTCAGCATTCGGGAATGTTAATCGTTTTTACGCCACGTAGGATAAGAGCCTTAAAGAGATATACACATATCAGCCGGAAAGGCCTGGCACCCAGATCGAACGCCGTCATGTTCTGGGAACAACAATCCCTAGGCTGTAATTTAGGAAAGCCACGCTCAGTTTGAGTCTGTCATTGCGGCTAGGGGCGTGGGTATAAAAGAGCCTGTTGATGGTACCATTACTGACTTTGCTATTATTAGCCTTCGATACGACAGTGAAATAGTATGATCGCTTTATTAATTATCCTTATATCTCTACACACAGATTCTCTCTCTTCTTTCCTGTCTCTCATCTATTCCACCTTCCTCCACCGCCATCACGCCGCTATAACTACTTTTCCGTTTGCCCTTGTCCACCTCTGAGTATTAGTAAATCTTGCGGACCTCGGAACGGGGTCGGTCCAGCAGGCTGCCGTCGTTCTCGGTCATCTTCCATCTCCAAGGACTGGTCATTATTTGGATCGTCTCTAAGCGCTTGTCTGCTCCTCGCCAAGAGTCCGTCATGCACGGTACGCCGCGCGGGTTTGCAGAGGCACGATATAGACGAGGCAGTAGCCACAAACAATTATCCTGCGACTCAGACGTCCGTCTGCAAATCCCAGAATTGCATCATGAGGCCTTGAGCTGCCGTTCCCGTTCTCTGCTAATGAATTCTGTCTGCCTACTTTTCGTTAGCGAACATCTCTGCCTTGCCTCGGTCATGGATTCCGACTCGGCTATATTGGACATGCCGTGTGCGTGCATCGTACCCAGCTAGGGTGTCAGCAGTAGACCATTCCACCATTGCATTAACCTTAGGGAGGTGTTTGGTGAACTTTATGATGCTTGAGGCCGGGTTAGGTGCGATGGGAGAAGCTCTTGCGTTGGCGTTGGCGCGGGATTGCCTCTCTACGAAGCCCGAGGCCTCAATACAAGCAGCGATGCGTCCCAAGACAGGGCCACAGTTCCCACGCCTAGAACTACAGCACCTACCTCTTACACGACGATTTGAACACCAATGGCTGTGCACCTCAGTAATAGAACCTAAGTTGTTAGTAGTAATAGTTAGCTTATTACTAAAATATACGTGTTTCTGCTAGAGTTAAATAATAGTATGTTCTCTTTTTACTAACTACTAATTATCCTAAAAGAATGGCTAGGACGAGATCTTACTGCTTATCTCCTTAGTGCTTTTCTTCTTTAGGGTTCCTGGCATAGACTCTTTGGGTTTCTTTAAACACCTTATTACGAAGCTCGAGTTACAGTCGTCTGCGTTTATCAAGCTCACCGTGGCCGCCGTTGTTTCTCAAGGCTATAACTGATTTCGATCTTGAGGGTTGCCGTGTTTGCTTCCAATGCTGACGTCTTGTCTCAAGCCCTCGTTTCAATAGCTTAGGTGTGCTTTTGTCCGAGCCGAGGAGCCGTCCGAGAAGCGATTCATTATTGGGAGGCCATACCCACAGAAAGGCTTCATTCTCGCCCCCTTGGCATATCACACTTTAAGCGCTACACTTCCTCCAACCAAGTCAAACAAGCGCCCTGACACTCCCGCCACTCTCTTCCAAGCAACGAACGATTCGAAAGCCACGTGGCATGGCGTTACCGTCTTGATGGGGTTGCTGGCAAGAATTTCTGTATCAGGCAACGCGTTATCAGCCTAACCAGGGGCAGCCACATGCTCACCCCGATCTGATCTGATCTGATTTGACATATTGACTAGTGGGTGTCATACCAGGAGATCTGCTATGTAACACCTTCAATTATGCCTAAGCTGCCGGCGAAGGAAGCGAGCGAGCTCAGGAAGGACACTTGAATTACTTACCTACCTAGGTACCTCCCTTTCTTGCCGCTTTAATTAAAAGTCCATATCTATCGATCGACAACACTGTCAGAAAGGTACGCGTCCATCTCGACAAATAACCACCTATCTAGGTATCTACCTAGCTAGATACAGTTACTGCTTCATCTCCTCTCCCCACCGCCTCTTCTGTCTGACTGACCCTTGACCGTTGGTACCGGCACAGTCAGACCTACCTTGTCGCCTGACGGACATTTCGGCCGAGGCTTGCTCTCTCTCTGCCCTTTGGAGTTCAGTCTCTCACTGACGCAATCACCAAACTTCTCGTCACAGAGAAATACAGTACTTCTCAAGGAGAAAGTTAAGCACAGCCTGCGCTCAGTCTCTTCGCGTTTCTCCCTCAACGACAAGTTCGCAGCCACGCGACAAAAGAACGAGTTCGGTGGCGACGATGCCTCCATCATCGACTGCATGACCCTCGCCGACAACAGCACCGTCGCTGCGAACCCGGGTGCTCCCGATCCCAACGCCCTCGACGGCGCCGAGAGGGGCATTAAAGGTGTCGTTGTCTCTAAGAAAAAGTTTCTACTTGTGAAGACTGGCGACAGTGAGGAGGACACTGACCTGCAAACTCCCACAATGTAGATTCTCATCAAAGTCATCAAATAGGCCAGAGAAAAAAAGGAAGGGTTTGGATGGAGTAGAGCGCACGTTAGTAATCGGCAAATTTGGCATCTGGATGCCTCAAGAAGGGGGCATATTTAGAGGGCTTTTCTTTTGCAATCAGAAGAGCTAGCGATACGATGTGAGACATTTTGTACGTATCATTTTGCTCGTCGGTACCGAGGAATATATCGACAGTGGCAGAAAAGACCTGTTGACCGCATTTGGACTCTATTTATTGGTTTCGTCTCCATTGTCAACTGCTATCTCTCTCTCTCTCTCTCTCTCTCTCTCTCTGCATCCCTTGGTCAAATCAATAACTCGGATTAAAGCAAGCCCAGACGGACAGACAGACAAAATCAGCCTGGACCGCTTCTTGATGCACCGTCGCTCTGGTAAAACTGGTGTGTCGATCTAGCCAAGCTGGCTTGTTTGTACACTAACCACTTCCTTAAAATCCAGTGATTGTCTTTAGTGCGCCCCCGTGTCTAGACCAGTTACAAGACCCAGACATATTGCTGCCAATTAATTTGGGCTCCTGTGCACTCCAGACTTTCTTTTTCTTGCTTAAGTGTTGCTATAAGAAATACCTCTTCCTTCCTCTCACCAAAAGCAGACGCTCATCAAAGTCTTTCCGCAATAACTTCACAACAATGGCATTACAACTACCTACTGATTCTAAGTCACCCCTTCAACTGCGGAGTATTCAAGATAATCATCTATAGCCTCAATAATCCCCAGGGCGAGAAGGAATGGTTTTATTACAGTCACATCCCCTTCCTTAACCCGCGCTGACTTTAGAAAACGCTACCTGATAGATCCAAGCCCGTTAACAGGTGACGCCCCGTCTTCTTTACAACATTTTTTCTTATGTTTTGGGACGTCTTTCTTCAATTCCCATCACGCTTGTGACAAGCCTTCTTCCCCCTCGCCACAAAGCATCTCTAACCCCCAGTAATCGACTCCCCATGGTAACGCAACATCCTACCTCAGTTCTCTCAGGAGTTCATCCCTCCCTTGAGTCCGTCTACGGTGGAATTTATCAACCTTTAGCTTTCGGCCGTTATAGTTAGCTCTTGAAACCCGCCTAACTACTCTGTCCACCCTAGGATGGTATGTAATCGCTGATCTATAATGTACTCTATGACGTTGCCCTTTCCCACCATGCATCCAGTTCCGCCGCCGGCTTGCGTATCATTGTCATCCAGAGCATATCATTTACATGCCTGCCTGGACGCTCTCGGGGACCGGATTGTCATGGTGGTCTTGCGCATACGAATCATGGCTGCGTGACGCACAGTTGAAAGGCTACCATGTAAAGGAGCGTAGACACACCCGCTCAGAAGAACAGAAAGCATGGCAGTTCAGGCTCAACGGCTTTAGTGAAACCGGATTTGTGAAAAACAGTGATCCTTCATTAAGGAAAACCATCCTTTAAAAAGGACAGATATTCTTTACAAAGATGCATCCTAGCAAGGTCCCTGTTTGCTGCAGGCGCCTTAAGGAGTCAGATATACGAGTTGGCTAACGCGACAAGAGGCTATTTAGTGTGGAGATGCTGGACATTATCAGTACGTGGTTCAATATCGATGGCCTCGACAGTATTGCTGCCAAACTGGGGTAATAGTTTAATTCGTCTACCGCACAGATACGCCTTCAATATCGTGGAATAAACGCCTGTGTTCGTAGCGTCGTCTGATTTTCTATGTCTTTATTAAAGAAAGTGTTTACATTTTACTACACCTTAATACTATTATAATACCTACCAACCGGACCAGATAAGAGGAACCTAATTACAGAAGTAACTAGTTACGTAGGCCTTCCTGCCGTGCTTATGGAAAGGGGTTGTGTTAGCGTAGTATTCCTCACACTTCTTCCTGAGATGTGCCTTACATTTAGGAAGAATAGTATAGACGTAGTTAGCGTACCACCTGGTCTTTAGGGTACGCATACTACAGAGCGAGCCCCGGTTGGCCCAGACGCAATTTGCTTACGCGCCCTTAGTGGAGTGAAGGGCCTTTCCCTGTTTCTGCGGCATGAGATCCTGCATTACGGGGGAACAGGATAGGACTACTATAACCCTGTGTCGGCAGAACGAGGGCGGGACGCTAAGGCGGTCTAAGACAGTACGACCAGCTACAGAGACAAAGTAGATTAGCAGCTATAAGAAACGGGTAGTAGGACACAGGACAGGAAGAGGGGCCAGAGGGACGGCCGAGCGCCGGACTTACCATCACACAGAGCCGTCAGGGGCCTAGGCGTCGGGGCCCGAGACCCAGCCGGAGGCGGGGACGGCGGGGGTGGCATACCGGAGGTTGGTTAGGACGAGAAAGAGTGAAAGGGGGGGGGGGGGGGGGGGGGGCCGGCCTTCTCGCCATCGTCATTACCCAGTCTTTAATCCAGGTAGGGTAGTCATCCATAACGCCACAGATTAGCCCTCGTCGTCACCGTATGCCTCCTCCAGGCCCATGTCCCAAGCTATCTGCTTATGCAAGATAACTCCCATATACATACCGTCGTAATTCAGGATGGTCTAGTCTCACGATAACTAAAATCTTACCCGTTCACGACGCGTGCCGAGATAAAAAATAGTTGCTCCCTGTCGACCTATGCTCAATATAGTATTAAGCCTTAATAATGTGTACAGTCGCGTCAAGAAATACGTTTCCGGTGTCTTTTATGTAGCCATTCCACATCACTAAAGAGTGGCTTCATGCATTAACCTATAAATCTAATCACCATTCACTTATAGTGGCGTATTAAATCCTTTTCTAAACGAATACTGACCTATACCCTAGATACTTCCGTACAAGTAAACTCTTCGAATTGTCCTACCTGATCCTCAATGCCAGCTGTTTCTATTCATCTTTATTACAAGCCGAACTTCCTACCCTTACTCCCAACTACTTAATAACAGCTGGTTAAGGTCTGGCTTCCCTCCTAGTAGGTTCTTATTATCCATAACCTGGCCTGTTCAACATTCCGACTGCTAATACTTGCTCTTACAGCCCGTATTATTAACACCGTACGATGCTGCTCTTCAATCTGTGATACCCGAGGCCAGACCTGTCTAGTAGCCATCTCCTATAGTAACTTCCCTATCACCCGCCAGAGACCTTGCAGAGCACCGCTAAGAGCTAACCAAACATCATGTAGCTTCTTGAGACACCCAGAGTAATATAATCCAACCCTTACATATACATACCTTAGTCACAGCTAATTGTTCATATTCATATTCATCACATAATAGCCTGCAATTCTTTCTTCATCCCAGTCCACTGCTCTTTTATTTATAAGCGTACTTTTAAAAAGAGCCGGCAGACACACTCTCCACGAAGCTGGGAGAGCGAAAAGCCATAGGTCTTTTATAGACCTTTAAGTAATTTAAGCAAGGAAGAAAGCAAAAAAGAAAAACAACGGAAGAAAAACAGACACGGACAAACAAGAACAAGACTGCTTCTTTAAAAAAAAGTCATCATCAACCACGTCCACGTCCACGTCCACCGCGTCCGCGTCCGCGTCCTCGTCCTCGTCCTCGACCACGGTCCTCCTCCTCGGAAGTCTCTTCATCCGAGGTGCTGCTGCTGGCGGCGGTGGCGTTGCGCTCCGCATAGCGCCGCATCATCCTCTCCGCCAGCCGCCTGGTCTCGCGCGCGATGGCGGCTCTCTGGGCCGGGGTGAAGAAAGCGGCCCCGCGCTGGAGACGCGTGGCGGCGGAGTCGGCGAGGCCGTCGGAGACGGCGGCGATGGTGGCCTCGACGGACTGGAACGGTTGAGGCGGGCGGCGGCGGCGTCGGGGCAGGGGAGCGAGCGCGTTTTCAAGGGCGGCGCCCTCGAGGCCCAGCTCGTCGGGCTCATCGGCGGCGGCGTCTCGGGCGCCAAGGGGCACGCGCACCACGCCGTTGTTGTTGTTGTTGTTGTTGTCGTCGTCGTTGTAGTCCTCGTCGTCGCCGCCGTTGGCAGGCTCGTCGTCGGCGAGTGGGAGGCCCTCGACGTCGCTGGCCGGGTAGTAGTTGTTGCCGTCGTCGTCGTCGTCGTCCTCATGGTGGTTGTCAGCCAAGGTCAGGGCGGGGGCCGGAGATGACTGAAAGTCGTCGGCGTTGAAGCCAAAATTGGCATTGCTGCCAACGCTCGACGGCCGGCGCGAGCTGTGCCGAGCGAGGCTTCGTCGGCCGGGGCTGACCGAGCCCCCGAACAGGGCATCAGCCTCTGCTTCTCCCTCCTCCTCCTCCTCCACGACACGACGCTCCTCCTCGATCGGCCTCAGAGCCAGGCGAACCTGAACGAGCTGGGCCACAAAGGACAGCTGGGCTGGCGGCGGGGCTGGTGGAACAACGGGTTGGGGCGGGAGCGGGGGCGCGGGGGGAGGGGGCGGCGGGCGGTTGTAGTCATGGCGGGCGTTGCGGACGACTTGGCGCGTAAGGTAAACGTTTCCTTGCATCGCAAGATGCAGGACGCCGGCGGGATGGCCTGCCGCCGGTGGTGGCGCCCACAGCTGCGGGAGCCAGGCCTGTCCTCGGTCTTTGGCTACCTGGAGCGAGAAGCTATACATCTGCTTCAAGATGGACGCGGGGAGCTGCCCAGGGGGCAGCATGGCGGCCGGGCACCACGCGCCGTTCGGCCACAGGTCGTTGAGGTCGCGGATGTAGCCGGCGGCCTCGACGTCTGCCGCACGGGTGATGTCGGCGGCGCTCAGCTCGGACTCGAGGAAACGGGCCTCGCCCTGGAGGTTGGTGAGGAGGGTGGCCGAGGCGCGGGAGGCGGCGGCAGGGTTGGCGGCGGCAGGGTTGGCGGCGGCGGCTGGGACTATAGTCTGGGCGACATAGCGGCGCACGGATTCTCTTGTAGTGGCGTCGGTATAGGGAAAGGACTGAACAAAGTTCTATAGCAAGACGGCGTTAGTTGAGTTTAGTTAATCATATGTAATGAGTTATATCATACCGGCGGAGGAGGTGCTTGCGGCCGAGGCCGGAGGTTGTATTGCTGCTGCTGCTGCGGCTGCTGCTGGTTCTGCTGGCCGTTGTTGCTCTGATTCGACATGGTGACTGAATGAATATAATACTTATAAAAAGCTCGAGTCGAAAGAAGTATGTAGAGTCGAAAAAAGTAAGTCGAGAGAGAAAAACAACTCAACAAGTCGGTAATCCAAAAGACAAAGGTCAGTAAAAGGAAGGAGGTAAGTAAAGGTTGAGAAAGAGATATAAAGAGATGCCAAGGAGTTGGTTGGTTGATTGGTTAGTTTAGAAAAGGAGGCTATTGTGAAAACCAATCAACCTTAACTAGATGGCGGGGAATAGATTACGGTATACCATCCATACTAAGGAGCTCTTTCCAAGGTCAAAAGTTATTATGATCATAAGTAGATGATCACGCGGACGTTGGGACTTCTCTTGTAGTAACGGACTATAGGAGCGAAGAAGCCGCTGTTAAGAAAAAGGGAACGTTGGCCGCTGTGGTTCTGTTCATGACCCGGCAGAGGAAGACGCGCCATGTCGAGGTGGAGGATGACGCCTGAAATCTAGCCGGACATGGCAAATGACTCTGAAATGATGGATGACCTTGGTTGAGCGAGCAACCTTGTCCACGAGAGAACCTGGGCGGTAGATAGCGTGGTGATGGAGTGGATTAAAACATGGGTAATACTAATGGGGAATGTGATACACCATGAATTGAAGTAGACACTGGCGGGTGATGTTGTTTCTATTAAGACTCCCGTGTTATTAAAGCTCCTTTACCGTTGGAGTGGCATCATTCTCGTGGGACTGTAGCTGACATAGTTGAGCCTGTTACTAGAAACAAAGTTTTGGCTGCGCCGTAGACAACTGGCTGGGAGTCGGGGAACTGATAGACAGTGTAAGAATGTGTCACGAGTTGGAGCACACAGCAGGGCAGATGAGAATGTGGTTGATATGTCCAGTTCCGTGTTTGCTGTCAACTTGAAAATGAGGGTAGCTTTGACGGACTGAGGCGGCGACGAAGAAGAAGAAAAGCAATCAACTGGTGGGAAGCCGAGGTCGTCAGTCACATATACATTCTTCTCCTTGCTTTCCTTACATGAACCTTTCATACACAACAAGCATACGGCCACTGCTACGTCCCCTTCTCCTCCGTACATGATCTGAATTATTATTGTACGCTGTGAATGAAGCTTGGGCATGACGACTCTTTCCCGACGGGTGCTCCACGATTTTCTTGACAGATTCTGCTTGGATCTGGCAAAATTTGCATCCATCTTGGAGGTGTTGTCTGCCATCTGGTGGTTATCAGCAAAAAAAGAGGTTAAATCGTTCTTTCATGTCCTCGAAGAAGTTGGCCAAAGAGAAACACGTGACCGACAGTCGCGCGCACGGTGGTTGGTTGGTTAATTCCTTCTCCTCATTTCTATTTCACACACTCAATCAACTCCTACTCACTGTTACTCTCACTCACCCTCACCCTCACCCTCACCTCGCCTTACTGTCATCTCACTTCTCACCCGTACTTCTCCCTCGTCCCCCCCTCAAATCTAGCTCATCTGACTTATGCTCAACACCAGGTACACTACGATCCACCGCCTGAGCTCTCGCTCTCCAGCTCCCTTCAACCGTCGCGACCCGCGGCATTCAAGTGGCCCGCGCCGTAACAAACAAATCTTCAGGCAGACACCCACGAAAGAAGCGCCCGCCACAAGCGCAATAGCGACAGCAACAGCAGCTCGAGCTGGGCAACAAACACCATCCGCCGTCAACACGAGCGCCCGTCGTCCGTCTCCCAAGTCTCCATAGATGGCATCTCCGGCACACACATCACCACGCAAACAGGACAATGGAGGAGCCGGCTTGGGCAGTCTGCCCCCCGAAATCTCACACGCCATCGCTGTTGCCCTCCTTCGCCCCCGTATTCCCAGCTTGCAAGCCGAGTCAGAATGGGATCCCGTCCTCGACAGCGGCGACGGCAACACCGAGCACACGCACACGCCTCCGTCAACTGGTTTGCGCGACGTCGCTGCACTGGCAGCCACTTCGCGCAAGTGGCATTCAGTCGCCAACCCGCTGCTCCATACCGCCGCGCTCGCCCTAGACCTCATCGCCTCGCAGGCTCTGCCGCATCAGGAGGCCATCATCGCGGACTGGAACCCGGGACTCACTCACCTGAAGCATACCGTTAAACTGTTCAAGGATCCCTGGTACAGTGTCTCACCAACCAAGTAAGATTGCTACACGACGCCTCCTCCTCTACCCAACCTTTTCTGATAAGCTGTTGCAACACCTCTGCTAACGCCTTGTTTGTTTCTTTGGTCATCCAGCCAACCAGTCTGTAGACGAGAACCGCTCCTTTTCTGGGGCGCCTCATCAGGGCGCCTGGACCTATTGCAACGCTTACTGTCGCACGTTGCGGAATCGCTAATGTGCTTCGTGCTCGGCGCTCGGCTGTTGGTGCCTTGGCGATGCGCTTCTGGCAAACACGCGTTCTGGCTCCCGCAACAGAGCAGGCCAGGGGGGCCGGATGGGAACGGCAGTGGTGGTGCCAATGACGCGTCAGAGCCCTGCTTTGAAACGCTCCTCCATTCGGCTTCCCGCGCTGGGCAGGATCACGTCGTCGAATGGATTCTCCATCAGGCTAAAGAGAACAGAAGGCCGGGTCGCAGCGCCTCGCCGGATTTCGACCTCGACGCAGAAGCTCAGCTCGTCTGCCACTGCCCATCGCCGCACATGGATGTTGGCGATGGAAACCCGTCGGAAGCCTGCGCGTCCCCGCTTCATCTAGCGCTCATCCATGGTCATCACTCAACCGCAAAAATTCTGATGCGGCATGGGGCGGTTTGGGACAGGTGTCTTTCGTTTTCGTTGGGCGTTACAGGCTTGCATATAATGGCGGCTACCGGCGCGACCGACTTGATTGAATGGGTCGCCGGGTGGCCTTGTCGCCTTTTGGCCCAGAACGCACCGATGCACGACTGGCCCGATGAGCGTGGCTTCTCGAGCTTACACTACGCATGCCTCGCGCCAAATGGTGGCGGCAGAGGCAGAGGCGACAACAAGGATAAAGTCAAGGGCGGCGGCGGCATGGTCCGGGACCAACAAGACGCACAGGCGGCCCGTCTTGTGTCGAACCTACTCGGCCTCGGGGCTGTCTTGGAAACACAGAATCGACAGGAGGCAGAGCAGAGGCTGGAGAGGGAGCGGGTAAGGATTTGGGGCCCGCACTGGGGATCAGACTCGTGGGCGTGGAATGGAATCGATGTGGTCCACTGGCCATACCGTCTTGCATTTTGGGAACAGAGGATGGAACCGTTCGAATTTGCTCAGATGGAGCCGGCGGCGTTTGCGGCAGCGCGTGGGAATCAGCCAATGGCTCGCGCGCTGCAAGCTGCTGCGGACAGGAAAAGACGCGACGAGGCGGGCAGGTAAAAGAGAGAGAGAGAGAGAGAGAGAATGGGCCCAGACGAGGAAGGAAAGTAGGACGGACACCAGTCATGTAGAATAGAGTTGTTGCTTGAGGCCAAGACAGATCGGTTTGGTGATGCAATTGAAATGCGTGCTGCGAATACTGTAGTGTGTAGGCGCGCAAGTGTATGTGGTGTGTGCGTGTGGAGGAGGGTAGAAGGGTGAAGAAACTTATGGTACGTATCTGAGCTTCCCAGCCGAGAGTACTTAGAGTAGGTATGCAGTACGTATATGTATATATATGGGATTACCGTAAGAGTAAGGCAGGCAGACAGGCAGGCAGTAAGTAGCACACCAGGTGGGAGGAAGGTGTGGCCAGTACCTATCGTATGTATGGGCTGGAAGTACCTAAGATACTTATTATTCTGAGAATCTTGTTTTTCCGGCCTAGCCCCAAGCTGGTTAGCGCGAGGCCGGAAAAAGAACTGGCCAGTTAGAGAGTGACGATCATAGTGGGTCGGTACTCCAGGGGTACTTAAGTTCACAAGCACGTGCGCTCGCCTCCTGCCCCAAATTAATATGCAAGTCGAGTAGGTCCCCCAAGCCACAAACCACAATCTATCTATAGTAGTAAGTATCCATCCATCAGCCACGCCACGCCACGCCACGCTTTCCCCCCCACCTCTTCCGCCGTCTTTCTTTCTCACCCACCCAACCTAGTCTTCTTGATGCATTTCCGTGTCGACAAAGAATTCCCAACAAGCATGCGGGGCGACCGAGGTAACTGTCAATTATCCACCGAGCAATCAGTACATTCATTACCCAAGCGGCAGTTTATGCAAAATGTGGCTCGGCCTTAGACCTTGTCGCTATCCACTGAGGAAAGTACAGGTACGACCGACTTACAGTCAGTCAACGTCATCCACTATCCCACATCGTACTTGAACTTCACTCCGCCTACATCAGTTCACTCATCGCTTGGTATCATTATATGCCTGTTCGACCTCAAGATGGACCAGTGGCCTTGGGTATATAGGCGGCCCGCGAAGTGTTCAGGACAACCACAGCATGCAGAAAGTCGCTGCTAGAAATACAAAACGTTAGAGGGCGATGGTCTGAGGGCTCATCTACGTATCCTTCAGCAGCAGCCCCTTTTGCCTAGATTCTTGTCAGGCTGTGATCATTGGCCAGTTGGGCCGTATCTGGATGATGCTTACACCTTTCTCCTTTCTAAAGCGACCTGCCCACTACATCCGCATCATCAACCCTCGCAGAACTTTGGCAAGCGTCTGTGTTCCAAGCTGGATAGTTTGGCACGGGATTACGTGGGGATCTATGGTGAGGAACAACGGGCCGGGACGGTGGTAGTATAACGCTGTACGTATGGCGTCTGTTCTCTAGGCCCAGCCTCAAAGCTAGTTGTCTGACGACGCGTTTAGTCGTTATTTACGCCGAATTAGCAGGCTTCGTCCACCTTTTGGCTTCTCATTTCTGGAGGGATTCCCACAAAGCCACCCAAGCAATATTCATTCGTTCATTCAGTTTGCGTCGGGTTAAGTCGGTTTGTTATGCCGTAAGGGGATCAAGTCTGGTTTCTAGCAAAGAGAGATAGTCTTTATAAGTTTTTATAAAGGCTTAATAGAAGAGTAAGATAATTACTATATAAATAGGTAGAATTAATAGTTAAGTAGTTAGAAGGGATTATAAAAATTAGATACTAGTTACTTATAAGGGTTACTAAATAAATAGTTAGATAGCTAGGATATATAGATAGTTTAGCTAAAAGGCTAAAGAGGATAGTTATATAAGTAAGTAGGTTATTAATATAGTTAAAGGTAGGCTTAATATCCTTAAACTATATCTTTTTAAATAGTACGTCTAGCATACTAGGAGTATTAGTAGTTATTAAGAGTTATATAAAAGGTTACTAGATATATAAGTTTGCCTATATAATAAGCAGACGTATTAGACAGCTAGAGAGGTTTTAAGGTTAGTAGAGTAAGAAGGTCGTAAGGTTAGGTTAGATAGACAGCAGGACGTCTGTAGCAGACAGGTTTAACTAAGGAGTAAGATAGTTAAAAGTAAACAGATTAAATAAAGAGTCGTACTACTTAACGAAGCTTAGGATAGATAAAGAAGAGGTTTAACAAATAAGGGCGTGTTGAGAGTCGAGTAGGGTGAATGAGTAAGACGGTCGCTAGTTAGACGGTTTAGATAGACGGTTGCACAGCTTGACAAGGCTTCGGAGTGGGTTTGAAAGACGGGTTTGCCAGACGAGTTCGACAGATGGACGTCTGGTTGAGTCGGGCGGTAGCGTCGGTCAATAGACGAGGGAGGGGTCTCGCGATGTTTGCAGGCCTGCGACTGCGAGTTAGCTGGATGCACATGGTAGACGGAGCATGTGAGTACCTACCTAGGTAGGTATAGAGTGAAACATACGGTGGCTTGTTTGTATAACTGCCATCCGTCCAGCCACAGACAGACAGACAGACAGACAGCATGCATATCTAGAGGGAGCTGCTCTTATTGGTGCATTAATCAAGACGCCGTGGCCGGCCGCGTCTTCTTGGAGTCTGTGGCTGAAACGAAACGAAACGAAACGAAACGTTGGCGGCAGGTAGCCCCCTCCTCATCACACCTCTTTCCTCCTCCATCTCTCTCACTTATCACCTTACTCTCTCTGCCGCTTTCGGTTACTCCACTCTTTTTCTTCCTCCTTCTTATCATCCCCTTTAAGGCGTATCGTATTATACCTACCCGGTACCTGCCTTATATGGAGCAGCACGCCTTTCCTATAAACCTTAGAAGGTACCCCCCCCCCCAACCTAGGTAGGTAGGTAGGTATAGTGCTAGGTCAAAAGTCTGGCCACACCTAAAAGATAACCCAATCAAAAGCTAATATTGTCTGAGTCAAGATCATCTTATTAGCCTATGACTATGCTAAACATGTTCATTTCGTAGGCAAATTCTGCAGAGTGTGGCCAGACTTTTGACCTGGTATTGTACCGTCCCTGCGCAACCACTTCTTCCTTCCATCCCAGCCCAGTCAGTCTTGGTAATTAACTAGGTTTCGAGTCTCCTAGTAACAACCTCCTCACCATCATACCACTTTATCCACATACTAAGCAATTTATATAAACCTATATAATCTCGGCCATCCATTCTCTTTTTTAGGCTTTCACTAGGTGCGTCTGTGCCGTCGCCTTAGAAGCAAGCCGGCCAGTAAGCCCTTATGTCTATAGCTAGGACGACTAAGCCCTTCATAGTGCGGATCTATAAATTTGTGTTCGGTTCGGGTTAGAAACTCTGTTTACCTTCTTAAATAATAAACCAATATAGATTTAACAAAACTAGCCTAGAAGAAATATTACCTAATATTTCGCAGCTTAGGTACAGGCCGGAGCCTGACTTTAAAGGTGGGGTCTTACGCTGTATACTAAGTGCCTTAGCTAAGCTTTTTTAGCACCTCAGATAGAAGCATCTATATAAGTCGAAATCTCAACCTAAATCAATTACCTTCCATATCTAGACAAAGAAGCCCAAGACAGTTCTCAAAAGTATAGACGGCTTTTTTTTTTTTTTTAAGTGCTCTAACTTATCTATAGCTACACACACACACACCTCTAAGGACTATAACCAGATATCTACGCAGACATCTATACATACCTATCTAGATCTATATGTATCTTCCTCCCTATTAGCCCTATAGGAAGTACGACAAAGATAAATATTTTAACTTTATTGTTAGTACTACTTAGGTGTTTGTTTGCCTAGGTATCTAATATATGTCGTCCTTAAGGGGAATTTAAGGCGGTAAACCTCGACCAAATCGCTATATTACCACCTATGTCTACAAACACATAGCACTACAGCCCTATTACCGGCGGCACATGCGGTGTCATCTCGCCAAGTCTATACTGGTATGGCTCTAACTTCTCGCTGCTAACCTTTAATACGTACCCATATCTAGGCTCGTTGCAATTTTCGGACCTCAATAACGAGAGGCTACGTGGACGCCTTGCTTAATATGTACTACCGGCTCTACTGTCTAGTCAAACTAACTAGGAAGAAAAGGACTCCACATATTTCCAGTAAATGCCCGGGAGTTCTGGGAAATGGCCCGAGGTAGCACGCCGGTTTGGATCTCTAGGAGCTCAAGGAAGGCATGGGTGACTGCGAATTTCTGGAGTTTCCCAAGTCGTAGAACAGAAGAACTTGTGACTGGCGTCTCAAGTCCCACGTCGCAGTTGCAAAGTACACTAGCTCAGTGCGTAAAGCTGGCAATGTTCCTCACTTAGTGCCAAGAAGCCAGCTAGATATGGACGCGCTCCCCCATCACATCAGAGGCTCACAGCAGCTATCAGAGGAGCTCCTGCAGGCCAGCTCTCGCGCCTTAGTAGGTAATATCCCAGGGCAAAAAGCTGCTTTGTTTCCGAGTTATAGGCCAAGCTAGGGTTGAACGGGCTTAGGAAACCTTCCTATGCCCTACTGAGGATCTTGGCGTTGCTGTCACAGAAGTCGCGGCAAGGAGGAAGAAGGTCGGATTCACACTATCGCTATAGAACGAGGGAGGGTCCTTAGTAGGGTTTCTAGATTAAAGGGATTCCGTCACCTTTTACTGCCTCCCACACTTCTAGTTAATTATAGTCTAGACTATGTATTAGGCTGGATGATACGCACTTCCTATATGCCCGATATCAACAGCAAGGTCGCCGCGCTTGAAGCCAAGGCAGCAAGGTTCAAGCCTATTAAGCGGTAGGGCCCAGGATTTGTTGCATCTCTTCTACCACGGCGAGATGTGTGGGTAGGTAGTGGCGGAATAAGACTCGAGAGTGTCACGTGTGTAGAGGCCGTGTTTACCTATCTCATCGCCAGTAAATACACTCAAATCTCCTATCTACCACGGCGTGTGCTGACCGCTCACCTCTAGCAATCAATCAATCGTTAGACACCACTCTTCTCGCAAACGTCTCTACGTCTAGAACCCCGAAACAACTCCATGTGCAGCCCCATCGCCCCACCCTACGTACGAGCTCATCTTTGCAATTCAAACAGCCCTAGTCGCCCCAAGCATCCAACGTTGCGCCCATCGCTCAGTCTCCCCCGCCCCCACGAAAAGGGTTGCCATCATATCTCTTTAGATCATGGAGACGTTTAGCCATGATCCACTCCCCGCTTCTACCGTTCCCAAAAGTCTCCCCCGCTTACCGAGTCGCTTTCAGAGGTCATCATCAGCACAAATAAGAACGTCTTTTCTAACAGAACAACTACAGGCGCCTAAGCATAAGGAGGACACAGGCTTTATACGCTAATAGTTTGCCTTATTTATTATATAGAAATAATATAATAAATATAGTAAGTAGGAGTGGTCTGTTACGCTCTATAGTAAAGTATAAGGTCAGCCTTATTATATCTGCTAAAGAGCCTCTAGCCTCTTGTTTACTAACACCCACCTAGCACCAGCCGACGTCGAGATACTACTCTTTGCTACTAGTTACCTAACTACTAACTTAATCCTAACAATCCCAGGCCGTATAGATAGATATAAAACTAATTACAAAAATAAGTCTTCCTAGACTATTAAGGTATATTACCTGCTTACTACTTTTCTAAGTGTTTTATTTTAACTATAGCGAGACCTATTTAACCTTGATTATTTCTTTAGCGTTATTGCTCCTCTCCCTTTAAGTTTCTAGGTACGCCGTTTCCCTCTATTTATTTGTTTACAGAACAGACACTAACTGTTGTTTACGTAAACTAGTTTTCCTTCTAAGCTCTAGCCTACAAGCATATACCGGTGCTCTCTGCACCGTCGTTTGGTCTAGATACTAAGTCTCCAATATAATGCCTATTGGTGCCGTCTCATCAACGCGTCTAAACAGCACGTAGGCAACCGTGCCAAGTATCCCATACCCTCTCCATTAAGATAAAGTCCCACGATAGGCACAGTCCCAACCTAATGCTACAGATATGTATCCGGCTTCTAAGCCAGTCGCAAACTCTTTTTAAGCTGGCCCCTGGTAGCTGTTGCCACGATATCAGAATCCTCCCCATATACGGGGCACAAGTCGTTCATCATGACTAGTCTCCCCTTCTCTAGCATCACTAAGACCATCATCCTCACTAAGACCGACGATGGCATTTGCAGCATCTTAGTATAGCTCAAGTGCCTTCGCACGTGGATCAATGGCATCTATAGGCCCGCTTTCAAGTTGTACATGCGGTCTTTGTCATCCTGTTCTACCTGGTATGGGTTCTCCTTCACGTCCATTCCCCTCCTCCCCCTTCCTTACACTCCGCTAACATGATTTGAGCATAACTGGCCTAACCGTCTGGAAATACATGTAAACCTTCTAGCTGACAACGCCATATGACGTACACAGATTCACGGCGTTTCCATCCTACAGGACACAGTGTTCCCGTCTTCGTTTTAACACTGACGGCACCACCTCTGGTCCCGCGTGAGCCATCAACGCCGCTTTTAATACTGCGGTCCCTTGTTCTGTTATTCGAAGACTTGTTAGGCCTATACAGGTTCAGCGTGTGGTCCTCTTGGCTAACTCCACGCCCTTATCGACCCCGAATCGGCATCCAGTATTTATACTTTGTATGTCATAAATCATGTTATCTATCCTTCTCTAACATCGACACCCTTGCGCCAGCAATAGCTGCCTCTACTTTGGGGGCCTACAACCCACCTGGTTATTGCTTGTCGCTAGTATTGTGGTAAATGCCACTCTTATTATTGTCATTTTGTTCGTCTTACTTACTGCTGTCTCCACCTCAGAAGTTTCGACGCAGCCAAGTTCTGTACTGCTACCTTGCCAGACCAATCATCACGGACGAACAAGCTCAATATCCCACGTCACTAGCCCTTTTGTTTTCAATCAATCAATAGAGCTCCCCGCATGGCTTACGATATCAACGTAGTGGAAAGAAGCCTAATCTTTACGGTCTGGCCGGCACGGAACTAGTCCTATACTTAACTCTCCTACTTGGCTGTCCTCAAGCTGTCAAAGGACCAAAGGCCATCAAGCCGTCAAGGTTGCGACAAGTCAGGGGTGTCTCTACTTTTTTAAGGTTTTACACAAGGAACCTACTCAAATCCCGTCGATTCAAAGGCAATAAAGCCCAGTTGGCGCACATCTCTCTCCGAACAGTGTTTGAAGGACAATTGATTCGGTTTTTGCTGTTCTTATAATGCAGAAATACTCTCTCGATGGGGTGCTTGGCGCTCCCAAGCCCATCACTTCTTGGTACACTTCAGACAACAAGCGCGTGGACATAGAGGGGAAGGGATCATAACGACCTCTAAACAAGATGAAACGTGCGGTTCTGGCCATCAGAGAAGACAAATATAACCATCTTCTCCCGACGCTAACGGTGGACTATTTCTCTCTTCCCATCCCTCACCTTTATGTGCGTCTGGTTGCAACCTAGAAAAGTCCAGGTTGCCTCGAAACATTCCGCAAATAAAGAAACAAATCATGGCGATTCCGTCTCCAAAGATAGCCCCTTAAGATTTACTTCTACTCTCAGGCAGCTCAAAAACGAAACCTCTACTACTTCAGACCCAGACCATCGTCGCCCACTCCCTCTCTTCACATCAAACCAAACATCATCACGTCAAACCGTCATCCCACAAAGCCTTTCTTCAACTGCCATCCCTCGTGTTTCCATCTTCGTGTTCTCATTACACTTAAACAGCACACATGCGCGCGCGCGCCGCCGCCAGTCATTGTGTCGTCTTTGCTGGCTACTGCCACCCAACCCACTTGAGACCCTGCTGCTTTCCCCCTCCTCCATCCACCTTATAGGTCTGCTCGCGCGCAGCGGGCCATCTCACCATCTGCGGGGCTTTCCTCCTATCTACTAAATGGTGACTATGGCCCAGTCGACCCGCAGAGTCTGTCTATATGTCTGTCTGTCAGCTTGTCTCTCCACAGTCCATATGTCAGAATAAATTGAAGGGGGGGGGGGGGGGGTTGGCGGGAGGAGAGTATGTCGAGATGGGGATCCCTCCAAGACTCCAAGAGTCATTCCATCGTCTACACACACACGCACAAAGACATCATCCTCATGTCCAGCTCCACGCCCGTCACATGCCCAACCTACGGCACGCCGGGCGTCCCCCCGTCTCGAATCCGGTCGGCTAGGGCCAGCCATCAGCAAAGACCTGCAAGGGACTATCGTGCTGACCTAGACTTCTGAGCTCGGCCGACAAGCGTCATGTCTGAGAGGACTGTAACGCCCCGTCACCTGATCCGCCAGACGGGAACAAAGTGCTGTTCTCTGCCTGCCGGTGTGCACAGCTTGACCGGCCACAGCCTGGCAAAGTCCTAGTGAGAAGCCTATGCCCGTATCACGGTTTCACGTCGTATCCCGTCGCGTGTCCTAAGCCTCAAGATGCTCCATGTAATAAACAGATATGCGCTCATTAGTAAACCTTGACGACCTACGAAGAGCGTCAATGGCTGTTGCAAACAGATTCTCAGCCTCAATACGTATGCATAAGTTGTCGAGATACCTTTCTAGGCGAAGGGACTAGGCGCAGAGGAAGAAGTCGTTATTAATCCATCACAGTATTCACAGAACAAGCTGCCCTATCTATACTTTACTAAATCCCAGCACCCCTTAACCGTATATATATACTCCCCAGCTCTACTTATATAAAGGGAGCAAACTATTACTATAGCATCCCTTCCTAGTCTGTTTAATACTAATAGTAGTCTATAACGACGTCTTTACTATATAAGATTCCTAGGAGGTCTTAAGGCCGGTTTTAAATTAAATAAGGTCTTAGTTATCTTATTAGCTTTCTACATAACAATTAGGGACTTAGGTCCTATAGACTTAGCTAGGGTTTAGTTAGGGCGGTATATAAGGTTATAGGAATATTAGATAGTATTAGTTACTAAGCTATAAGAGTATTACATACCTATACGGCCTTAAGAGAATTAACAGATTAGCTTATAGTAAATAAACCTCTGATTCAGGGTTAGCTTTAGACCAGTCTGTAAGCCTATACGTTTTTAATTGTTTCCCCCTCTTGAGAACCTTTTCTATAAGCCTATAACAAGCATAATACACCTCACTTATCTTCATCTCTATGTAAGCGAGTGTTTCCCAATCGACGCCGAACCGCCTGTTAGCAGCCTCGAGGTCCTCTTCCAGCGTTTCATCGTGCGTCATTTAAGCCGCCTCTATCAACACACTACTATCGAGAAGGTCGGCCTACGTGCAGAGTGTCTGCGTCATCTTGTCTATCACGATCGCCGGCCTGTTCGGTTAATCCGGCCTGTCCGAGACGAGGCTATGCTTCGCATCTTGGACGATTCTTTACCCGTCAACTAAGATTCCCACGAAACGTTACATGCGCCGTCGCAGTACAGCTATGGCAGGGTGCATGCTGAGACCAATCCAGGAGAGCTAAGTGTCCTTCACCGTCGTGACCGGGTAGTACTCTACATTGCGTAGCTTAGATCACGTTTGTGTCAGGAGTGCCAAAAGATCATTAGCCTAAGCGCTATCAATTTAGGCGCCAGGCATGACATACTAGCTAAGGAGAATAATTATATTAGTAGTATTAGTAGTGTTTTTAAGAGACGACTTTTTACACGTCTAAGAGAAGCTAACGTAAACCCCGTTTATAGGGGAAAATAAGGCTATTCTCTATGGGAAAAGGTCTATTTACCGACAAGACAAATAGCACGGCAATAGTGGTGTGCGAGGGACAGGGAGACGAGGATAACAGCGTATAAGGATGAGAATAGGAGTAGCTGTGTCTATCTGGGGAACGCTCGGGACATAGTGTAGTAGCCCCAGACCCTAAGACCCTAAGGCAAATATCACACAAGACTATAATAAATAGTAATAGAATGTTACCAAAGATACTGCAGTAGCGGATAAGATGAGATTAAGCGCCCCCCTAGAGAAGCCGGCAATAGTAGTTAAGAATCCTCCTGGAGTACTTGAACAGTCCCCTCGCGTGTTTGTCCTAGTCTCATAGTAATTACAGTTTGTCGTCGTATTTGTGGTCATCAACTGGTGGTTCATCTAGAAAGGTGCGTTATATTATGTACTATTAGTTAGTATGCCAGGGTGGCTTCAGGCATAAAGAGGCGGGGAGTGGGCTATAGAAGTAGCGTCCATGTCAAGAGGCACGCCATCTACTTTCCCTGTGTTTATATCTGCCCCTTTCTTGAACTTCGTCCCTGGGTCGGATTTCGTCTTTGGCTCGTAGTCCCTGGTGCCCTTACGTGTTTCCTAGGCGCCTTCTCTGGCTTTTCCCGGCCCCTAGTCTAGTCAGTAAGCTGGGTTATGTTACTTATAAGGAAGGCTATTATGTTATTATGTTTTAAACGTTCCTCGCTGTTGTCCTAAGCAACCTTTACGCCTCGTCTCTTGACGCATTACCGACATTATTACTTAAATCTTTGGCGTTACTAGGCGGTATAGGTAGCGTCGTCGAGTTGAGGAGGAGAGAGAGTGAGATAAGGAGGATGGACGAGTCCATGTTAGTTATACGGATGTGGAAAGGGGCTAGAGGAAGGAGATTCTATTAGCAAAACAGGGCTAGAATATTATGTCTAGTCTACAGCCTGCTAGTGTAATTTAGGGATAAGTATCTGTACCTAGTTAAATTACTTTATTTATTTAGTCTAATAACAGACTAGCGGCCTAGGCTGCTATTTATTATTGTGTTTTAATTACTGAGGTCCTATATAGACGTATGATGTGGCTGATAAGTAATATAAGCTATGATGGTAGTGGATTAATCGCCTGTTGAAATTATGACAATTGCTTCTAAGACAATCAAAAGAGGAGTGCAGCAGTTTAGATTGTAGTAGCAGCAATAATACGTTTTCCTGGATCAACAGATCTACCAACTTACCAGCCGCCGGCGCTACATCAACTTCCCAGATCAGCTAATCAACCAGTACAAACAAAACACAGCCATCCTACGCTCATATCCTACTTAAAGATCTAATAAAGAGACAACAACTACTACACCTAGTTCATTTACCCTTCTTCATAGGTAACAGCTACCATTACTACTACACACAGTATGCAATAGACATGCCTTGATATTATATTTCCAGAAAGATTATAAGAAAACACAAAGACTTAGAAAGTGCATATACTTAACGCTGCCTTTCAAACCCTATACCTTTCTCCACACAAACCCTCCAGCAGACAGACCACCCAATAACTCGCGGCGAGAGTTGTAGGTCAGGTCTCTCACTTGGCCGATCGTAGCATGTGGCGGTATAATCTCAAGGCAATCTACTTAGAACCTAGCCAACCATTCAATAACACCAACAACGCTTTCTCATCCTTGGCTGGATTCTCCTTATAATTCGACATACTTGATCCCTTGGCGCCTAGGTCGGTCCAACCATTTATCAGCTTTAGAGGATTCAAGAGGTGCGATTTCTAACATTTTCTCCATCTTAGCCAAAGCTAGTTCTCTAAAGTTAACATTCAGACTCTCAGAATCAGGAGACCAGTAATCCAAGCAGTCTATAGTAGTATTTATTCTACGCTTCGCAACCAGCTACAGCATAATCTAACAAGCAGATACAACAAGGCAATCAACTAAAAGGAAGAAAATGCTCAAAATTACATTGATTACTATTTCAATTACCATGCAGCTACCCGTCTCGAGGGCCTCCCAGTCTCCTTAAAAGCCAGTTGACAAGCCAACTTACACTCGCTACACATATACACACGACCACTCACCCACCCACACACACACACACACACACACATACATACAGAGAGAGAGAAAGAGAGAGATCAGATTAATCCATAACTCCAATCTCTCTAGAAGACACCACAATCTAGCACCCAGGTTATAGAAACCAACACTAGAGACACACCCGTTCTTTCCAGTCTGCTGCAGTCAGACTAGAAAGGACAAGGGTGACCTGTTGATAGGTGCAAAGATGTGCCCTTAGGGGTTGAGATCAAGTGCCCTAGGACGCAACAGCGCGCACACACGCATTAGAAGAGTTACTTGTCTTTGCAACTCTATGAGAGAGAGAGAGATTAAGTGAGCAAGAGAGAGAGAGAGAGAGAATTCAGCTCTTCGTCTCTATAATCGCATGTACTGAAAAATTCTGTTGACCTTGGCAATTCCGTCATTAGGAAGCGTGTACAACAGTAATAGTTATGGTTGTGTGAGAGACTCCAGTTGTTTGTCTCAGAATTGTGCGTGATGAAGAATACCATTGACCGCGGCGGTTCCGTTATCAGGAAGCGTGTACAACAGTAATAGTTGCGGATGTGTAAGAGAGACTCTAGTTGTTTGTCTTAAGATTGTGCGTGATGAAGAATACCATTAACCACGGCGGTTCCGTTATCAGGAAGCGTGTGCAATAGCGTGTGGATATGTGTGGGAGAGGCAGACCCCGATTGTTTGTGTTGAAGCAAAATGTATACGGATTGCTTGTAATGAGCGTTGTGTAAATGAGTTTGTGTGTGTATGAGTGCGTGTGTGTGTGTGTGTGTGTGTGTGAGACAGAGAGACAGAGAGAGAGTATGTATGTGTGTGAGACAGAGAGACAGAGAGAGAGAGTGTGTGTGTGTGTGAGACAGAGAGACAGAGAGAGAGAGTATGTGTGTGTGAGTGTGAGAGTATGTGAGAGAGATTTTGAGAGATTATGAGAGAGAGTGTGTGTATTTGATCCCGAACTTGGCTTGCGAGCCTGATAGCTGTGTGTGTGCGTGTCTGCGTGCGTGTGTGTAGCAAATCCCGAACCTGGTGTGCAAGCCCGACATCGAGGCAGTACACTCTCACCGTCGGCGTCCCTAGGTGAGAGTACTTGCCAGTAGCGCAAACCTCACGACAGGCGTCCCTACGTGAGAGAGTGCATGCATACTACCCTGCCAGGCTCGCTACCAGAAAAGCGCCGTCCGGTTGTGTGTGATTTGGGTTGTAGCAGACAGGAAACAGGACGGGCTTAGAGGCGGTATTGGTAAAGGCAATAATCCCAGAATGGGCGAAATGGGGCTGAGAAGCCACGTCGCAGTAGTTAAAGCTAGAGAGCAAGAGGAGGGCGCTGAATCGGTTAGGTTGCAATCAAGATTAGGAGGTCAACCTAAGACTACTTACCTATAGGCAGCTCGGGATGATAACTTCAGATCAACAGATAGATTCAAATGTCCATGGTTTTAGAGTACAAGTGCCTAGGCTGGCGTAGTAGGATAGAGTTGTTCAGTCATTATCGGCAAAATAAGAGTAGAATGGCCTAATCTTGGTAGGATAAGACGGTTTGGGTTTAACTAAGAAAGAGGGAGAAAAGAAAAGAGGGATCTCATGCCTAAGTGAGGGGGGATGGCCGGGGTTGATTAGAGATGACGGCGCCCAACTTCCAAGGCTACATTAGATGAGCTCACTGAGTGCCGCGGTTTTAGGTGCTGTTGTAAGACATGGCCACCTCAGCATGTCTCGTAATGTGAGGTTGGCTCTCACAGCAGCTTCACTACAATCAGGCGCATATATGTTATGTCTGTGTTTTTCCCCATGCATTTCCAGTGAGAGTGTTAAGCTTCACTTCACTTCACTTCCTGTCAGCAAATCAAGCATAGGCGACAAAACATGTTCGCGTCTGTAGACATAGTCAAGTAGGGACTAGAGGTCTCGGTCTCAGACGCCGGACCTAATCGACTGCCACGTTAAACTAGAGGGGAGGGGGGGAAGGGTGTTCATGCAGGCGGGTGCAGGCGGCGGAGAAGGGGTGGAAGCGTTCGCAAGCGGGAAGAGGCATCAACTCACATGAACCACAGACACTGGCGGTAAAGCTGCGGACATAACATCAGGACATTAGGTTCATATGGCCACCATCCAGGTAACCTAGCCACCCACTCAACACAGCTGTAATTGTCACAAGAGGGAGGGATGCAGCTTTAATACACAAGATATTCACTATTCAGCCCAACCAACCTCCAAGCGAGAAAGCGCCACATGGGTATGTTTTGTCCAGCAATGCGACCGACCTACTGACGCTGAAAGTTACCGCCGGTGCTGCTCGGCTCACCATTCTCACCGCGGCCTCCACGACCACGCTTCTTATAGCTACGGGACTGTCCAAAGCCGCCGCCGCCGCCGCCGCCACAGAAACGGCCAACGTCACCGTTATCACAAGCACAGGCGTGACCACCACCACCACCACCACCACCACCACCATCCATATACACAGGGCTTTCAAGGCAGACTCCTCCGTTGCGCAAATGAAGGAAGTCCAGGGAGGCAGTAACCATCTCGCCTTACACCTACACCAGTTCGCAGAGGGCCGTGTCGTGGCGTCGTTGGAGGCGCTGCAAATACTCGTATTTCCACTAGCATTCGTCGTTTAGGGGCAAGTCGCCCAGGTTCTCAGGTCGGGGGGGTTACCATTACTGTTTTTGTTTCTAATTGTAGTGGGGCAATTGATGATGCTGCTGCTACTAAGGGAGGGATTAGTAGTGTTAGTGTTGTCCACGACGCTAAGACAGGCGTGATAGAGCAGCCGTAGGTGTAGCAGGTTGAGTCTCAGGGGGGGGGTGGTGATGTGACATGTCGGCTTGCCAGGCTACCACTGTTCCAGCTACTGGGAATCCAGTGTTTAGGGGTCTAAGGCGCGCTATGGCTCTGCCAGTAGTAGACGTAGGGGGGGCTGTTCTGTTACGGTTGTGGTTACGGCTGCTCATACTGGAGTTGCTAGACAGACCATTCCTCAAACCTTGCCATGATGGCGGGGTCCTTCATCTTCTCCTAGAGCAGACTGTAGGATATACGACCAGGGGTCAATAGCAGCTAGCTAGTAGCTATGTCCGTCAGGTCTGCAATGCTAGTCGCCGGGTCGGCACCAGAGGCAATGCTCGACTTGTCAGCAGCATAGTTTGTCGTGCAGAAGTCTTAGAGCTGTTATGCGAGCTCGGGTTCAACACGCTCACATAAGCCACAGTTAACAAGAAGTTTAAAGTATTCTTCTAGAGATTTGTAGTAGCTACTAGGAATAGGGATAGGCTCAGACAATTCCGTATTTGCAGAACCAACCATGATTAACAAGGTTATAAACGACAGTCAGGGGGGAAATAAGGCCGTAGGAGATAGTATGGGATAGTAGCGGTACTGTACTAAATAGAGGAGGTGGAAGAAAGACAGACAGAGAGACAAACAGACAGACAGGCAGACAGATAGACATAGGGGGGAACAAAAAGAAATTCAGGAGGCAGGCAATAGGGGGAGCACAGAAGGCTTCCCCTAGTGCTGTTTGTTGTTATTGTTGTTGTTATTTTCCCACACAGTATGTCGGCCAGCCTACCTAGGTAGGTACTTCCTTAGGCACATGAATTACTGTGTCACGGTGCGTAGCAAAGCCCGTCTGCGATAGTTAAGGTGTTATAGCAGTAAGATATAGACTAATAGTGCGGATACATACAGGTAGTTTAGATACACAGGACGGGACGGCTACTATGCGGCCGTAACCCACGACAGGCGCCGCAGTAATGCTGGCAATTAGTGCAAATAAATTGATTAATTCATCCGGAAATATTACCTATTGCTAGGTCCGTAACAGTGTATTTTCAGGCAGTCTGAAATCATTAGGGGTGGGGGTGATTTATCCATATAGGCAAAAGCCAGCAAAGGTTACCTACCGGAGCAGAGGACGACCAACTTATTGCCGGCGACGACGAATCAGTCGCCGATATTGTCACATTCAGACTCAACCCATTAGCTCATCATCACAATACTAAAAGGTTTAACCTAAACTACTAACCCTATAGTACCTGCTGGAATTAGGGAATTACTAGCAGCGGTGTCCAGCTACCAGTAGGTACAATGTACATCCCCGGCCGGCCCCACTTCTGTCTGGCTTAACTTAATACACACACACACATAGTTTATTACGCCCTGGCTAAGCCATAAAGGGCTCTTATATCTATCTTACATGTTCCCTTTGTTGAGTTTTTGCCCTGGTCTCAAAATAAGCCCATACACAATATCCACTTCTATCTATATCATCTTTAATTACTCCTTCCCATACTTACAGTTTCTCATGGGGTTAGTAGCAGGCCATCTTAGAGCCAAATCCTCTAAGTGTTCAGGTCTCTATCTTTAGTAGCTAAAGCAAGCCCTACTGTCAGTAGCACAAGGGTTTATAGGGGGTTAGTCAGTCATTAGTAGTAGGTAGTATAATAGTATATTACTCTCATCCTGTCTTTAGTTAATCTACATATTAAGTCGTCCTATTGCTATAGCAAACTTTACTATTTCTCTTACAATATTTATATATAGCGACTAGTCGTTAGGGTTAGATACGTCCTTCCCCCCTAAGTAGAATAACAGATTCCCTCTATGTGTATCTATTTATTAGATTATCAGTACGCGTTATGCTATCTATTAGGTACAACAGAAGAGAAAATGCCTAACTATCTCTACTACTTATCTATATACATATTAATCTAAGGCGACCACTCCAATCTAGTATAGGTACTAGTTAAGCCTTACTATCCCTATCTATAACTAGGCTAGTATGCTAGCCTCCTTCTATAAAAACAAATTATATAATTACCATATATGCTTTCCCAGCAGGCTAGTATTAACCCTTTTTAAGAACTTTCCTACCCCTTCTGGTAGCCTATAGTACTTCTATAGTCCCCTTAATACCTTTCTAAGTATAGTTAAGTACGCCCTAGTTGGCTTCTTCCTTAGCATCTTTCCTTATTACATACTCTCTTTTACTACTACCTTAGCCTCTAGCTTAAGGTTAGATTCTACACCTATAGGAAGCTAGAAGAGTATAACCTTATTACCTTCATTTATAAGTATGTTAACTACCTTACAAATATAACAGATCTCTTATTAGCCTAATTATTATTAAGGTTTCCCTACTACTAAGACAGCCGCTTTGTTAATAGAAAACACATAGATAACATAATAACAGATCCCTTTTAAGATAGTCTCTAGTATTTTTACTATTACTATAAGCTCTACTATATATAAATTCTACTCTTCCCTAGAGCTAGTTGTGTTTAAAATTGTTATTATAGAGCCGCCTCTCCTATAGGACAAGGGGAATAGTATTACTATTCTATAGCCTATAAGTTTGTTTCTTACTAAGCTACTTATAACAGCTCTTACAGCCTAACCAGTCTGGATTGCCTTGGTCGCTTTGTCGCCGTCTTCCTCCACTACCATATGTATTCAGCATTCCCATAGTATCTATAGGAACGCCTCAATAGTTTCCAGCCTATCTACCAGTAGATTTCAGTATACCGCAGCCATCTTCTAGAAAGGTAAGATATACCTCTTAAAGCCCTAAGGTCTAATACGTCGCAATAGATAACTCATAGGCAAGGTCTAAAGACACACCCAGAACTTAATTACTTTCCTATTAAATTATTCCTAGGCTGACTATATGCTAGCTTCTACTTTAGTAACTACTATAGCCACTATATTAAACGTTCTAATAATTACTTAGGCTCTAATCCTCTATACCCTATTAATAACCCTTATTTAGGCTATCCTATACCTATATTTCTAGACATTTAATACGTAGTCTATAGTTAGTACTACCACTACTACAAAGAGTTATCTTACTATCAATAGAGACAGACCCTTAAGTCGTCTAAGCTCCAATACAGCTTTAAGACCCTTTATCGCCACTTCTGCAATATATTACTAAAAATAGAGTTTAGTATCTATAATCACGCCTAAGACCTTTACGTAGTCTTTAGGCCAGACTATATCACCCTTAATATTAAAAGTTAAGTAATCTTCTAGATATTACTAGTTCCACATAAAGTATATAATAGCCGTCTTATCTACCTTAAATATTACCCCACTCCGTCATTCCTACTTAAGTACTTAGTTAATAATATCCTAGATCCCCTATTAGTTTGCCTACTATAATAGTCTAGTAACCCATACCGTATAGTCGTTAACAAATACTAGTAATCCTCTATTTTCATTAATTTAGTGCTAGACCAGATCCATATTAAAGAAAAGGAATAGAATAGGGGATAGTAGTAAGCCCTAAGGTAGTCTAGCTTAAGGTAGGGAGTAGACCTCTAAGTCCTAGCTATTAACTTAGATACTAGCGGTCCATTGCGAACAGAACGCATTGACCCACTTCACCAGCTTCTACGGAATCCCTCTCGCCTCAAGTCTCTAAAGCAGTCTTTCTTTATACACTCCGTTATATACGCCTTTAACGTCAAAGCTAACCAAGCTGAGAACCTTTCTCTTCCTCTACGCCCTATAGATGTACTCCTAAAGTAATACCAGCGCTTATTCTACTGACCTCTACTTCTAGGCACTAAAGTAGCTGGTAGGTAGGAGCCTATATGTCTTAACTGCATAAGATATCCTCTCCACCATCACCAACTCAAGCACCTTCCCCAGTATCAATAATAGCAAGATTAGTCGCCAAGCCTTCGCAACGGTGTAGTCATCCTTATTTGGTTTCTTTAGCAGGATGATCTTTACATGCCTCTACTACCTTAGTAGTTCTCCCTTGTTGACTGACGCTTGGAACAGCACGTGCACCTAGTGTTTCACTACCGGCCATGTCTGCTTCTACATAGCTACTAGCAACCCATCTTCTCTAGGTACTTTCCACAATTTTACTACAAACAGTTACCTTTCCACCTCTTCTAATATAATATCAGGGAATAGTACAGGTAGCCGCTATAGGCGCTATCCTTTATCTTTAATATTATTTAGGAGTAGAGGGAAGAAAGTAGACAGCAGTTCCTCTGCCTACTCTCCTTTTTCTGCCGTCTTAGAGCTGTCCGCCCTAGTAAGCTGGGGGATCTTATTAAATATGGCGCCTTTATTAGTACCTAAGTACTTAACCGCCTTCCAGATGTTTATATTATTAGCCAGAAACTCTTGCTAGTGATTCTTCTTCTATTATCGGATTGCGTCATAATACTACTTCGCCACTACCTATACTCGCTCTTCTAGGTCCAGCAGACAGTAGCCGGCCTGTCTTTCTGCCCTTGCTTAGTTCCTCTAGAATATATGAATCTAGCGTAGCTGCGTAAGATCCTCCGTCCACCACCTCTTTGCATACCTAGAAGGCTTAGCTATAGGCGTCAACGCCTCTACCGCTTCTATTATAATCAACATAAGCCGGTCTGTCTGCTACTACACTATGCCTCCCATAGGGACACGTTACAGTACAACCTCAATCCTAGCATTAATTGCCTTCTATGGCGTGTTCTTAAACAAAAGTTAAGGTTTACTATCCATATTAGGAGTCGCAATCTCAAACGCTATCTTAATCACTTAGTGGTCCAATCCGTAGTCTGTCTCGTACAAGGCACATCTTATCATCATCCTTACCAGATCCTTAGACGCAATTGACAGATCAATTGTCGTTACCGTATTATTCTTATGCCATGTTTTTATCCCTCATGGCAGGAGGCTCCTAAGTAATAAGTCGCTCATCAACTCAATAATAGGGTTAGCCTCTCCCTACCTAACCACTAAAACATCGTCCCCTCCCCATAATTAGTCATGCCAGTTAAAATCCCTAACAAAGACCGCATCTACCACCTCGCCTGCACTGCTCCTAACTCCCTCAACTACCTGCCTTAATAGGGAACATATGCGGCAAAGCATCTTAGGCTCTTATACCGGAACATACATAGACACAACCAGCACTCAACAACCCAGGAGTTAAAGAACAGCTCCAGTCATATCTAATAAAGGTATCAGCACTTACTCCGCTTCGACCTCCCTATTAATCCACATCATGCTCCTAATCCCCTATCGTCCTTCTTCCCTCCACGCCATCAGAACCATCCTAGTCCACCTACTATGCCACATCAGCACCATCAAGATCTTCCCCTCTCTCTTCCACACCCACAGTTCCTACACGGCTATAGCCATGAAATTCTACAGTTTTTCATTGTTTATTAGACTCTTATATACTACATCCTGCTTCCTTATATTTAGTTAGAGAATCTAAAAGGTTCTACTTATAGATAGATAGGTAGAGCTTCAGGTACTTCTTACTAAACAACTCATACGCACCACCACAAGGAACACACTTCAGTACCATTTCGCAGCATTCCTTATAGTAATAGCCTTCCTTAGCACACCTTCCACATACTAGATAGTTCAGGCATTAAACTACCTTATACAGAACAATCTACTAACATTTAAAGCACTATTATGTTTAGAATTAGGGTTTAAACACCCCTATGGTTCCAGACTCTCCGCCTACATGGAAATAGCCCTCAGAGATAAGCCTTCTGGCGTCCCTAGCTTTAGTCAGGTAGACCGCCATCAATCCGTATACTTTCGGGTTCTCCTAATCGCTTAGCCATACAATTTTAGCAACAGTAGCATCATTTTCCTTACTGAATTGCTTGGCTGCTTCACTTCTATACTTTCCTTTCTCCTCCCACACGGCTGTCCATCACACATAGTCCACCTTAATCAGATAAAGGTCGTCATCGCAGACACACACACCCAGAACAATTTTTATCTCAGCGATTTGCTTAACCTTCTGGTGTTCCACATCGTCTCAGCAGACAATTCTAATAAGATTCTCATTCCTCAGGTTCACAGTCACGGCCTAACACCACCATCCGGCATGCCCGTCCACACGCATACCCCTTTCCACTGCCGCCCTAATCATGCCCGCGTTAGGCCTATTACCCTCTTCTTCCACTTCAGCTCTAGAGGTGTCGATCGTGCAGTACAGAGTGTCAGTCGTATTGGCCGGTGTTGCGCCGAGTGTATGGGCCCGTGCATCGCTGCTTTGGTTGGTCAAGGCGTTTCAGGCGACAGCAGCATAGGATAGGCTAGGGCCGCTTCACGCCAGAGCCAGAGCCATACATGTCTCAAGCTTTTCGCGTGTCTTCGTGTTATCATCTTCAACTTACTGCTTCAACGCTTACAGGTCGCCACAGACCATCTGCAGCTCGTCCTTAATTAACCAGAGTTCCTTATTTGCCATCCGAAGTTTGTCTGTAGCTTGTTAAAGCTCAGCCTGGATATCCTTGTTGCGCAGTTCAGATTTCTTCCATGCGTTAAAAACAACCTAGAAGGAGGCGTAAAGCTCCTTCATCTGTTTTCCCACAGCCAGGAGTAGTGTTCTATCGTCATCCTCAGTTACCTTAATCCTCCCTTTCGCAGCTAACACACCCCTAGTAGTCGCCCTCCGCACCCCGTTTGCTACCAGATCGTTTAGTTCTATGCTTCCATCGTCAATAAGTTCTTTATTTCCTTCGTTCAGTCAGACTTTAGCCATCAGTCTACGTATTCGTCGCAGTGGCCGCTCCGTTCTGCTGGCCTCCCCCGAGTCAGACGCGACGTTAATAGTGTCCAAATCCGCCTGCATGTTTCGCCACGGGACGCGCCGAAAGTGGGTCCACTAGCGCCGCGCCACGGGTTTCGGTACAACAGCAGCCCCTTTCACAAAACGCCCAATTAACCCTCAACGACAACAACAAAAGATGATAATAAGCTGATCTCTAGAAAGGATACAGAGGTTTCGATTCCTTAACTTAATACACCTAATTAAAATATAACGCCAAGACTAACTCCCGTCCGTCCGTACGTGCACAGGCACCCAATGCCATCCCTTAGCGGCAACAGGGCAGGGAATAGATAGCAGGGGCCAATTGCCAATAATATAAGCAGGCTGCTTACATAGCTTCCATCTCGAGTACCTAGGTAGGTAGGTACCTAATCAATTTCTGCCTGGTCCGATCCAATCATATCAGCTACCCATGCTGACTAATGGTGGGGCGGGGTGGACGACTGACATCTTACGTAATGCGGTCGACCGACTCTCCCTTCCAAGCATCATCAACTCAGCTTGATCATTTGGATTCCGTTTGAACTCACTTCCATCAGCGAGCGCTGCAACAGAAAGACTAACTAACTGACTGACCGACAACGCATACGGCACATTACACCCATCTACTGATCTATCATACGCCATGCCATGCTCATCGCCATGTCCTCCTTCTCTCCCTCTCCCCTCGCTACTGCTAGCTGGCCATCCGCACCATCATCATCATCATCATCATCATCATCATCATCAATACCACTCAAAACCAGTTACGTCCATCCGCCATGGAGCTGATCTCGACGCGAGAACCTGCACCGCCTAGTGGCTGCGACGCACATAACAAAGCTCATGTAAGTGATTATTATCCCCTCCCCTCCTCATTTCTCATCGCCTTCAAGCGTAAAGGAGGGAAAACAAAATAAGTCTTGCTGACAATCACGGCGACGCCTCTAGCATCGCCATTCGTACATCTTCCGCGGCCAAACTCTCGGCCAGCTCGTCAACGAGGCACCTCATACCAGGCTTTCCTAGCGCCCCTCCGACACCGTCCTCATGCACTCGTTTCTGGCTTTTTACCGCCTGTCCCCGGCATCCCTCAAGATGCTCTGTCAAACCGTGTCGACTCCGGAGCTGCGCACAGCCGCCGCTGCCGACCCGAATTCTCAGCCCAATGCCAACGGCGATCCACCACCCCAGCCCGACCTCCACTTCCTAGCCCTTCGTATGAATATCGACCTGGCCGGCCTCTACGACAACGAGTGGCGCTGCATCCATAAGAAGATAGTTACTTCAATAGACTACTCGCTTCAAAAGATTATTAAGGCAAATCATCTTTACAAGACCTACAATCATACCCTCAACACCTCTGGCCTGGTCTGGCCTAACGAGATTTGTGATGCCTTTACAAGCCCGTTGTGGAAGGGGGATATTAAGACCAAGGCTCTCCCTCTCAATCACGCTCGCCGAGAGAGCGCTGAAGCCGTCGGCAGAGACGGCGATCCCGGGCCACCGATAATACCAATAATGCCGCCGCCCCCGCCGCCCCCGGCACCAACGCCGCCGCCGCCTCCAGCACCAACACCGGCACGCTCTCCGCCCTTTCCACTACAACCCCTTCCCCTCTCGGGTCTCCATCCTGTGCACCAGACACCCTTCCAAACAGCCATCGATAGGCTACACCGAGAAACATGCGCACTCGTCCTCACCTGGTCCCTCGAATCCAAGGCCTTGGTTGAGCTTTTGGTTGCCGTCGAGCCTGGACACGCCAAGGCGTTAAGACGGAGGATCTGGCTCCTCGCCCAGGAGAGGGAGCAGTCAGAGGCGGCCAGGCGTGCGGCCATTAGCGTGTTACTAGGCCTGCTTGACGCCCCAGCTGACTCCCCTAAACGAGGGCTCTAGTCCTGGCTGGAACACAATACCATTACACATCACCTTCTACCTGGTTTCCAGCTAATCGAACGCCTACTCCTCTAATATATAAGCTTGGTATAAGGAAGTCGGCCGTGCAACCCCACGGCGATAGATGCTTCAGGGCTTTTAGGTTCCAAGTTTAGCAGAGACTAACTAGGTGGCATAGGGTCCCCAAGATAGGATGAATAATGCAGACGTAGGTATCCATCCCTCCATCTAGCCTTATAGGTGTGCATCTAGGTATCCCAAGAGTCCAAACAGCCTGGAAAATAATGGCATTGTCTCGTAATCTTTGCGACTTACTACATTTCGCTCTACTCCATTACAGCCATTTCCAGCCAACTCCGTTTGCCACATAGAACCCCCCCCCCCCCAAAATGCAAAGGTGTGTCCTGTCCCTCCATCATAGGCTGGCGCCGCCATCGTTACCGTCACCGTCACCGTCACCGTCCGAGATGGAGATGGAGTCCTGTTCCCAGGGACAGACAACCCTAGGTCGCCTAGTCATGTGCCGGCAAGCCTCGTTGATGGGGTCCCAGACCTATGCCACGTGCTTCTCAAGAGCATCCACCTCAGCTGCGACATTCAACGTAGGCCTTGCTCTGACAACTAAGATGATAGTGGTCGTCGGCTGGTCCGCCGTCTCATCGCCGCTTCTGCTTCCACCGCGGCTGCGGCTGCGCAACGGCGGCGGCGGCGGCAGCAGCGGCAAGTCAGAGATCTGGGCAATCACAACAGTGCTGCTGTTTGGGTACTTACCCTCGTCAATACCGTCAAGGAAGCCTTGCATGTCTGCTGATACGGCAAGCTGGCAGGCCAGGGCCATACCGGCCGACGTCTGACCGAGGACACCAACAATAGGCTCTAGCTGGGCGCGGAGCCGGTCCAGCTGGGCCTTGTTTGCCCCGAGTAGCTTGGCGTGTTCTCTCGCCTTAGCCGCAAGCAGCACATTAGCTAGGCTACCTTTGCCGCTGGCCGAATCTGCTTGTCCTCTCCTCCGCGGCAGCAGTTTATCCAGCCACGTACCGCCGTGGTTGTCGTTACGGCCTTATTGATCGGCCGCTTGTGGTGGTGCATGTAGGATATCCGGGAACTCAGCAACCACACTGTGTGTAACGTCAACCATGGCCTTCTCCAGCTCGACTAGGTGCTGTGTTAGGGTGAGGATGTTGCCCTCGACCGGTAGGCTACTAAAGACCATCTCGTCGGCCTCGTCAAAGGGGTGTTGGTTGTTAAGGTATATAGGCTCGTCATCCACATCACGCGGCGCATCACGTAGGTCGGTTACGCGGCGGGCGTCCTGCTTCTCGGCCCACGAGCGGAGGAGCTGCAGCACAACAGCGGCGCTACTGTTATCACTGCCGCTGGTGTACGCGCCAGGGAGGCCCAGATCGCAGGCAAAGTGCCAATCGGCAACGTGAAAAGGGCGCATGGGCAAACCAGGGGGCGGCGTAGGCGACAAGGCCTTGTCATCGTTGTTATCCCGCTCACACAGCTTGCAGGCGTCGACCCAAACGGGGGGGGTCTCAAAGAGCTGGCTCTTACGGTATGCGGCCGTGATAAGTGTCTCGTTGGTGACGAGGGCAAGCATCTTGACCGCGCGCACCATTGCCCAGATGGCGCTCTGGGCATCAGATGCAGGCATGAGCTCGTGCCATATCGCAGTGGCATGCTGCACACGCTTCCTCATATGCTCGCAGATACGCCTCTCAACATCGGGGTCTGTATGATTGTTCACCAACGTCTTTGTGGTGATTCGGAGCAGCTCGATGCTCTGGCACATGTCTGTGATGGTGGGGTGGAGGGCAAAAAGCACATCCGGCAAGGCTTCAAGGGTATTAAGGAGGTGGGGGATCAGGCTGAGGCGGAGCTGTTGGATAGGGAGGAATCGGCCATACACGTCTAACGAGGATGGGCGAGTCTCAAGACGGAGGCTATAAAACGCCCCTGACGGTGTTTTCGTATCGAGATGGATGAGGCTTGATGATTCGTTGTGGATGGTAGTGATGGGCCATGCACCGGCTTGTTGTTGTTGTGGTTTGTAGACAAAGAGCCCGTTGAGCAAGGCGCCACCAATCAGGGCGATGACTATGGCTGCGACGGCAACGGTAATGGCAGCGGCCAAGGTGGCAAAGGGATGTGTTCGTGATGGTCTATCTTGGCCAGGTGATGGCGGCGGCGACGGCGGCGGCGGTAATAGCGGCAAGGGGGACGGAGGGACGGGGACTTGAGAGTCGGACGGGTTCACCAGGTCGAGGACGTGGGTGATTTCGTGAACGTAGTATGGGGCCATGGGGCAGGGCAGAATCAACGGCGTCGAGTAGGTGGATAGCGATGAGTCGAAGTGTAGTGAGATGGGTTTAGACGGGTCTGCGATGAAGCCAGCATGGAAGCAGAGCTCAAACGACTGTAACTGGGAGTCGAGGGATGGGCTTGTGCTCCGGCTGCGGCTTCGTCTGCGGTTCGGGCTCGGGCCCCGACTTCGAGGTGGTGAGGCGATGGGCGACGACGACTCGGCGATCGAGGAGGGGGAGGCAGGCGAGGTGGAACTCGTGCGAGCCCAGCAAGGGAAGATTCCACTCGGCGAGGGGATACGCAGAGAAAAGCGCACGGCAGAAAAGGCATCGTGAGGGTGCGCGGTGGCAGGGCGTCGAGGAAGGGCTGGGTCGAAGTCCATTATCCGTTGGCGGCGGTACTGGCGACGAGGCAAAAGTAAGATGGGCTGAAGAACGAGTCAACAGAACAACAGAACAACAGAACAACAGCCCGGCTGGACTGGGCTGGCGTGAACGGGTTCAGAAGAAATAGACGGACCTAGCTGACAGACGGTGCACTGCTCCCGGAACTCGTCCATCATGATGAGGACACGTTTGACAAGGACAATGACGGCGATGTAATGACCGGGGGAATAGGGGGGGGGGGGGGGGGCTGGCTGTTGTTTGTTTGTTTGCTTCCTCGGTGTGATACGTTGTCTCCCTTGAAAACGTCACGTTACACCGAACCGGACCGGACGCATGATGCCCCGAGCGGACCGATGAATCAATCGCATCACGAGAAACTAGGCGATAACGGCGAGCAACACAGGAACACACCCGGTTGCTTGGGTGACGGACACGCGTGTACATTGTTCCAAGTTTGGGGAGTCCATTTTCATCCTTGCTCCAAACATCCGTCTCGCATCTCTTTGGCCATGCTTTCATCTCCGTCCACCATGACGAAACAAGGAGGAAAGCAATCCCATCCAGTCTTTCGTGGGGTTGGTTAGCTTTCTGAACAATACCGCCGAGCCGATGTTTCCATCATTTTCCCTCTGCTTGCCTCCTCTTTCGGTCTCGATCTGGACGATACACCCAGCGATACCAATGATAAAACGCCCGCTCCGAATGCCTGGACGAGTCTGTCGCCACTTGTTGCTGCTGCTGCTGCTGCTCCTCCTCCTCCTCCTCCTCCTCCTCCTCCTCGTCGCCACTGGTTCCCTCTCGCGTCGGTCGGATGCTGTTGTTGTTTTTTCCCAGCTTGGGCAAGTCTGGTTTTGGCATCTTGGTCGTGTCAGCTGAATCGCTGACCTCCGAGCCGCCGAGGTAGCTGATGGAGAGGTTGGACAACGATTTGCTGAGGCCCAAACCAACGGAGCCCTGGAAGAGTACGTTGTCCTCTTCCGTTGCCCCCGCTTGCTCTGCCACGGGCTGTTTGTCGTCGCCGCCGTCGCCGTCGTTGTCTTCCTTCTCACCTGATGCCTCCTCCTCCCCCTCTTTGTCTTCTTGCTCTTCTCGGACTTCTTCTTCCTCTGCCGTCTCTGCGACAGCCTCACCTCCCGTCTTATCTCGATCTTGATCCCATTTGGCTCTCCATCTCTTCAGGTTGTTCTTGATCCATGTGCGGAAGCATCCGGGCTTGTTCCAGCTCTGCATCCACTTTTCAGCTTCGTCTGCCAGCGGCTGATCATCTTGAATATCCCAGCCTAGGCTTTTTAGGCAGTCTTGGCTGGGATCCACTTCGTTGAGCGCCTTGATGTCGATGCTGTTTGGCTGAGTCTGGAGAAGATGGTTATAGTACCTCCAGACCTGACGCGCTCGACTCTTTTGATCCACGTGAGCCTTTGACATTTCCTGTCGGTACTGGGCGGCTGCAAAAGATTCCGCGCTGCCTACATGTAGCTCGTAGTCAGCACAAGGGAAAGAAGAAACGCCAAGTCGGCAACATACTGGGTGTTGTCAGGACGCGTGTGCGGAGGGCTGTAGGCATTGGTGAGGTCGATCCCAATGGCGTAAAGTGGTGTACGTAGCAGGTCAGCTTGTATTGCGAAAGAAAGGGTTGCCATCAGAAGGGCGTATGTAGGAAAGATCAATACTAATGATAATCATGTCAACCCAAGGAGCGTGGGACGTCAGTGGAAAGGCCGCCCGCATCATCCTTTGCGGTAGTATGATGGAGCACATGAGCTGTTGTTGAAAAGAAAAACAAAAGGAACGAAAGAAAGTGAAGGGAAAACGAGAAGAAGAAAAGAACTGTTTGTGGGAGAAAACAGACAAGTCACAATTCAACAGACAACACACAGTACGCCGTGACGCCAGACAAAACCAAACCCGAGACACAACCTGACACAACCTGACTATGAAGCCCCATCCGTCAAAGAAAAGAGAACAAGAACACCTGGCACCTCTGTCTCGACCCTCTCCCGTCTCAAAGCGACGAGGTACCTACAACCAACTGCGTTCCATCCAGATGCTTCCGCAGAGTTCCTCGACGCTCTTCCGGCGCATGAGCCACCCGCCGTCAAGCTTGGGCCTGAATTCTCTCAGGAACACAGAACGTGCGTCGTCATCCATCAGCATATTGGCAACAGCCCAGCTCGCGTCCCAGACTGCTGCAGCCCGGGGGTCGCTATGGCGTATGTCGCTATGGACCGTGACGCTCGCCCGCAGCTTCTCGGCAGCATCCTCGACCTTCTGCCGGACCGTGGTATAGGATGGCGCGCCTGGGTAAGCCGCGTCACGAGCCTGGACCAGGTCCAAATAGTCCACTCCCAAAAGTTCAAGGGGCATAGGCGCGTTAGCAGGGTCGTCTGGCGTCAGGTTCCGAAGGAGGCGTAGGGACGAGCAAATCTTGAGGTATGCCTCTTCCCTAGGGGAAATCCCGTGGCTTGCCGCAGGCTGCTGCTGTTGATGCTGTTCATGGATGATGGCTGGCGCGGTTTGAGGAGGTCTTGAGGAGCTTATGAAGAAGCGGAGGGGGATAAGGAGGAGGGCGATAATGATGCAGTTTGAGAGGCAGCGAGGTGGCGGGGTATGCTTGTTTGGCATTGTCTCGTTAATTACTGAGATACTTGCTTGGATTGTGTCTATTTACAAGGATAGTCAGCTACCTATGCTAGGAGGCAGAGTGTTGATAGCTATATACTGTAGATAAAGGGATTGCCATTCTAGCATTCCATCTTGTTCTGCCATCCCTTTTGTTCTAGTTTCCCCTCGCCATCTAATCTGAACACAGAGACAAAGGAGCAAAGAAACACCCAGAGCTGCGCAGCTAGGGCGGAGAGTGAGCCAACAGCGCCGGTGGCCAAGCGTCGATAGGGATCGGCGGCCGTCTACACCAGACTAGAGATGGGGAACAAAGCTAATTAATTAATACGAGAAATGGCTAGATGTGACCTTTTCCTGAGGCGGTTTGAGGTATGTCACAGGATGTTTCCTGAATAAAGTCCGCCCACACATGAAGAACTCTAGACCATTGACGGAGCGTAAATGAAATGTGAACAGCAATAATGGATGAGAGATATGAGCGCGTCAACAACCGAACGCCTCGCCGTCAGAATGAAACTCATTGACATGAAAGCCACCGTTTCATAGCAGGCGGGCGGGCAGGCAGGCAGGCAAGCCAGACATAAAAGATGGGCCACAGAATTTGGCATAGAAGGATGAGCTGCAAGACACACAGGCATGTAGATGAACCAAGAGTGTCGGTCCAAGTCAACTCCACCACGCAAACACACGCAGACGGACCTACATACGGCTAGCCGGCTTACCGATTCACCATGGTGGACCGAGAGACAGACCAAGAGGCCGCCGCCAGAAGAAAGGCCATCTTTAAACGAGCCCAGAGAAGAGCACAACGACATAACCGGAATAGCGGCGGTGCTCGGGCTGGTGACACGCCGCCGCCGCCGCCACCACATCCACCACAGGGCTCAAGCCGGGCTTCGGATCGGAACTCAGGTCATCGTGTCCCGCCACCATCGTCTGATTCTCCCAATATCATCAATACCATCATCAGAAAAGCACCGCTCAGAAAGCTCAGGCGATACATCCTACGTCCCCTCTGGCGCCTCCGACTCCCGCTCTTCGTCCTCGCTGTTTTCGCCTTAACAATACAGGCTGCAACCACATACGTGACTGTAAACTATCCCACAGCAACCCGAATCCTCTTCCTTGCCTTGGGTATGCATTCCGCGAACGATGCTCGGGCCCCCTTGGAATCCAGGCCAACAACCAGCATCGCTATCGGCACCATCTTTCGCCACGGCACTGACATCACATACGGTACAAACAGCATCGCGGATTATGCATGGACCGACGATACCAGGCGCATCGTGAACGAGGCTTCGGTCAGAAGTGGGCTCACCACTAGACAGAACTGGGACGAGTACTGGTCTGCGGTCAAGGGCCTCGAAGCCAAGATCGAGGTCGCCGACTCCGAGTTCCAGAGCGTGGTAGAGGAAGCCTTCACATCGGCCCACGCAGCCGTGCTGAAGCTGCTAGACGCCATGGGCCATCACCCTGCAGCAGCGCAGGCGCAAAAGTCGGCGACGTGGATCAGCGGGGTGGGTGAGCGGTGGCGGCAGTATTGGCGTGGCGAGAAGCTCACACCAACCCAAACGCTTGTCAAGTTACGCCTCCAAGCCTTTGAAATAGTATTAAGAAGGCTGGTTCAGCCGATGGAGATTGCCGAGAGGGCTGTTTACCAAAGCGCCATTGACCGCGCGGCACTCAAGGACGTGTTATGCGCACTCTCGGAGATGCTGTCGGGTGCTGTGGAACTTAGGGAGTGGTACCTCGCCAGGGCACCCAAGATAGACACCGGCGCAGCAAATGGTGACGGCAACAGGAACGAGCTTGGTCCCGCAACGCTTGAGCTGAGGCAGTGGTCGGCCGTGGGCTCCGGCTTATGTCGGCAGGCAGATCGGTCGCGCATGTCGTTAGGGGCAAAACAGGAGGACATGAGGGAGTGGGCCAGGCGGCGCGAGAAGGCCATGCAGGCAGTGGAGGCCTTGTGGGTAGAGCTTCTCACCGACAACACGACCGGCGAGGGTATCGACCAGGTTGCCGTGGGGATTGAGGGTGAGCTGTTGAAGCTTGTCGATCGATTGAGCCATGACCTGCGAACGGTATACAGCTAGCCCGGCCGGTGAATCGACGGCAGCTCTTTGGTTTTTGCGTTTGTTTGGTGTGTAGCCCCTTTCTGCCAGACTTGTTCCACTTCACTTGGTCAACTTCAATAGCAGCTATTGTTCCCACTCTCGTAGCACAGAACAAGCTTGTGAAAAGTGGCATAAGGTGTATGTACAGAAGCCACAAATGCAGCCCAGCAATTGTAGATGCACATTTGGCTACGCCAAACAGTAAATGCCGTTTGCCTGCTCCTTTGGCCTAAGACTATTGTGAGTAAGTACATAGAAGAGTAAATGGCTGAGCTGAGTTGACCTTATGCTTTGGGCGACAACCCTGGCCCATCAGCTACGTGAATGGTAGTGTTACTCCATGCAGCATTGTAGTTGGCGTGGACGGGGCGCTAGTACATCAGGGTGGTCGCATGGTGCTTGATTAACTATGGCTGGGTCGTTGCGGGCCTGGCTGGTGGGCCTGTAGCTCGTGGTATTAGGTAGACATGACGATGTGAGGGTGCTTGAAGTCCTGTGGTTGCCGGGAGTTGTGTTGAAGACGGGGTCTTCCTCTATAAAGCGAGGCGTCAAACTGCTAGCGTCATTAAAGTGGTCTTATCGTTGTTTGGGGGTCTCAAAGACGGGACTTGGGAATGCGGCGGAGTTGGGAGTCGTCGGTTTAGTTGTGGGCGAATGAGCGTTTGGGTTTGTTTCCTACGTAGGATTTGAGATGGATTAGCTAAAGAGTCTTGCAGCCTATTGGGATATCTAATACGTAGAAGACTGACGTGAAGGGGGCAACCAGGCTGGTTGAAATCTTGTCTGGATGCCAACTGGTGCCTGGAAAAACAGGCGAGCTCTGCCGAATGGTGATGGGCGGCATCCCGCCTATGCTCGTCCAAGTAATATGCGAGGACGTTGAGTCTGACGTTGCTTGTGAAGAGTTGACGATAGTCTTTGGTTCCGACGCGCTGCAACACGGCGTCACATGATTTGGTAATTGGGCCTGTCTCTTCAGGCTGCGTGCGGGTGGTGTATGTGCCAGGCCTGGATGGGTTGGTGGGCAGGAGGAAGGAAGGTGCCGTCATGCCGCACATGCCTAACAGCAAATGCCGGCTGCAGTGGTAGAAGGTTGCGTGAGAGAAGGCCAATAGCTTTGTTTGCCAGAAGGCATGAAGGGAAAAGGAGTCGTCGACCGAAGTGGCGGCGGTGAGCACTAAGTTTGTTTCTAGGCGATGGTTGCAGGGTGTCGCGGTGGATGATGCTCTGCCACGCCAAAGCTGCTTGGTAAAGGAGCTTGGAGGCGGTGAGGTATGACACGAAGGGCTGGTGGCGTGGGGGATGGTGGACGATGGATTGCTGTGGTGGCCAAGATTGATTTATCGTCGCACGGCTTCAGTTGTCGGTGACTTGTTTTGCTCTGGGGCTGTCAGCCATAACATGCTTGGATGGCGACTGCGGCTCTTAACGGAGGAAGATTCGTTGGCAAACGAATAATGGCCTGGGTGGTACGTATTCCTAGAGGATAAGGGCTAGCCAGCAAGGTGGAATGGATAAGTGGTGTCTGCTTGTCTGACCTAAGCGAAAGGTAACGCCACGGGACGGCCCGTCTAAGCTCTACTGTTTGTCGTGACTGCCATAAGCGCGTATTGCTACCTACCTAGGTACATAAGGTACCTAGGTACCCACCCCTAGCAGGTACTTGAGCAGGCAGCCAGCCAGGTATGCGTACCTCGGTAGGCAGCTGCCGAAAGCTTAGTGTTGTCTGAGGCTCTGTCCGTCGCGGCGCCCGCCCACCATGGATGCTAACCGCCCTAAATGTCTGTGTCTGTAGGCCATCAGCTCGACGCTAAGCAAGAAGATGAACAAACGGAAGTTTGATAACCTCTTGATTGCCGCCATTAGGTATGTTAAGGGCTAAGAGGAAGCAGAAGTCGAAGTAGTAGTACGTACCAAAGGCTAACCCTACCTCTATTTTAGACGCCTAACTCTTGTCCTCCTCTCTCTTGCTTGGCTTCCTTCCGGTCGGCTACCTACCCATACCCTTAAGCGTTCAGTCAAACTTGATCTAGTAAGGCACAACCTGAATCCAGCTAATTCTCTTAATCTGAACTCCAGTCTTTGGCATTGCTTAATCTTGGTCAAGTCTGCCGCGTGACTATCCTATTTAAAATATTTCTGATAGTGCCGTTCCCACTGTCTATACCTGTCTTCTAAGGATGGGATTCGCCACCTCTCTTCTTTTGATTCCTCTCTTACGGATATAAGCGACTAAGGAGGGATTTGCTTTTGTATTATAACCCTCGCTAACACCTGATGACCTTCCACCACCAGCGTTGCTTGTCGTTAGCAGAGATGCTGCTTAAGTGGTGTTACATGTGCTTGTTAAACCTTGGGGTGCGTAATGAAGTAAGTGTGAACCTGCGCATGATGTTAAGTTCGCCTGTGGGTGGGGCGGTGTGCACTTTAAACGTTGTTTTTGACTTATAAATGTGGATCCTAGGGCTCTAAGCGAAGGCTTAATTAGGGAGGGCCGAATGGAAAGGGTCGTTCTCCAATTAATTAGGTAAGTCGACGTGTAGCCACCATTCCCCTAAGGCTCTTACTCACCTGGCTAAACAAAGGTGGAGGGATAAGCAGGCGATGGCGGTGTAGCGAAGCCGATGTAGAAGGGTCTTTGCACGCGAGTGCTGATATTCAGCAACGGCAAGGACGACGATGCAGTCGGAGACATGGTGGAAGCTGTGTTCCTCGTAACAATAGTTGGGTGTGTTAGGAAGCATGGGGTGCGTGTAGGTGTTTGCATTTACAACCCCTCTGTAAACGCAGCTTTGGCACTTACAGCCCTGGGTGGCTTCTAAGACCTGTCTAGGAGATGTGGCTTAACCTTAGAGTCTGTCTAAATGGTCCGTCTGTGTCCACTTAATTAGACAGCCTAGGACATGCCTGTCTGTCTAACGCATAGATTACCGGACAGCCTAGGGACTCTAAGAGCCTGATCGACAAGTGCGGTAGAACTGCGGTAACGACCGTACTGCGGTAAGAAAATACATAGGGTTAGGGTTAACAAGAGTTTCCTACGAGGTGGAAGTCTAATTTAATAGATGTACTGCTAGGACCCCTACCCACTATATCTATAGCACTACCCCACTATATCTATAGCGCCTACCCACTGTTACCTACTGTTACCCACTGTTGCCCACTGTTGCCCACTGTTGCCAGCGCCCGCCCACTATTGCTAGCGCCTACCGGCAGGCGCTAGCAACAGTAGGCAACAGTGGGCAGGCGCTGGCAGCCAGGCGCTGGCAATGTGCAATAACGTTATTGCAAGTTCAAACCACCTTTTGAGTGCGTTAAGAATTTGTATAGGAAAATAGGTAATCGTCAATAAGAATTACACTTAAATGTCCCTTTTTCCTTAGGTACGTAGCCAATGTTCAATAACGTAAGGTTCTGCAATCTAGAACTGTAATCATGATATACCCTCCTGTTTTAGGCCTAGTGTAACACGATTTGAGTTCAGAGGGTACTTGTGGCTGGTGTTATTGCACATTTGGAATTCTTATTGCACATTTTAATTCTTACCGCACTTGTCGATCAGGCTCTAATTGGCATTTAGCGACTCATTCACATTTGCTAAGTTAGACGCGTCTCAGTCAGTCCAAAGCTTCCCCAAACCACCAAGTAGCTGACGTATCATATCCACCTTCTCTACATGCGAACTAAGGTACGAATACCTAGCTACCTGCTGGACGCTGTTGCCTCTGGAACGTTAATATTGCACGCCTGGGAAAGTCCCTAGGTGGTAGGGACCTACCTTCCTAGGTACGTAGCTACGTACTGATTACGTACTGCCTAAGGTAAGGAAGGCCTTAGATCTAGATGAAAGAAGCATGAGTAGAGCCGTGTGTGTTTCCTAGAAGCAAAGGATATGTCGTCTGTAGAAGGAAGCCATAGAGATGGATAAGTCCGGTCCAGCTTCGTCAATAGCCTCAACACCAGAATGGTAGCCGTTAATGACTTTGGCGCAGAAGTATTCCCCAACGTACTCACCAGCATGTCGTCGTTCTAACGTCAGCTTGACAGCTGTCTCCTCCTCATAGCCGCAGTCAGCGCCGTCCTTGCCAGCCTCTTCCTGATAAGTCTTGCTTGCCATCCACTACTAGCCGCGCACAGCAGTATCCCACTACCAGAAAGCGATCGACAGTCGACATCTGTGACGGTCAGCTCAAGCCTTGTGCTAAGCCCTGTGGAGCTCCTAGGTTTCTCTACTGCCGACACGCCTCTTCAGTCATGGCGTTTTGTTAGTTGAAAAGGATGCGACAGGAAGGTGGATAAAGAAAGGCATGGGTGGCGGTTATCTTTCTGTTCGGTCAGTGCAGTTTTTTCTATCAAGTCACATTTCCGATTTTCCGTCATTCCCCCCTCCTCTGACTACGTTGACAGCTGACTCTGAGCACGCCAGCTATACCGATTCTACCGAGCAGCTGTAAATGAAAAGAGCAAAGGTATTAAGGAGCGGCTTAAGCTAGTAGATCCTGGCTGCAAGTCTGTTAAGATCTTTGGCTAGGCCGAACAATTATCAAACGCAGAGGAGGAAAACTGGAGTCCTTATAATATAGGCATGAAACACGCCTCTAGCATGCTGTTATCCCTTAATTAGCCGTATTTACTTGTGCTGCTGCTGTTTTTGTAGGAAGGATATATTTGAGATGCTTTACTGAGACATTTGACCTTAACTAGCGAAACATCCTATTCAGTATTAGCATTACAGGACTCAGCATGGCGATACTAAGCAGAAGGAGATGAATCCATCGTTAATACCGACCTGTCGCTCTCGCCCTCCTTGTTCTGCTTGGTTGTGTTTGGTTCGCAACAGTTGAGGTTTATGGGGTTAATTGAGTGTAATAAAAAGGTTGAAGGTACCGGGGATTCTCTCGTTATGTGTTGGGGGTTCTCGCAAGTTATCGCCCGAGTTTTGCCTTTGGCAGGGTGTTCTTAGTTGGGCCGTGGTCTCTGATGCCTCTATAAGCGCCTTGAGAGTAATATTAATAATGTGAGCGGCAATTATAGCCATTTCCTTAGGTTTCAGCTGCTTATTTTTGCTTGCAGTTGTGCCTGATCGGCTTGATCCAGTCGGCTTTCCTTGTATTGTAATTGCCGTGGTCGTAACGGTTGCGGTATGCCGCCTGTTGCATTTTCGCGGCCGTATATTAGAAGAAAGAGAAATGACGTTACTAAGAAGATTATGTTCTTATATGCAATTCCCTTACTACCCTTCCTCTTCTAGGGGGCACAAACTTGCCTGCTTGCCTGCCCTCACCTTTCTCTTTGTCAGGTCCATAGATGGCGGCACCCCCCTCATGCTTATGCCCCAGCGGGAGGATAGCTAAAGCATCCCATACTCTCAGAGGGAATAGGGGCAAGTCTCTTCCAGGGGAGTGCTCGTCATTGCTGCTTACGGAGCCGTCGAGCCCACGCGCGAGTTCACACTTGGTTTCGGAAAAGACATTATCAGTGACTTGGACGCCAAGGGCACCACTATTAAAGGTGGTTTGCGATGCTGTTTCTTGTTGGTCGTTGAGCACAGCGTTGCGTTGGACGGCTTTGCCGTTGCTAGGGTCAAGGTGGAGATTGGCCTCATCCAAAGCAGCGTCATGCTCCAGTTCGGATTCCTCACCAGAGGAGGGGGTAGCGCCATAAGGGCCGGTTCTGAATCTTGTCTTCTAGCATGTGGGATTAACTAAGTGAGACGTTACAGGTTAGCTTCACAAGCCGGTAAGCACATTTAAATGTACGAGAAGACGGGGTGGAGCTTATAGGACTTGGCGGCCTGCTGGAAGTATTTAATAGGTGTAGTTGGCCTGGAGGCAGCCCTCTTGCGTAAGAACTTAGCTTGATTGGAAGCCCTGAAAACGCTGTGTAACTGGACTAGGGAGACTTAGGGCAGCTTTATGTGAAGTAATTTAAGGGATTTAATGGCAGGCTGAGACTTAGGGAATATGTTAATGCCGAAGAGAAAGCGTCAGACTGGGGGACGCGTTCTATAGCTTAGCTACAGCCGATATTTAGGAAAAGCGACTATCAGTAGATGTGTACTTGTTGAGAAGGTGCTTGCAGATGCGATCGGTAGCGAAGCAGAGGATTCGTGATTGACGTGCTTGAGAGTCCACAACTAGAAGTTTGCGTTAGCGAGCTGTTCCTTATCGTGATTATGGCTGTCGGCAAGTCTAAGGGAATTCACAGCGGGTCTTTTGGATGGCGACGGGCAAGCGGCATGTGATGATAAATGGATTGAGAGATGGAGATGATTGAGACAGACCAGGCACGTCGACGCCGGGGCCAGATGGGGTGCGTGCAATGGCAACAGGAAACCAGCTCGGGTCAATTGATAGGTGACAGTGACCGACCGCATCCAGGACGACACTACACTACGACACTGCCGACTCACGTCACTTTCAAATGGTCGCACGAGATTCCCCGTTTTCTTCTTCTTCTCCTTCTTCAACTTCGCAGTACCCACGCAATCCATCTCGTCTCGCGACAGTACCTACACGACGACTTCGCACCGCCGCTTCTCCACTAAATCGTCTACACAACCCTAACGTTACTTCGTCATCAACTTGTTGAATTCAGCACCCAATCTCCAGATAGCCCACGTCGTGGCAGCCGACGAGGCGACCCAAGACCCTAGTCAACACGCCGACGGCCACGCCTGTATCAAACGTTTGTTTTCCTCTTTTACCCCGCGTCACCCTGAAATACTCACCTGACTGACACCTTCGCAGACGCCCGCGCCCTCTAGCCCCGTCAACGTCGCCTTATGCCCGTCTATGTACGCTATCGACCAATTCAGCCATCAATTAACCATCCGTGTCAGGTAGAAAAAGTCAGTTACGTGCAAGGGCAAGAAGGGAAGGGATAAGTAAGTAATACAGTACGTCCCGACCCAGGCAGGGCGCTCACTAGGGCTCTTCCTAGGGGTATACCGTACAGAGTAGTAGGAAAGGGTACGTACCTGGGTATGTACTTAGGCACGAGGGTGGTAGGGGAATCCTGTAAATGGATTCCTGTAAATGCTTAAGCTGTATTTATAGAGTAGGGTTGTAAACCTGTAAATTAAGCTGTATTTACTAACCGGTTACGTTGCCGTCTGTCACACGTGCAAACCTTACACGTGTTTCTCTAGCACGTAAGGCAATTAATGATTTTAAGATGGCTCCTAATACCTAGTGATTAATAATAGATGTGTTGCGTGGGAAGTGTAAAATATTTCTATTAAGGCCTTTAGGTTATGCCTGTAGATGGTACATACATAGCGACGGACAGAGGGTAAGGTAACGCAGACTTCACCTTAATAGCCTGCTCCTCCTGTTCTAAGCCTCTTCAATCAATCCATCTTATACTGGTCTTATGCTGATATATCTCTATGCCCTAGGACGAGAATAAGCCCTGCACCTACGCACAAGAAGCGGTGATGCCTGGTTGTTAGCTGTTGTGTTGCCGTTGTTACTAGAGGAGGAAGGGAAGTCTATGTGTTTGTGATGACGATGTATTAAATACGTAGCTACCGTTAACTACGTGTATACAGACAGACAGACAGACATACTTTCTATAGTACTAAACTACTAGGTCCCTCCCTTCTTTAAGAAGAACCTATATAATTACTACATATAGGGGAAATAAGTATCTTACCTTTAGTTATCTATAATACTCCTTATTATTCTATACACCCTACTAGAAGTAATATTTTAATAAGGTAACATAACTTTTAATTTAGAGTTAAGATGTTTTAGAAGGTAAAGCCTTTTTCTACTAAGTATAGAAACTATAGGTCTAGTTCTTAAGGGTTAAGATAACTTATAGAATAAATAAGATATAAAGGAAGGAAGGAGGGAGGCTATACTAACTACCCTTATAGCTAAGCCAGCCTAGCTCTCTCTCTCTCTCTACCTTCTTTACCTTAGCTATTTATTTTATAAACTTTTATCTACTAATAACGTACCCGCATAGTAAGTCGCTACTTATAGCAAGTCGCTACTTTTCCTTTCTTTCTACCTTTTTAACCTTTACACTAACTTTCCTCTACGTACAAATATATAATCTACCTCAATTAAAAGTCGTATTATCCTTACCCTCCAGGCTATTAAGAAAGACCTAAAAATGTCTATAAAAAAAGCAGCATCTATTTATAAGGTCCCCTAAATAACCCTTTATAACTAACACACTAGACGTGTCGTATAAGGCAAAAGATAACTAAATTTAATAAAGATAACTATATTAGAAGAGAAGGTAATTCTTAAATAAGTTATTAACCTAATTAATTAAGGGTTCCCTCTATAATAAGAAGATATATAAGAAATAGCTAACTAACTCCTTAACATACATAATAGGATATATACTAGACCCTAATAGGTAGAGAACTTTATATAATATATCCCTAAATTAAAAATATAATTTTAATATTAAATTAACTATTAGAGGGCCTTAGTAGAAGATCCTATAATTATATAAGGCTAGTTTATACTTATATAAAATATAATTATAAAGTATAAGATATAGGATTATAATATCTATAATTTTAATAAGACTAGCTTCCTAATAGGAATACTATTATATACTAAGGTTGTTATAACCTCTAACTATAAGAGAAGGCCTTATATAAAGCAGCCTAGTAATTAGGAATAGGTTTCTATTATTTAGGGTATATATATAGATAGCTAGGTAATACCTCTATATGTTATTATAAAGGGTAAATATTACCTCCTCTCCTAGTACTAAAACGGCTAATTCCTAGCTATATAGTATATATATCTAAGTAAAAATAGATAGATAATAAATAATATTAGCCTAGATTAGTTAAATTATTTTTATTAATATATAAAGTCTTATATAAAGGGTACTTATTACCTCTTAATCCTTAATAGCTATAATAGCTATAAATTAACTAACTTTAATAAATACTATAAGAAAGAGAATATTATTACTCTTTATATACCTCCCTATTTATTATATAAGCTTTAGCCTCTTAATATTAGGTGTTTTAGCCTATTAAAGTACTTATATAGTAAGGAAATTAAGAAGATAATATAGATATAGATTTTATATATTATAAAGGATAACTTCTTTCCTACCTTTAAAGTAGTATTCTTTACCTCTATAGGTAAAAATAACATATAAGCTGGTTTTAGATAGGTAGGCCTTATACCTTTTAACCCTAAAGTAGTTATTTCTTAACTAGATTTTAAGCTAAAGACTCTAATACTATTAAACTTAAGGCTAAGTAGCTAAGGCTCCTAGGACCTAAAGATACTAACTATAGTAGTAGAGGGTATATAAAATACTACTTCCCTTAAAAAGAAGATCTAGGTATATTAAGGTAGCTTACTATTAGTAATATATAAAGTAATTAACTTCTAGGCTAAAGGTATTAGTAAGTTAGCCTATAGGCTTACTATTATTAAGGCTAAGAACTATAAGCTTTATATAGGGATAGAGGTACTAAGTAAGTACTAGAGGGTAAAAAAGACTAGACTATATCTTAGAGGGTTACTTAATACTACTAAAGTAGAGGCACTATAAGGAGAAAAGGAAGGTCTTAGTACTAGGGGGGAGAATAACCCTTAGAAGGAGGGTTATATAGAAGGTACTAAACTATACGTGCGATAATATAGTAATTACAGAAAGGCTAGACATAACATATAAACCTATAAAGTAGTTTAGGATAGTAATAAGGAAGAGGGTAATTAGTAGTTTTAATTAATTTTATATATTATAGCTAAATTTACTTATACATAAGGTAGAAGGGTAGAGGAAAGGTAGTAACTTACTATAAGTAGCAACTTACTATATAGGTATGTTAATATTACTATATTTAGCTACCTCTATACTAATATTATTACTTATCTAGCTTTAAGCTCCTCTAACGCTATATTTCTTATACTTTAAGGCGTCTTTATTTAAGAGAGTAACTCTATTTACTATTTTATTATTATCCTTTTATAAACCTACCTACCTTTTACCTTTCTTAATAATATAATAGCTCTCCTTTATAATATAATAGTATACTAATACTAAATATAACTAGTACCTAGAAATATTCTGTTAGGACCTTAAGGTTTTAACGCCTAGTTACGCAACCCTTTTAAGAGCATAGTGTAGTAAAAGGTGCGCTCTAGGGACTCTAGGGGGGAAGGTAGAAGCCTTCTAAGCCGCCTCTCGCTAGCCCCTATGATGAGGTGCGGTCAACAGGATAGAGCCGCACCCTAGCGGCATCAAGAAGCCCCAAGCGTACGCCGGGCTGGTGTGGATCGGCGGTAAATTTCTAATTGACGTACGTCTCCCTGACACTCTCATAACAGTACTAGTTTTTTTTTCCCTCTGCTACATAGGATGCTGACATGGATATGCTGTTAGATTAGCGCTGAATTCACGTAGGTGTTGAAGTATAGGCAACAAATGGGCCACGAAGTGGGGCGCCGGCCGCATCTGTAAGGAAAATACCAGGCGCATTTCAGCTATAGGCAATCCCTACTTAAACCAAGGAAAAACAATAACACGTGCATTTAGCCTTAGGCAATTAGAAATAGGGGCACTTATAGACCTAGATACACACACATACATATTAACAAATTAAATAAGGATAATTACTATATATACTTATTTTAATAATTAATAGTCTAAATTATAAAGTACTAATTAATATTACTAGAAGTAATATATAGCTTATATGTAATATACATATTATTAACTATTACTACTATAGCTAATAAGCTTATAGGTAACACCTAATTAAAGAGCTAGACTAACTAGCCTAATTAGTATTAATAACTTAAGTAAAAGGCGTATATATAGGGTATATAGGAATCTATTACCCTATTATAAGATAGATTAATTTATATTATAATAAACTATCTGCTAGAGCCTCCTACCTATCCTATACTTAACTAGTTCTAAATATCTAGTTAGACCTATATTAATAAATAGGTAGCTAAGAATACTATACTAGGCTAGCTGCTACCTTTATAAGATAATATAAAGGTATTATAGATCTATTACTTAAGTAAGGATAACCTAAAGTACTTTAAGATATTAAAGGAAAAATACTAGGCTAATAATAAGTAATATAAATAAAAGGTAAAAGTAGTCTATAATATATCTAACTAGATTAGAGTAATAGTTAACCTAATATTAATATCTTAGTACTATAAACTAGTAAGCCTAATCTATAAATAGATTAAATAACTAGAAGCCTATATTAGTATTTAGCTATAGGAGGATAAAGTAAAAGTAATTATAAAGTATAATAGAGTTATAAGCTAGTCTTCTAAATATAAGATATCTAATATAAAAGATATAAAATAATAGGTAATAGATTAGGAGAATACTATCTTCTATAGTATCTATATTAAGTAGACTACTATAGTTAAATCTAGTAAATAGTTCTTAGCTCTAATAACTATGTTAAGATATACCCTAATAGTAATATAGGTAGAGGTATATAAGAGTAGTAAGAAGGACTAAGTAATAGAAGGGATTCTTACCTATTATAAGGTAATCTTAGATATATATACCTATATTACAGTAGAGCCAGATTAACTATAGGTAAAAGTATTATATAGAGTATTTAGGCTAGTATCTATAGTAACTATAGTAGACCTTAAGGACTATATAAGAAAAGAGCCTACTAGATAATATAGTAGTAGTAGTAATAGTAATAGTAATAGTAATAGTAGTAAAAGGTAAATATATAAAAGGTACTTCCTCTATAATATAATTAGTTATAAAGTAAAAAGGTACTTCTTTATAGGTAAGATATAACTATAGTATATATAGAGGCTAAAGTAGGAGACTATTAAGTATATAAAGAAGTTACTTAATAAACTATAAGTAAAGGAAAAGCTCTAAGAAGAAGATATATTAATAGTAGTAGTTATAAAGAAATTAGAGGAGCTAGATTTATTAAAAAGAGGATTTTAGTCTAAAGCTATAATACCCTTAAAGTAATAATTAAAGGGACTACTAAAAGGTAGAGGTATATTAATAATATAGTTAGTAGTATTTATAGCTTCTATATATCTACTTAAAGACTATGTTATCCTTAATTTAGGGGCTATACTTTATGTCTTCTACTTATAATATTAATTTATTAGTATATCTCCTATAAATTTAGATAACTTTATTTAGGCTAGTAACATAATAATCCTAATTAAAGGATAGGGAAAGGTAGTAGTTAGAGTAAAGTAAGATAGTTATATAGTTAAGATTACTCTATATAATGTTATATACTACCTATTACTATCCTATAATTTAGTATTATACATATAGCTAAAGAATTATAATAACTAGTAGTAGGATAATAGCCTATTAAATAATTTAATCTATAAAGTAAATAACTATTTAGTAGTATTTAACATAAAAGAAATTATAGGCTAATAGGTAATTAAGGCTAGTAGTATAGTAAGAGGTACTCCTATAGCATACCTAGCAGTAATAAGCATAGTAGACCTAGGCTAATACTAGTAACTATAGGCTGTTAAAGCTGCTTACTAGTATAACTAGCTTAGGTACCTAGGTAGCTATATACTTTACTATATTATAATAAAGGCAAGGGGAGCCTATATATATAGAAATATACTAGAAATACTTACTTACTAATATAAAGTCTATATAATAAGTAAGATTAAATACTAAGTTATATAGTAGCTAAGGGAATTAATTAAATAGGTAGAAGTAGGTAATAAAGTAGTACTTAATTTCTATCTATTTAAGTAAGGCTATAGTAGATATAAGTTAGCCTTATTATTAACTAACTATAAGTTAGGATTTATATAGGACTACTATATATAATAATAGATAACTAAAGCTATTAAGGATATACTTCTTAACTTTATTAAGATAGTTAAGGTTTATAAAAGGACTAAAGTTATAATATTTAAGTATAATAATAAGATTATAGCTTCTTATCTATAAGTAAAAGAGGCTATAGAAAGTCTAGGAATCCTATTTAAACTATCTATACTAAACATATAAGCTTAAAATAGAGGTACTAAGAGGACTATAGTAGTTATTAAGTAAAAGGGAACTATGCTATAGTTAAAATTAAAGCTACTATTATATCTATAGCTAGAAATCCTAAAGGTAGTAGTATATCTATATAATTATATACTAGTAGAGTTATATAGTTAGTAATTACTATATAAGATATAGCATACTACTTAAGGGTAACTATCTCTACTATATATTAGCTACTTATATATATTTAGATACTAAGTATATATAATAACTTTAGATGCCTAGTTAAATTATAATTATCTATAACATTTTAAAGTTAAGGCGTATATTAGATACCTTATTAGGTATATATTAACTAACTAGTATTATATATATATTCCCCTAAAGAATAAAGTAATTACTTTACGTAATATAATCTTTAATAAAGATAACTACTTCTTAAGTAAAGAAGATAAATAGGTAGATAAATTAGTAAATACTAACAAAGCAGCTATTAATAAATAGATTATAAAAGTATTAAGTAAGAACTTTATAGATATGGCTAATAGTGTTAATATAGATAAAGTTTTTATTAATACTATTTAATGTTAAATACCTAAAGAACCTATAAGTAAATTATAGGACTATATAAAGTCATACTTTATATTAATAACCCCTCTAGAGTTACTAAAGGCGTCCTTTATTATATAATTATTAGATACTATTACTATAAGAGGGTAATATATAAATAAAATATATAATAAAGTCTATTATGCTAATTATATTAACTAATAAAGATATATATACCTATATAAATTATAGAAAGCTGCCTTTATAGCTAGGATAGTTATATGCCTATACCGCCTAAAATATAACTATTCCTTAAGGTAGATTAAGTTACCTAATAGGCCTATAGGCTAGCCCCCTTAGGATAGTAGGTATATAGATTAATTAGTAGGAGAGGTAACCTCTAAAAGCTCTAAAGATAAGGTAGAACTAAGATAGTAGGGAAGCCCTTAAAGGGATAATATAGCTAGTAGATATATTTATTAGAAAGAACTACCTAGACTACCTAGATTATATACTAAATTGAAAGATTATCTATTTATAGATAACTTCCTTTAAGCTAAAAAGGATTACTTATAAAGCTATAAGGTAATAAATAGCTAGGTTAAAGTTAGAATTTAAAAAGCTAGTAATAATTAGATTCTTAATTACTAATAGGTATATACCTAAAAGTTAAATAAGTATAGATACCTTATAAAGCTAAAGGCATACCTTATTATTTATAGTAATTAGTAACTAAAGGATATAATCTAAGATATATATATAGCAATACTTACTAGATTATTATTTAGATTACTAATTATAATAGTAGCTAAGTTAGATCTTAAGCTAATTTAATTTAATATAGTAAACATATTTATATATATTAATATAGATAAAATAGTATTTATAAAGCTTCTACCTAGACATCCTAATTATAGCTAAAAGAGAATTATTAAGTTATAAAAAGCCCTATATAGTCTATAATAATTACCTCTATTATAATAAAAGTACCTTAAAAAGGGACTTTATAAACTTAGATTTACTTTAGTTATAGGTAAGCCCTACTATTAGTAGAAAGGAGCTATTATATTCTTCTTCTATGTTAATAATTATGTCTTTATATTCCCTATATTATAGTAGTAAGAGGCTAATAAATTAATTAATAGGATAAAAGAATAATACTATCTAGAGAGTAGTAAAGAGATATAATAGTTCTTAGGTATAGAGATACTATATAATTAAGATTAACATAAGATATAGTTATTATAGGTAGTATATATTAAGAAAACGTTAAAGCTAATTAATAATAAGAACTACCTACTACTAGATAATATACTAATAGGTAATAAAGAACTTCTTCCCTTAAAGAAGATAGCTATAAACTTTAAAGTAGTAAGATACTAATAGAAAGTTAGTTTAATCCTATATATAGTAATAATAATAAGACCTAATATTATATTTATAGTTAGTTACCTAGTAAGATTTAATTATAATCTATTAGCTACCTACTAGTAAGTAGTAAATTACATACTATAATACCTTTATTAAATAAAGAGACTTTACCTTAAATTTAGTACTAATAGATTAATAATAATTATATCTAATATAAGCTTTAGTAATAATTTAATTAATTATAAGAGCTTATAAGTATATACTATTAAACTATTTAGAGGCCTTATTAGATAGAGGGTAAATAAGTAGTAAATAGTTATAACTTTAATAATAGAAGTAGAGCTGCTTACTCTATTATAGGCTATAAAGGAGGCTATATTTGTAAGCTAATTAATTACTAAATTAATAGCTAGTAAAGAAATAATTACTTTAAGCCTAAAAGTTATAATCTAATATAATAATTAATAGACTATTAGATTAGTTATAAAGGAGCTAGTTTAGCTCTAAATATAACTTTACTATATAGATATCTATTACTACTAGTTATATTAAGAGATTACTAAAGAATAAGTTAAGGTTATTTATACTTTATTAGCTAAGCTAATAGTAGATAGATTAATAAAGGTACTACTAAGGTAGAAATAGGTAACTTTTATAGATTAATTAGGGATAGTTAATTAATCTAAATAGTTATTATATAACTATAAAGAAGAGCTTATAGTAGATAAATTACTAGTAACTAGTAGTAATAAATTAAATAATAATAAAGTAAAGAGAAATAAAGTAATTATAACTATAGTAACTATAGTAAAGGAGGAATAACTAGCTAGTATAGCCCTAACTAGGATAGTTAATTAGTATAGTTATACTAGATAGATAGTTAAAGTAGGGTAGCTATAGGTATGCCTAAACTTTATAATATTAAAGATAATTAATTAGCTAAAGTTATTAATAACTTTAACTATAAATATCTAAATAACTATATATTACTTATAGTTAGTAATTATACTATTATAATTACCTTAATTAGGGCTATAATTTAATATTAACTATAACTATAAAAGTTAAAACCCTAAAAGATAATTAGCTAAGAGATAATTTATTAATCTTACTAATTACCTTTAAGGGAAAGTAGTAAGATAATTTTTAAAGTCTATTTACTACCTTATATAATTAATAGACTAGAGGAGAGGAATTATAATAAGGGTAACCTTACCTATATATTATAGTTATTAAGGCTTAGACTTATATATTAACTAACTAGTAGGATTTAATAGATATAACTACTATTAAGTCTTTTTACCTCTACCTAGGATTAAACCTATTAAGCTTAGATTATAAGTTACTATCTTATAATTATAATTTATTAGTAGTAGGCTAAACTACTTAACTATATATACTTTAGTATTAGTTATTAATTATTAGTTAATTACTTTTTAATATAAGTAGGAGTAGTAGTTAAAGGAAGTTATAATTATAGCTAGGTAGTAATATAGTTACTAATATAGTTAGGTTAAATCTATAAATAGCTTTAATCTAAGAGGGCGTATTAAAGTATAGGTAATAAATAGGCTATAAAGTAGGGCGCCAGCCGTATCTATAAGGAAAATGCCGGGCGCATTTCAGCTATAGGCAATCCCCACTTAAACCAAGGAAAAACAATAACGCGTGTATTTGGCCTTAGGCAATTAGAAATAGGGGTACTTATGGACCTAGATACACACATATACATATTAACGAATTGAATAAGGATAATCGCCGTATATACTCACTTTAACAGTAGGGCCTAGCCCTAGGCCTATAACACCGAGCGACTGATAGTGCAGAACAACCTTAAGTACAAACTTATAAACATCCTCTATAACCTTACCTCCCTTTACTCTCAGCTCGCTATTACGCAGTTAAGAGGCGGTAAAGGTCTTAAGGCTGCCGCTAGATACTTCGCCTTAGCGTCTAGGGTGCTAGACTACATGCAGAAGAAGATACTGCCCGAGCTGCGCTCCTGGCGTAGTCCTAAAACGGCTTTGGCGCTAAAGGAGAATCACAGGGCTAGTAGATGTTTGTAGGCTCTAGGCTAAAAGGTGCTATGTCATGCTGGGTTGTTAGTAGGTACCTTTATGTACCTAGCTAGAAAGGCACCTTTCTAGATAGACCCTGTTAGGTTTTAGAGTAGAAGTCGACAGGCTATAGTATAATAGTATCTATTACTACTAGGACCCTATGTAGAGCCGTATAGGATGGGCTGGACTTAGCCTAAGCCGTTAGTGTGAATTAGCAGAAACAGAGATAAGCTTGTTAGCCGCATTATTAACTTCTACTGCTATAACTACGTAAAGAATCTAATACTACTTTTTCTACGTAAAAAGTTACACCACTTTATTAACCTACGGCGGCCTGTAGGGCGCACTAGCTTAAAATTCAAGTGGTTACTACTGTCAAATCGTAGGGATTGTAATAGTTAGTCATGCGTATATTCATGTGTTATGTACGTGTGTGTATCTGTTGAAGTGAGTATATACGGCGATTATCCTTGTTCAATCCGTTAATGTATATATGTGTATCTAGGCCTATAAGTGCCCCTATTTCTAATTGCCTAAGGCTAAATGCACGCGTTATTGTTTTTCCTTGTTTTAAGTGGGGATTACCTATAGCCGAAATGCACCCGGCATTTGCCTTATAGATGCGGCCGGCACCCTACTTTATGGCCTATTTATTACCTATACTTTAACACGCCCTTTTAGATTAAAGCTATTTATAGATTTAACCTAACTATATTAGTAACTATATTACTACCTAGCTATAATTATAACTTCCTTTAACTACTACTCCTACCTATATTAAAGAGTAATTAACTAATAATTAATAACTAATACTAAAGTATATATAGTTAAGTAGTTTAGCCTACTACTAATAAATTATAATTATAAGATAGTAACTTATAATCTAAGCTTAATAGGTTTAATCCTAGGTAGAGGTAAAAAGACTTAATAGTAGTTATATCTATTAAATCCTATTAGTTAGTTAATATATAAGTCTAAGCCTTAATAACTATAATATATAGGTAAGGTTACCCTTATTATAATTCCTCTCCTCTAGTCTATTAATTATATAAGGTAGTAAATAGACTTTAAAAATTATCTTACTACTTTCCCTTAAAGGTAATTAGTAAGATTAATAAATTATCTCTTAGCTAATTATCTTTTAGGGTTTTAACTTTTATAGTTATAGTTAATATTAAATTATAGCCCTAATTAAGGTAATTATAATAGTATAATTACTAACTATAGGAGACATATAGTTATTTAGATATTTATAGTTAAAGTTATTAATAACTTTAGCTAATTAATTATCTTTAATATTATAAAGTTTAGGCGTACCTATAGCTACCCTACTTTAACTATCTATCTAGTATAACTATACTAATTAACTATCTTAGTTAGGGCTATACTAGCTAGTTATTCCTCCTCTACTATAGTTACTATAGTTATAATTACTTTATTTCTCTTTACTTTATTATTATTTAATTTATTACTACTAATTACTAGTAATTTATCTACTATAAGCTCTTCTTTATAGTTACGTAATAACTATTTAGATTAATTAACTATCCCTAATTAATCTATAAAAGTTACCTATTTCTACCTTAGTAGTACCTTTATTAATCTATCTACTATTAGCTTAGCTAATAGAGTATAGATAACCTTAACTTATCCTTTAGTAATCTCTTAACGTAACTAGTAGTAATAGATATCTATATAGTAAAGTTATATTTAGAGCTAAACTAGCTCCTTTATAACTAATCTAATAGTCTATTAATTATTATATTAGATTATAACTTTTAGGCTTAAAGTAATTATTTCTTTACTAGCTATTAATTTAGTAATTAATTAGCTTATAAATATAGCCTCCTTTATAGCCTATAATAGAGTAAGTAGCTCTACTTCTATTATTAAAGTTATAACTATTTACTACTTATTTACCCTCTATCTAATAAGGCCTCTAAATAGTTTAATAGTATATACTTATAAGCTCTTATAATTAATTAAATTATTACTAAAGCTTATATTAGATATAATTATTATTAATCTATTAGTACTAAATTTAAGGTAAAGTCCCTTTATTTAATAAAGGTATTATAGTATGTAATTTACTACTTACTAGTAGGTAGCTAATAGATTATAATTAAATCTTACTAGGTAACTAACTATAAATATAACTGTTGTGATATTAACTATTGCGGATCCTATCGGACTTATCAGGCGCAACCCTAATAACCAGCCGTAGATTAACTATTAATCCATCAGCAGGTCTACTATAGATTTAGGGGTTATCTACCTAACTATTTGTAGTAGAACCTATAATAATTCTCTTCTAGTTACGCATAATTAAACTATAGTATTTACCCCTATTATTTGTTACTTGCCTATTAATACGTATAGTTAACTATATCACCTACCTAGTGATATACTAATACTAATTAGTAGTTAATTTCTACTACTATAGTAGTTATCTTTATTAATTCCTACTTCTATGTGTGAATCCTATAGATTAGTAAGGTATTAACAACAGAAGAGACAAATTAATCACAACCAAACACATGTTTAACTATGTCCCTCCTATAGAAGTAATTAATCTATACTTATTACTATAATACTAAGGAATTTAACTATTAAATAGGGTTCTTTACCCTACTTATGCTCTATTTAATATAGTATTATATGGCTGATTAAAGGATAATAGAGTAGGTTATATACTAATGTAATTAGAAGTTACCTAAGATATATAGCCATCCTGTGAATAAACCTGACTTTGTCGCGCTTTAAGAAGTTACCTCTTAACTATAAAAAACACCTTACTTTACATACTAACCGCTAAGAAGTACTATACATACCCTACGTGAAGAAAAGGCCTAATCTAATAGGTACTGTAAGTATTACACTAAGAAGGCTTATTTTGATAAGTAATTTTTTTTCTCTATCTACTATATGAAGAAAGGCTTAATCTAATAAGTAATAAGTACTATATAAAGGCTTACTTTAATAAGTAATAAGATCCTACTATAAGTATAAGGTGAAGTTGTAAATTAATATAAAAGTACTATAAATATCCTATGCAAGTTGTTTGCTACCTATACTACTAGTAGTAAATCCTCTAATATATAGATATGCCTTCTGGCCTGCTAGAAGAAACGTACGTGTTTGAGGGGTAGTTAGGCTAATAGAGGGTAGTAATAATAACGCTAGAAGAAGAGGTTAACTAGATTTACTAGCATACTAAGGAGGCTAAGGTAATAACATAAGAGAAGGATAAGATATACGTAATATAGAAGGAAGATATACTAGAAGCTAGAGATCTTATAGATCTATACCTTATGCTAAAGAACTACGTAAAATATGTTAATCTATATATATAGGGTACTATTAATATTAAGGAATTACCTTATAACCTTAGCCTAGCCTAACACGCCTGCATATTAGATACTATGGTAGTCTACTTTATAACTAAGGCCTAGTATAAAGATTTTTCCTCCTACTAACTATAAAAGGAAGCCTATAAAGAGTTCTATAGCTAGGAGGTAAAAGACTATAAAAGCCTTAAGAAAACTATCCTTATTAACTTCTGTAATTTCCTAGTAGATAATAGTATATAGGTAGAATTATACTAATAAAAGATTACTCTATATATTTATAAAGCAATTAAGGCTAATAAGATATATATATAGACTAAGTAAGAGATTAAAAGAATAGTAAAAACTAGTAAGTAATTTAAGGCCTAAATTACTAATCCTAAGGTTGTTAATATTATAATAGATAGATTAGTCCTTCTATTACTAAGATATAGGTACCTACTAATAACTAGCTATAAAGTAACTACTAAACCTAAAGTATGTAAATAGCATAAAGATACCTAAATTTAATAGGCTTCTTCCTATTATAACCTATTATTTAAGTTACTACTACTATTAAGTAAAAACTCTACTTAGGTAAGCCTAATCCTAATAATAGTTATAGTTAAGAGATTATAAGACTATAAATCTACTATGCTAACTACTTAATTTAATAGTAGAATAGTACTAAGTAATAGCCTAACTTTATAATAATTAACTAATCTTATTAAGCTTTACTCTAATAATCCTATATTAAAGTATATAGGTAGTTAATATAAGATAATTAATTTAAAGCTTCCTACCTTCTATAAGCTTTATAACTATATTAGAATCCCTACTAGTAGATATAAGGCTGTAGTAATAATAATGTTAAGTAGTAATGCCTAAGAGTATTACTCTATTAATCTCTATAGATTTACTAGTAATTTTAATATGCTAATAGTAAATATTAAATTAGAATTTAAAGGCGATAAGGTCTATAGCGCTAGGATTATAGAGCTATACTATATTACCTTTAAATCTATTACGTGTAACTACCTAGGGAAAAGTAAATATAAAACCCTTAATCTGCTTATTAAGAAGGTTACCTAGCTAGTATATGCTGTAACCTATAATAGTATACTAAAGGATAAGGAATACTATAATACCCTTATTAACTATTACTAAGGAGTACCTAAGTATACTATAGTATTACTTAGCCTACCTATAATATATAATATACTCTACATGTAGCTATGTAATAGTATGGCTAATACTATACTTTTCTATAAACTATAGGCCTAGTACTATACTAAAGAATACCTTAGTAATAATAAGTAATACTAGGTTAACTGTAAGTATAATAGTAACTATAGCTGTTACTTATAGCTAAAAACAGACCTACTGCGTGGAGACCTAAGAAATAGGGGTAACTTTATAGCTAAGAGGTGCTTTGTCTATAGGAAACCTAGATGCTAGTTAACTAAGTATACTAAAGAGGAATGCTAATCCTCTTTCTAGTAGTATAAAAGTATGTACTTAATAGATATTTTACTATTAATATTTAACTACTTTCTACTTAACTATAAGGGGATAGAAAGTACTATTAACTTTAAAGGAGCTGAGGATAAATATAAGCTAGAGGATAGTAATAGCCCTTTTAATAGTAATACCTTCTTTATATCTATAGCCTTTTATAGTAAAGATAGTATTAATAGCTAGAAAGTATTTACCTAACTATATAACTAGGCTATACTCTATGTAATTATAAAGGATAATCTATATAAAGAGGAGACTACTAAGGAGAAACCTACTACTGATAAGGTATTTACCTTTAATGACTATTACTCTACTATAACTTTCTAGGGTATTATACTAGATATAGGGGTAGTAAGAGTCTCTATAGTTAGTTAGTAGTAATATGCTATGTTAAAAAGGCATCTTAACTATAAACTTCTGCTAGATATGTTATATACTAGCAAAGTAACAATTTGCTTTAGTAGTAGTAATTACTTTAAGTTAATAGGTACTATAGAAGTCCTTATGCCTATAGGGAATCTTACCTTCTATATAATAGACTCTAACACCCTATTCCTCCTTTACTTAAAGGATATAAATTACTATAGAGTAAAATTTAATAACCTTACTAATATACTAGTAAAGGGTAATATAATTATACCTATTATATAGAAATAGGGCTACATATAGATACTACTAGAGCAACCTAAGCATACTGTTGCCTAATACTACCTAACTAATGGCGAATTATAGTAAATATACTACTGATTTGGCTACCCCTTAGTTTAACGCCTTTATAAGGTGCTCTAACGTGTTGGCTATGAGATGGTAATCTCTGATATTAAGGAGATTAATAAGTTCTACTATAGCTACTAGTTGAATTTAAAGGTATTAAGAAGGTTTAAATTTACCCTTTATAATAATTATAAGTTTAACTATAAGATTATTATAGATGTTATGTATCTTAATAGTAACAAGCTAGTTTTATATGTTATAGACGTAGTAACTGCCTTTAATGCTATAAGATTTCTCTAAGCTGTTACTATAGAACATATATAGGAAGTACTGTGAATATGCTAGATTGACGTATATCTTAGCCTGCTGGATTGGATTGTTACTGATGTAGGCCTTAATTTCTATACAGCTGAGTTTAAGTGTGCTGCCTATATGTTATCTATTAACATTAAGGAGATACCTATTAAGGCCTATAATAGTATTAGAAAGGTTAAATGTTATTATGCTATACTCTACTAAGTATATAAGATATTTTGTGTAGAAACTGATATGGAACCTAAAGTTGTGCTCTAAATAGTGGTAAAAGTAGTAAATAATATTACTAGCCTAAATAGCCTTATGCTAACCCTATTAGTCTTTAAAGTATACCTATAAATTAATAATAATTTACTACTAGTACTATTAACTATTAAAAGGGTAGAGATAATATAAAAAGCTATAGAGGAAATATAGTAAATTTATACTAAGAGATAGGTAAATAATATACTAGTAATATATAACGGCCTAGATACTATAGCTACTACTATACTGCCTCTTTAATCTCTAGTCTATATATAGTAAGAAAAGAATAGCTAGTAGGGCCTATTCTAATTACTCTCTAATAATAGTACTACTTATATAGTTAAATTACTATAGGGCCTATAGAATTTCTGTGTTACTGTAGTAAAGCCCTACTACTAACGTAAGGAGGATCCTAATAATACTGCGTAAGCGTAAGATACTAGTACTGCTACCCTACCCTCTAAGCTTCTTAATAGGTAAGGAGGTAAAATACGTAAAGGTATTATAGTTACTATAAAATAGCTGTAGTAATAGCGCTATGGCTGCCTATAAAAGAACCTAGTAGAGATATTTACTATTAAGACTAATCTATTAATAGCTAACTACTTTATAGCAAAAGAGGATGCTAACTATATGCTTACTGTTAAACTCTATAAGAAAGGCGTAATAACTATACCTAGTAAACTATTTAAGTAATCTAACTACTAAGAGATTAAGGGATTAATAGCCTAGGATGTATTCTATATTGTCTAGTATAATAAAAAATACTATAGAGGTATCTATATGTTTAAGTTGTAATTAGTATGTGAAATTAAGGGTAAAAATAAGATCCTATATAAGAAGTTAAGACTTATTATCTAAGGGTATACTAATAATAAGAAGGCTGTAATACTTACCTAGTTACTAACTATCTAATATATAGCCTAATACTTAATCCTTACTATTACCCTATTGTTATTACTTAAAAACCACCTTTTATAGCTATGTAATATAATATAGGTATATATGTAATTAGTAACCCTGCTTAACTATGTGATTCTTATAAGACTACCTGTTAAGATCTAATAACTTTATAATACTAATATGATAATAGAGGTTAAGTAACTACTATATGGCATACCTAAGGCTAGAACCTACTAGTAGGTAACTTATAATAACTATTATAGAAAAGCCCTCTAGATAGATACTTTAACCTTTAACCCTTACCTACTTATTTTAGTACTAAATAATAAAGATTTTATGCTAATTAGTATATAGACTAATAATACTATTAGCCTTATAGATAAATTGTTTTCTAACTATAAGGATACTAAGTTAATAAAAGCAACCTTTATAGTAAAGCTAAAGTAATTCCTTAAACCTAGTAAACCTATTACCTTTAATAGTAGCGTACTTTCTCTTAATAATAATAGTAATATTTACCTCTACTAGAAGGGATAAGGTAAGTAACTATAGCCTATTAACCCTAATTTACTAGAATTATACTAGTAGTATATTAAGTAGTATGCCTATGGTGTGTATATCGCCTTAATCTACTAGCCTAAGGTATGCTTTAACTACTCTATTACTACCTAGTACTAATTACTAGATATAAGTAATATTAAAGAGCTTAACTAATAAATTAAGTAGTAAATAAAGAACCCTAACTAAGGCCTTTATTTCTAACTACTTAACCTTATAACTATAAAGCTCTTTATCTTTGTTAATAGATTATTTACTAATAATAGTAATCTTACCTTATAGCTTAGATTTATTATTATTCTTATAAATAAGTAATATAGTAAAGATAATACTACTATGAAAACCCCTAATGATACTAGTGAATTTACTATTAAAGGGAATATTGTCTACTTTAGCTTAATAAAGTGTAAGAGGGTTATATAGAGTGTGTTAGCCTCTAAGATCTATGTGATGGTTGCTAGCGCTAATATTACCTATATAATAACTACTATACTAGTAATAGTTACTAACTGCCTTAAATACCTATAAATCCTAATAGTTATATGTACTAACTCCTACTTTCTCTATAAGTGTCTTATGAAACTTAGTACTATAAAGGAGAAACGCCTTATAATTAATATAATAGCATTATAGTAGTTATATAAGTACTAGGAGATATATGAGATTTAATAGATCTATAGTAATAATAACCTAGCGGATAGATTTATAAAGTTGTTACCTAATAAGGCGCTAGAGGAGCTTGTTAGTAATGGCGTAGTGAGGATATAGATAAATAGATAGGTTTTACATATGTAATAGATTTATTACATAAAAAAGTATATAATACTTTTTAGATTTTTGTTTTTATTATGTTTTTAGGCCCTTTATAGTTAACTAGTAAAGTACTATAAATCTATAGCGAATTTCTCCTTAAGAGAAAGTTACTAGTATTATAATATTAACTATTATAGATCCTATTAGACTTATTGGGCGTAACCCTAATAACCGGCTGTAGATTAACTATTAATCTATTAGTAGGTCTACTATGGATTTAGGGGTTATCTACCTAACTATTTGTAGTAGAACTTATGATAATTCTCTTCTAGTTACGTATAATTAAACTATAGTATTTACCCCTATTATTTGTTACTTGCCTATTAATACGTATAGTTAACTATATCACCTACCTAGTAATATACTAATAATAACATTAGGTCTTCTTATTATTACTATATATAGGATTAAACTGACTTTCTATTAGTATCTTACTACTTTAAAGTTTATAGCTATCTTCTTTAAGGGAAGAAGTTCTTTATTACCTATTAGTATATTATCTAGTAGTAGGTAGTTCTTATTATTAATTAGCTTTAACGTTTTCTTAATATATACTACCTATAACAACTATATCTTTTATTAATCTTAATTACATAGTATCTCTATACCTAAGAACTATTATATCTCTTTACTACCCTCTAGATAGTATTATTCTTTTATCCTATTAATTAATTTATTAGCCTCTTACTACTATAATTTAGGGAATATAAAGACGTAATTATTAATATAGAAGAAGAATATAATAGCTCCTTTCTACTAATAGTAGGGCTTACCTATAACTAAAGTAAATCTAAGTTTATAAAGTCCCTTTTTAAGGTACTTTTACTATAATAGAGGTAATTATTATAGACTATATAGGGCTTTTTATAACTTAATAATTCTCTTTTAGCTATAATTAGGATGTCTAGGTAGAAGCTTTATAAATACTATTTTATCTATATTAATATATATAAATATGTTTACTATATTAAATTAAATTAGCTTAAGATCTAACTTAGCTACTATTATAATTAGTAATCTAAATAATAATCTAGTAAGTATTACTATATATATATCTTAGATTATATCCTTTAGTTACTAATTACTATAAATAATAAGGTATGCCTTTAGCTTTATAAGGTATCTATACTTATTTAACTTATAGGTATATACCTATTAGTAATTAAGAATCTAATTATTACTAGCTTCCTAAATTCTAACTTTAACCTAGCTATTTATTACCTTATAGCTTTATAAGTAATCTTTTTTAGCTTAAAGGAAGTTATCTATAAATAGATGATCTTTTAATTTGGCGTGTAATCTAGGTAGTCTAGGTAGTTCCTTCTAATAAATACGTCTGCTGGCTATATTATCCCTTTAAGGGCTTCCCTGCTATCTTAGCTCTGCCTTATCTTTAGAGCTTTTAGAGGTTACCTCTCCTACTAATTAATCTATATACCTGCCGTCCTAAGGGGGCTAGCCTATAGGCCTATTAGGTAACTTAATCCGCCTTAAGGAATAGTTATATTTTAGGTAGTATAGGTATATAACTATCCTAGCTATAAAGGCAGCTTTCTATAATTCACATAGGTATATATATCTTTATTAGTTAATATAATTAGCATAATAGACTTTATTATATATTTTATTTATATATTACCCTCTTATAGTAATAGTATCTAATAATTATATAATAAAGGACGCCTTTAGTAACTCTAAAGGGGTTATTAATATAAAGTATAACTTTATATAGTCCTATAATTTACTTATAGGTTCTTTAGGTATTTAATATTAAATAGTATTAATAAAAACTTTATCTATATTAATACTATTAGCTATATCTATAAAGTTCTTACTTAATACTTTTATAATCTATTTATTGATAGCTACTTTATTAGTATTTACTAATTTATCTACCTATTTATCTTCTTTACCTAAGAAGTAGTTATCTTTATTAAAGATTATATTACATAAAGTAATTACTTTATTCTTTAGGGGAATATATATATAATACTAGTTAGTTAATATATATCTAATAAGGTATCTAATATATACCTTAACTTTAAAATATTATAGATAATTATAATTTAACTAGGCGTCTAAAGTTAATATATATACTTAGCATTTAAATATATATAAGTAGCTAATATATAGTAGAGATAGTTACCCTTAAGTAGTATACTATATCTTATATAGTAATTACTAACTACGTAACTCTACTAGTATGTAATTATATAGATATACTACTACCTTTAGGATTTCTAGCTATAAATATAATAGCAGCTTTAATTTTAACTATAGTATGGTTCCCTTTTACTTAATAACTACTATAGTCCTTTTAGCACCTCTATTTTAAGCTTATATGTTTAGTATAGATAGTTTAAATAGGATTCCTAGACTTTCTATAGCCTCTTTTACTTATAGATAGGAAGTTATAATCTTATTATTATACTTAAATACTATAACTTTAGTCCTTTTATAAACCTTAACTATCTTAATAAAGTTAAGAAGTATATCCTTAATAGCTTTAGTTATCTATTATTATATATAGTAGTCCTATATAAATCCTAATTTATAGTTAGTTAATAATAAGGCTAACTTATATCTACTATAGCCTTAGTTAAATAGGTAGAAATTAAGAGCTACTCTATTACCTACTTCTACCTATTTAATTAATTCCCTTAGCTACTATGTGACTTAGCGTTTAATCTTACTTATTATACAGACTTTATATTAGTAAGTAAGTATTTCTAGTATATTTCTATGTATATAAGCTCCCCTTGCCTTTATTATAATGTAGTAAAGTATATAGCTACCTAGGTGCCTAAGCTAGTTATACTAGTAAGCAGCTTTAACAGCCTATAGTTACTAGTATTAGCCTAGGTCTACTATGCTTATTACTACTAGGTATGCTATAGGAGCACCTTTTACTATACTATTAGCCTTAATTACCTATTAGCCTATAATTTCTTCTATATTAAATACTACTAAATAGTTATTTACTTTATAGATTAAATTATTTAATAGGCTATTATCCTACTACTAGTTATTATAATTCTTTAGCTATATATATAATACTAAGTTATAGGATAGTAATAGGTAGTAAGTAACGTTATGTAGGGTAATCTTAACTATATAACTATCTTACTTTACTCTAACTACTACCTTTCCCTATCCTTTAATTAGGATTATTACGTTACTAGCCTAAATAAAGTTATCTAAATTTACTAGAGATATACTAATAAATTAATATTATAAGTAGAAGACATAAAGTATAGCCCCTAAATTAAGGATAATATAGTCTTTAAGTAGATATATAGAAGCTATAAATACTACTAACTATATTATTAATACGTCTCTACCCTCTAGTAGTCTCTTTAATTATTACTTTAAAGGCGTTACAGCTTTAGCCTATAATCCTCTCTTTAATAAATCTAGCTCCTCTAATTTCTTTATAACTACTACTATTAATATATCCTCTTCTTAGAGCTTTTCCTTTACTTATAGATTATTAAGTAACTTCTTTATATACTTAATAGTCTCCTACTTTAGCCTCTATATATACTATAGTTATATCTTACCTATAAAGAAGTACCTTTTTACTTTATAACTAATTATATTATAGAGGAAGTACCTTTTATATATTTGCCTTCTACTACTATTACTATTACTATTACTATTACTACTACTGCTATATCGTCTAGTAGGCTCTTTTCTTATATAGTCCTTAAGGTCTACTATAGTCGCTATAGATACTAGCCTAAATACTCTATATAATACTTTTACCTATAGTTAATCTAGCTCTACTATAATATAGGCATATATATCTAAGATTACCTTATAATAGGTAAGAATCCCTTCTATTACTTAGTCCTTCTTACTACTCTTATATACCTCTACCTATATTACTATTAGGGTATATCTTAATATAGTTATTAGAGCTAAGAACTATTTACTAGATTTAACTATAGTAGTCTACTTAATATAGATACTATAGAAGATAGTGTTCTCCTAATCTATTACCTATTATTCTATATCTTTTATATTAGATATCTTATATTTAGAAGGCTAGCTTATAACTTTATTATACTTTATAATTACTTATGCTTTATCCTCCTATAGCTAAATACTAATATAGGCTTCTAGTTATTTAATCTATTTATAGATTAGGCTTACTAGTTTATAGTACTAGGATATTAATATTAGGTTAACTATTACTCTAATCTAGTTAGATATATTATAGACTACTTTTGCCTTTTGTTTATATTACTTATTATTAGCCTAGTATTTTTCCTTTAACATCTTAAAGTACTTTAGGTTATCCTTACTTAAGTAATAGATCTATAATGCCTTTATATTATCTTATAAAGGCGGCAGCTAGCCTAGCATAGTATTCTTAGCTACCTATTTATTAATATAGGTCTAACTAGATATTTTAGAACTAGTTAAGTATAGGATAGGTAGGAGGCTCTAGCAGATAGTTTGTTATAATACAAATTAATCTATCTTATAATAGGGTAATAGATTCCTATATACCCTATATATATGCTTTTTACTTAAGTTGTTAATACTAATTAGGCTAGTTAGTCTGGCTCTTTAATTAGGTGTTACCTATAAGCTTATTAGCTATAGTAGTAATAGTTAATAACACGTATATTACATATAAGCCGTATATTACTTCTAGTAATATTAATTAGTACTTTATAATTCAGACTATTAATTATTAAAGTAAGTATATATAGCGATTATCCTTATTTAATCTATTAATATGTATATATGTATCTAGGCCTATAAGTACCCCTATTTCTAATTGCCTAAGGCTAAATACACGTGTTATTGTTTTTCTTTGTTTTAAGTGGGGATTGCCTATAGCCGAAATGCGCCTGGCATTTACCTTATAGATGCGGCCGGCACCCTACTTTGTGGCCTATTTGTTGCCTATACTTTAATAGTATCTAGGTACTTATATGGAAATCCAGAAATAAGGCTATCCCCTTATAGCAGAATCCTAGTAAATCCCTAGCCTCTAATTAGTCTAAAACCTTAGGTATCTACTATATATATAGGGCTAATTACCTATATATTCCCTAAATAATTACTATGTTATTTCTATATATTTAATACACCCCCTTAGGGCTACCTAGTATTTAAGTAGTAATTTATCTACTTATACGCTAGGGTAGGCCTAAAAAAATAAGTATATAGTATAATTACGCTTTAATAACTTATATATCCTTACTTTTTATAGCCTTATATAGCCTTAATTTATTATTAGCTAATTTACATATATAATTAGCCTTAAGCCTTATGTGTTAGTTACTTATATTTATTTACTATATAAATATTTACTAATACTATAATAAGCTAATAATAGGCTATATAGGAGTAAATAAGACTTAAAAACTTATTTTAAGGTTATTCTACTAGCTAGATATCCTTTTAGATATATAGGATTATATCTAAACATACTAATAGTACTAAAGGGTTAGAATACCTAGGTATAAACCCTATAGGGAACTCTAGTTATTACTAATACTAATATATCCTTTTAAGGAAATTAGTATAGACTTTATTATAGGCTTATTACTAAGTATTTAAGATACTAATACTAAATATAATAGTATCCTTATTATTATTAATAGGGTAATAAAGTTTACTATATTTATTCTAATATAAAAGACTATTTTAGTAGTATAGCTTACCTAAATACTCTATAAAAAGGTAGAATATAGATTTAGTACCCCTAGAGGTATTATTAGTAATAGGGATAAACTCCTTATAAGTAAATTCTAAAAGGAATTTACTATAAAAAGAGAGATCTAAAGCTAACTATCTATAATATACTACCCCTAAATAGATAAATAGATAGAGAAAATAATCTAAATACTTAAGAAGTATCTCTAAGTATATATAATAGGATTAATAAGTTAATAGGTAGCCTAGCTCCCTAAAGTAAAGTTTATATATAATAATAGTTACTATATAACTACTAGCCTCTTACTAATAGAAGCCTTATATTAATATAATTTAAGGTATATTAAATATATCCCCCTTACTATAAGAGTTATAGTCTAGGGAGTAAAAAAGAGGCTTATTTATATTAGTAAACTCTAAGTGTATATATAACTTAACTAAGAAAAGCTAATAGGTACCTAAGTATAAGGTTATAATATAAGATATATCCCTAAGGAGTATTCTTATAAAGATATTATTAGACTATTAATAAAGAATTTTAGGTTTAAAAATAGAAAATTAGTACTAAGATTTATCTAAGTAGTAATTATAAAAAGGATTAGCTCTTAGGTATATAGAGTATACTTACTAGAGAAGTATTAGTTTATATATAATATATTCTTAGTATTTATAATTAAACTATAAAATATCTATTAAGGGTATAGTAATAGTTAACTAATCCTCTTAGACCTTAAAGATAAACCTAAAGAATAAAAGGTAAAAGAGATTATTACTAGCTAGGGTTTAATAAAGGACTACTAATACCTTATTAAATAAGTAGGATAGCCTATAAAATATAATACCTAAGAACTAAAGGAATACCTATATAATATATAATAAAAAGTTACTAGATATAAGAAAGCTATAAGGAGGAAATATAAAAAATAAGATAATAAATAGTATAGAATTAGGTTATTATTACTAAGTACTTACCTAACTATAAGTAAAAAGAATATTTACCCCTATTAAATTAGGTTAGGGGCCTACCTAAGGTATCTTAATAAGAAAAATAAAAAGTAAAAACTAACTAAATAGAGAAGAATACTAAGTTAATAAAGCTATAAGTAAAAGGTTATAAAATATATAGTAATTATTACTACTAACTAAATCTTAATTTTATTATTACTAGTATTTTTATTATTATTTTTATTATCCTTATTATTATTATTATTACCCTCTACCTTAAAGTTTATAAGAGACTACTTATTACTAGTAGACTACTATTCTAATTTATAATTATATATAATATTATATATAATTTCTTTATTCTTATTATACTTTTTAATAAAGGCTTAGTTAGTATTTTTTACGTAAGGTATATATCTCTTAGCCTTTAGGTTATAAGTATTATACTCTTAGATTAATACCTACTTAGTAAGCTTTTAATAAATAGTATAAATATAGTTATAATAGTCTTTACTAAGGTTATAAAACTTATAAAAAGGGTAAGGGATTACTAAAGGGTTAGTAACTTATTTACCTTTACCTTTCTTCTTCTTAGTATAAGGGTATAGCTATAGGCTATAACTAAGAAGGGTATAAAAGGTAGGTCTATTTAAGTATAAAGACTTTAAGCTAAAGATTCTAAGTTCCTAACTTTAGCCTTAAGCCTTAAGTTAGTAAGGCTTAGCTAACCCTTAGCTAAGGAATACCTAAAATACTCCTATTAGGCTATATGTCCTATTAGTATATAGCCCCCTTATAATTACCCCCCTCTTTATATCCTTAGTCCTTAAGGATAAGTAGAGACTATAGTATTAGGTACTAAGTAGTTACTAACTAATTACCTTTTACTCTAGCTATTTTATTAACCTCTTTATTAGATAATAAGATCTATTTTAGTATTATAAATCCTAGTATGCCTTTAGCCTCTTTTTACTATAATTCCTTTATAGTTAAAAATAGAATTCCCTTAACTCTACCTATTTTTAAACTAGGTACTTCTATTTATAGTCTAATAGTTTATTATATAGCTTTACTTAATATAATAATACTTACCTTAATTTTACCTTACTTTATTATTATTATACTAATAGTTTTATTTCTTTTAGTAAGTATCTATTAAGCCCTTATTATTATATAGTAGTATTATTATTTTTATTTTTTATCTTCCTTTTCTTCCCCTAAGGTAAGGTTTTTATTTTCTTTTTCTCTTCTTTTTTTCTTTAGTACTATATTATTATTAACCTTTTACTATACTTTTTTATTAATAACTTTTCTTATTTTACCTATTTTCTTATTATTACTTTATTAATTATATACTAATTAGTTACTATATTTCCTTTTCTTTTTTTTATTTATCTTATTCCTTATTCTCCTTCTTATTCTATTATTACTAACTTATTACTAATTATAAGTATTATTATCTAAGTTACTAGTATCCTCTAGATACTATATAACCTAAATAAGGGTTTTAATAGCTTAAAGAGGGGTACTTCTTATATTAACTATCTTAGATAGATTTATTATAACCTTAATAAATTTATTTACTATTAGGCTAACTATATTATAAACTATCTTACCTACTATATTAATAATAAGAAGTATTTTACTATAAGTTTTTATTAGTACTTTACTAAGAGTTTAGTATCTCTAATCTATTTTTATAGGTTCTAAAGGAACTTTAGGGTACTATATAATCTACTTAGAATTACTATATATACCTTTACTAATTAGTTACTAAGTATTAACTTAGTCCTCTTAAACTTTAGTATATTAACTAGTCTCTTTAGTATATTACCTATATTTAGACTAAAATTAGTAAGTATATTATTAATCCTTTATATAGTATAAACCTACTCTAGGTTTAATATATTACTATCTAAGAGTTAGTATCTAATTATAAATATATAAGCTTAATAATTTAAGTTTAGGTTTATTATAGTTCCTTTACTAAGTATTTACCTTAGCTAACTTATTTTTTAGGTAGGTATTATTACCCCTAATAATATTATAGATTAATTAAACTAACTTTAACCTATATATATTTATAATAACTCTAAGGTAAAGGGTCTATAAATACTTATTAAATACCTTAATAGTTACTAAGGTAAATACTTTAATAAGCTAGTTAGTAAGGGAGAACTTAAATATTTCCCTAAGTAGGCTAAGTTTTATAAGAAGGTTAATAATTATAAGGATAACCTTATACCTATATATACTATTTATATTATAGGGTTAGTACTATTTACCTATAGAACTAATACTAAGATACCTTAGAAGAAACATAAGCTTATAGGTACTACTACTAACTCTATAAAGCATTACTATAATAAGGGTAAGGGTAAAAAGGTTACTATTACTATCTTAAGTAGTAATAATAATAGTAATAATAAAAAGTATATTAATATTCTTACTAATAATAATTCTTTACTAAGTAGTCTTACTCTAATTACTATTTAGAACTAATATAAAAATAAAAAGGCTATAGAGAAGAAGTATAAAGAGGAGGAGGCTATATATAAGGAAGCTATTTATATTTATAAAAAGTAGGAGGCTATAAAGAAGAAGTATTAGGGTAAGGAAGAGGCTAAGAAGAAGAAAGGTAAAAGTAAATAAGTTACTAACCCTCTAGTAATCCCTTATATATTTTATAAGTTTTATAACCTTAGTAAAGACTATTATAACTATATTTATACTATTTACTAAAAGCTTACTAAGTAGTTATTAATCTAAGAGTATAATACCTATAATCTAAAGGCTAAGAGATATATACCTTACATAAAGAATACTAACTAAGCCTTTATTAATAAGTATAATAAGGATAAGGAAATTATATATAATATTATATATAATTATAAATTAGAATAGTAGTCTACTAGTAATAAGTAGTCTCTTATAAACTCTAAGGTAGAGGGTAATAATAATAATAATAAGGGTAATAGAAATAATAGTAGAGATACTAGTAATAATAATATTAGGATTTAGTTAGTAGTAATAGTTACTATATATTTTATAACCCTTTACCTATAGCTTTATTAACTTAGTATTCTTCTCTACTTAGTTAGTTTTTACTTTTTTATTTTTCTTATTAAGATACCTTAGGTAGGCCTCTAACCTAATTTAATAGGGGTAACTATTCTTTTTACCTATAGCTAGGTAAGTACTTAGTAATAATAACCTAATTCTATACTATTTATTATCCTATTTTTTATATTTCCTCTTTATAGCTTTCTTATATATAGCGACTTTCTATTATATATTATATAGGTATTTCTTTAGTTCCTAGGTATTATATTCTATAGGCTACCCTATTTATTTAATAAGGTATTAGTAGTCCTTTACTAAACCTTAGCTAGTAATAATCTCCTCTACCTCTTATTCTTCTAGTTTATCTTTAAGGTTAGAGAGGATTAGTTAACTATTACTATACCCTTACTAGATATTCTATAGTTTAATTATAAATACTAAGAATATATTATATATATATTAATACTTCTTAGGTAAGTATACTCTATATACCTAATAGTTAATCCTTTCTATAATTACTACTTAAATAAACCTTAGTACTAATTTTCTATTCTTAAACCTAAAATTCTTTATTAATAGTCTAATAATATCTCTATAAAATACTCCTTAGGGGTATATCTTATATTATATCCTTATACTTAGGTACTTATTACCTTTTCCTAATTAAGCTATATATATACCTAGAGTTTACTAATATAGATAAGTCTCTTTTTAACTTCTTAGACTATAACTCTTATAGTAAAGGGGATATATTTAATATACCTTAGATTATACTTATATAAGGCTTCTATTAGTAAGAGGCTAGTAGTTATATAGTAACTATTATTATATATAAACTCTACTTTAGGGAGCTAAACTACCTATTAACTTACTAATCCTATAGTATATACTTAGAGATACTTCTTAAGTATTTAGATTATTCTCTCTATCTATCTATCTATTTAGGGGTAGTATGTTATAGATAGTTAGCTTTAGATCTCTCTTTCTATAGTAAATTCCTTTTAGAATTTACTTATAAGGAGTTTATCCCTATTACTAATAATACCTCTAGGGGTACTAAATCTATATTCTACCTTTTTATAGAGTATTTAGGTAAGCTATACTACTAAGATAGTCTTTTATATTAGAATAAATATAGTAAACTTTATTATTCTATTTATAATAATAAGGATACTATTATATTTAGTATTAGTATCTTAAATACTTAGTAATAGACTTATAATAAAGTCTATACTAATTTCCTTAAAAGTATATACTAGTATTAGTAATAACTAGAGTTCCCTATAAGGTTTATACCTAGGTATTCTAACCCTTTAGTACTATTAGTATATTTAGATATAATCCTATATGTCTAAAAGGATATTTAGCTAGTAGAATAACCTTAAAATAAGTTCTTAAGTCTTATTTACTCTTATATAGCCTATTATTAGCTTATTATAGTATTAGTAAATAATTACTAAGCATAATAATACTTTATTTAGAATAACTAGTCTTATCTTATAGAATAAGGTCCCCTTTTTATTAAGGTAGTACCCTTTTTATTCTCTAGCTAATTTATAACCCCTTACTACTTACTTTTAGTAGTTCTTATCTTTAGCTTATAGTCTTTAGATAAAATCTTCTAAGGCGTCTAATAGCTATTAGAGTAATACTATTCTATACTCTATAAGCTCTTCTATAACTATTAGTATATTACTAGGTAGGTAATATAGTTAACTGTATGTATTAATAGGTAAAGTAATAAATAATAGGGGGTAAATACTATAGTTTAATTATACGTAACTAGAAGAGAATTATTATGGGTTCTACTACAAATAGTTAGGTAAATAACCCCTAAATCTATAGTAGATCTACTAATAGATTAATAGTTAATCTATAGCTAGTTATTAGGGTTATACCTAATAAGTCTAATAGGATCTATAATAGTTAATATTATAACACTAGTAACTTTCTCTTAAGGAGAAATTTGCTATAGATTTATAGTACTTTACTAGTTAACTATAAAGGACCTAAAAATACAATAAGAACAAAAATCTAAAAGTATTATATACTTTTTACATAACAAATCTATTATATATATAAAACCTATCTATTTATCTGTATCCTTACTACGCCATTACTAATAAGCTCCTCTAGCACCTTATTAGGTAACAACTTTGTGAATCTATCTGCTAGGTTATTATTGCCATAAATCTATTAAATCTCGTATATCTCCTAGCACTTATATAACTACTGTAAAGCTATTATATTAATTATAAGGTGCTTCTCCTTTATAGTGCTAAGTTTTATAAGGCACTTATAGAGGGAGTAGGAGTTAGTATATATAACTGTTAGGATTTATAGGTACTTAAGGCGGTTAGTAACTATTACTAGTATGGTAGTTATCACATAGTAGGTCTGTTTTTAGCTATAAGTAACAGTTGTAGTTACTATTATACTTATAGTCAACCTAGTATTGCTTGTTGTTGCTAGGGTATTCTTTAGCGTAGTGCTAGGCCTATAGTTTATAGAAAAGTATGGCGTTAGTTATGCTGTTGCGTAGCTGTATGTAGAGTGCGTTATATGTTACAGGTAGGCTAAGTAATACCATAGCACACTTAGGTACTCCTTAGTAATAGTTAATAAGGGTATTATAGTATTCCTTATCTTTTAGTATGCTATTATAGGTTATAGTATGTACTAGCTAGGTAACCTTCTTAATAAGTAGATTAAGGATTTTACGTTTACTTTTCCTAGGGTTATTATATGTAATAGATTTAAAGGTAATATGGCGTAACTCTATAATCCTAGCGCTATAGACCTTATCGCCTTTAAATTCTAATTTAATATTTACTATTAGTACGTTAAAATTACTAGTAAATCTATAGAGATTAATAGAGTAATACTCTTAGGCGTCACTACTTAGCATTATTATTACTACAGCCCTATACCTACTAGTAGGGATTCTAATATAGTTATAAAGCTTATAGAAGGTAGGAAGCTTTAAATTAATTATCTTATATTAACTACCTATATACTTTAATATAGGATTATTAGAGTAGAGCTTAATAAGATTAGTTAATTATTATAAAGTTAGGCTGTTACTTAGTACTACTCTACTATTAAATTAAGTAGTTAGTATGGTAGATTTATAGTCTTATAATCTCTTAACTATAACTATTATTAGGGTTAGGCTTACTTAGGTAGAGCTTTTACTTAATAGTAGTAGTAACTTAAATGATAGGTTGTAATAGGAAGAAGCCTATTAAAACTAGGTATCTTTATGCTATTTATATGTCTTAGGTTTAGCTATAGATTTAAGGTTAGTTAATAGTAGTTGCCTTACCCTTAGTAATAGGTAGATCCTATAACCTAACAGCCTATTAATAAATCTAGGATTTACTATCCTTACTTTAAACCTTAGGTTAGTTCTAGCTACTTTATTAATCTCTTCCTTAGTCTAGATATATATATTATTAGCCTCTAATGCCTTATATATATAAGAAGTAACCTACCTCTAGTTTAATTTAATCTAGATACTATTATTAATTAGGAAGTTATAGAATTTAAGGAGGACTTCCTTATTAACGCTATTATAGTCTTTAACCTTCTATTTATAGAGATAATTATAGGCCTATTACTATAGTTAATTAGCTATAAAATCTTTATGTTAGGCTTTTGTTATAAAGTATATAATAGTAGTGTCTAGTATATAGGCTCTATGTTTCTACTTAATACTGCTAGGTATCTTCTTAATATTAATAATACCCTATAGCTATAGGTTGATATACTTTGCGTATGCCTATAGAATGGGGTATAGGTCTATAGTATTCTTAGCCTCTTATGTATCCCCCTGCTGTATTATGTATATTCCCTCCTCTTTATATTAGCCTTCTTATAGTATTTCTTTAGCCTCCTTAGTAGATTAGCAGACTATATTAACTTCTTCTTCTGGCGTTATTATTACTACCCTCTATTAGCCTAACTACCCCTTAAACATATGTATTTCTTCTAGTAGACTAGAAGGCATATCTATACGTTAGAGGATTTACTACTAGTAGTATAGGTAGTAAGGATTTATAGGGTATTTATAGTACTTTTATGTTAATTTATAACTTTACCTTAGGCTTATAGTAGAAAATTATTACTTATTAAGGTAAGCCTTTATGTAATACTTATTGCTTGTTAAAATAAGCCTTCTTTATATAGTATCTATATAGTATTTCTTAGCTATTAGTATATAAAGTAAGGTGTTTTTTATAGTTAAGTAGTGATTTCTTAATATGTAATAAAATTAGGGTTGTTTATAGGATGGCTATGTATCTTAGGCGACCTTTTAGTTATATTAGTTTGTAACATACTTCTACTAGTAGCCTCTAATTAACTATGTAATATAGCAATAAGTATAAATACTTTACTATAAGGGTAGTAAAATTTATCTCTTTTAGTTAGTACCTTACTAATCTATAGAGTTTATATATAGAAGTAGGAATTAGTTAAGATAACTACTATAGTAGTAGAAATTAACTACTAATTAGTGTTAGTATATTACTAGGTGGGTAATATAGTTAACTATATATATTAATAGGTAAAGTGATAAATAATAGGGGGTAAATACTATAGTTTAATTATGCGTAACTAGAAGAGAATTATTGTAGGTTCTACTATAAATAGTTAGGTGAATAACCCCTAAATCTATAGTAGATCCGCTAACAGATTAATAGTTAATCTACGGCTAGTTATTAGGGTTATGCCTAATAAGTCTGATAGGATCTGTAATAGTTAATATTATAATAATAACTATATATAAGATATACTACTTTAGAATAATAATCCTAGCTTTAGGTATTTCCTCCCCTTTTTTAGGTATTTACTAAGTATTTTATAATTCTTTTTAGCCCTTTTAGCTATAGGTTTCTATAGCTATAACTTTCATAGTAGTACCCTAAGACTCTTTAGTCCTATAGGGACTTTAGGGTAAGGAATATTCCCTATTTATAGTAGCTTTAATAGGTTATATAAAAGTAATTACTATTTTACTCCCCCCTTTTAGGGTAGTAATATTTTACTAGCTATTTAATAAGAGTTCTTCTACTAGTCTTAACTTTTTTAAGAGGATAGGGAGTATATTATTATATACTATTTTACCTTTTATATAATCTAGTCTTTTTAATAGTCTATCTATAGGGTTTATTACTCCTAAGTAGTAGTATATTTTAAAGTTAAATACTAATAAGTAGTAGACCTATCTAGTAAGCCTTCTATAAAGGTCTTATACTAAGGTATTAATAACACCCTTTAGGGCCTAATAGTCTATTAGTACTATAAAGACCTTAAACATCCCTTATAGATAGTATGCCTAGTAGTCTAGGCTTTTTACTATAGTAAGGAGCTCTTACTATCCTATTACCTATCTCTACTCTATATTAGATAGCTTCTATAAAAAGTATATAATTAGTTACTATTAACTATCTAAAAGTTAGGATAGGATCCCTAAGATTACTTTTTAGGATATATCTATCTTAACCTTAGACTCCTATATAAGGTCCTAATATTATAGAATAGTTACTAAATAAAAGGCAACCTTTAACTTATTAAATACTATCTATACCTCTAGAGTCTAATTAAACTCTTATTCTTACTTAGGACTACTCCCCTTAAGTATAGACATTATAGGAGATATAATTCCTAAGTATTTAGGTATAAAGTTCTAATTAAAGTTATAAAACCTAAGGAATATTTATATATCCCTTATAGACTATAGTAGCTTTTATTTAGTAACTACTTATACTCTATTTAGGTCTATTAAGATACTATCTAGTAAGATAATATATCCTAAAAACTTAGTTTTATATATATAGAATTAATACTTACTAAGTTTTATATATAGCTAACATACCTATATAGTAAGTAACATATTATAGTAAGTAATATATATCCTCATAAATCTATCCTTTCTATCTTTAGGATAACTTTTCTCTATATATACATATAAATACCTTAATTAAAAGCTATATTATCCTTACTATCTAGGCTATTAAAAAAGACCTAAAAATATCTATATAAAGAGCTACCTCTACCTTTAAGGTCCCTAAATTAACCCTCTACTACTAACATACTAGACGTATTATATAAGGTAAAAGACAACCTAATTTAATAAAGATAACTAACATACCTATATAGTAAGTTACTACTTATAGTAAGTTACTACCTTTCCTCTACCCTTCTACCTTATATATAAGTAAATTTAGCTATAATATATAAAATTAATTAAAACTACTAATTACCCTCTTCCTTATTACTATCCTAAACTACTTTATAGGTTTATATGTTATGTCTAGCCTTTCTATAATTACTATATTGTCGCGTGTGTAGTTTAGTACCTTCTGTATAACCCTCCTTCTAAGGGTTATTCTCCCCCCTAGTACTAAGACCTTCCTTTTCTCCTTATAGTACCTCTACTTTAGTAGTATTAAGTAACCCTCTAAGATGTAGTCTAGTCTTTTTTACCCTCTAGTGCTTACTTAGTACTTCTATCCCTATATAAAGCTTATAGTTCTTAGCCTTAATAATAGTAAGCCTATAGGCTAACTTACTAATACCTTTAGCCTAGAAGTTAATTACTTTATATATTACTAATAGTAAGCTACCTTAATATACCTAGATCTTCTTTTTAAGGGAAGTAGTATTTTATATGCCCTCTACTACTATAGTTAGTATCTTTAGGTCCTAGGAGCCTTAGCTACTTAGCCTTAAGTTTAATAGTATTAGAGTCTTTAGCTTAAAATCTAGTTAAGAAATAACTACTTTAGGGTTAAAAGGTATAAGGCCTACCTATCTAAAACTAGCTTATATGTTATTTTTGCCTATAGAGGTAAAGAATGCTACTTTAAAGGTAGGAAAGAAGTTATCCTTTATAATATGTAAAATCTATATCTATATTATCTTCTTAATTTCCTTACTATATAAGTACTTTAATAGGCTAAAACACCTAATATTAAGAGGCTAAAGCTTATATAATAAATAGGGAGGTATATAAAGAGTAATAATATTCTCTTTCTTATAGTATTTATTAAAGTTAGTTAATTTATAGCTATTATAGCTATTAAGGATTAAGAGGCGATAAGTACCCTTTATATAAGACTTTATATATTAATGAAAATAATTTAACTAATCTAGGCTAATGTTATTTATTATCTATCTATTTTTACTTAGATGGATGTACTATATAGCTAGGAATTAGCCGTTTTAGTACTAGGAGAGGAGGTAATATTTACCCTTTATAATAACATATAGAGGTATTACCTAGCTATCTATATATACACCCTAAATAATAGAAACCTATTCCTAATTACTAGGCTGCTTTATATAAGGCCTTCCCTTATAGTTAGAGGTTATAATAACCTTAGTATATAATAGTATTCCTATTAGGAAGCTAGTCTTATTAAAATTATAGATATTATAATCCTATATCCTATACTTTATAATTATATTTTATATAAGTATAAACTAGCCTTATATAATTATAGGATCTTCTACTAAGGCCCTCTAATAGTTAATTTAATATTAAAATTATATTTTTAATTTAGGGATATGTTATATAAAGTTCTCTACCTATTAGGGTCTAGTATGTATCCTATTATGTACGTTAAGGAGTTAGTTAGCTATTTCTTATATGTCTTCTTATTATAGAGGGAACCCTTAATTAATTAGGTTAATAACTTATTTAAGAATTACCTCCTCTTCTAATATAGTTATCTTTATTAAATTTAGTTGTCTTTTGCCTTATGTAACGTGTCTAGCGTGTTAGTTGTAAAGGGTTATTTAAGGGACCTTATAAATAGATGCTGCTTTTTTTATAGACATTTTTAGGTCTTTCTTAATAGCCTAGAGGGTAAGGATAATACGACTTTTAATTAAGGTAGATTGTATGTTTGTATGTAGAGGAAAGTTAGTATAAAGGTTAAAGAGGTAGAAAGAAAGGAAAAGTAGCGACTTACTATAAGTGGCGACTTGCTATATAGGTACGTTATATCTAAAGAGGAGGTAATTCTTAATTAAGTTATTAACCTAATTAATTAAGGGTTCCCTCTATAATAAGATAATATATAAGAAATAGCTAACTAACTCCTAAACGTATATAATAGGATATATACTAGACCCTAATAGGTAGAGAACTTTATATAATATATCCCTAAATTAAAAATACAATTTTAATATTAAATTAATTATTAAAGGGCCTTAGCTAAGGATCTTATAATTATATAAGGCTAGTTTATACTTATATAAAACATAATTATAAAGTATAGGATATAGGATTATAATATCTATAACTTTAATAAGACTAGCTTCCTAATAGGAATACTATTATATACTAAGGTTATTATAACCTCTAACTATAAGGGAAGGCCTTATATAAAGCAGCCTAGTAATTATAAATAGGTTTCTATTATTTAGGGTGTATATATAGATAGCTAGGTAATACCTCTATATATTATTATAAAGGGTAAATATTACCTCCTCTCCTAGTATACTAACAGCTAATTCCTAGCTATATAGTATATCTATCTAAGTAAAAATAGATAAATAATAAATAATATTAGCCTAAATTAGTTAAATTATTTTAATTAATATATAAAGTCTTATATAAAGAGTACTTATTACCTCTTAATCCTTAATAGCTATAATAGCTATAAATTAACTAACTTTAATAAATACTATAAGAAGGAGAATATTATTACTCTTTATATACCTCCCTATTTATTATATAAGCTTTAGCCTCTTAATATTAGGTGTTTTAGCCTATTAAAGTATTTATATAGTAAGGAAATTAAGAAGATAATATAGATATAGATTTTATATATTATAAAAGATAACTTCTTTTCTACCTTTAAAGTAGTATTCTTTACCTCTATAGGTAAAAATAACATATAAGCTAGTTTTAGACAGGTAGGCCTTATACCTTTTAACCCTAAAGTAGTTATTTCTTAATTAGATTTTAAGCTAAAGACTCTAATACTATTAAACTTAAGGCTAAGCAGCTAAGGCTCTTAGGACCTAAAGATACTAACTATAGTACTAAAGGGTATATAAAGTATTACTTCCCTTAAAAGGAAGATCTAGGCATATTAAGGTAGCTTACTAATAGTAATATATAAAGTAATTAACTTCTAGGCTAAAGGTATTAGTAAGTTAGCCTATAGGCTTACTATTATTAAGGCTAAGAACTATAAGCTTTATATAGGGATAGAGGTACTAAGTAAGTACTAAAGGGTAAAAAAGACTAAACTATATCTTAGAGGGTTACTTAATACTACTAAAGTAGAGGTACTATAAGGAGAAAAGAAAGGTGTTAGTACTAAGGGAGAGAATAACCCTTAGGAGGAGGGTTATATAGAAGGCGCTAAACTATATACGTAATAATATAGTAATTAGAGAAAGCCTAGGGATAATATATAAACCTATAAAGTAGTTTAAGATAGTAATAAGGAAGAGGGTAATTAGTAGTTTTAATTAATTTTATATATTATAGCTAAATTTACTTATATAAAAGGTAGAAAGGTAGAGGAAAGTATATTACTTACTATAATATGTTACTTACTAAATAGGTATGTTATGCTTTATAGAGCTTTATAAGAACCCTCTTAATATCCTTTATATACTATTCCTTAGTTTCTAAATAAACTATAATATTATCTATATATATAATATAGTATATATTAACTAAATTACTAAGTACTTAGTAAATATATACCTAAAATATTATAGGTATATTAGTTAATCTAAATAGTATAATAGTATACTTAAAGTACTTATATTTTATATAGAAGGCTATCTTCTACTAGTTAGTCTTCTTAATATAAATATAGTAGTATATATCCCTTAGGTTAATCTTTAAGATTTATTTTACTTAGTAAAGCCTTTTTAAGAGCTTACTAATTAAGGGTAATAGGTACCTATTCCTAATTATAACTTTATTAAGTCCTCTTTAATCTATATAGAGTTATACTATCCTATCCTTTTTTAGGATAAAAAGGATTAAAGTACTAGCCTTACTAACTAATAGCTTTATATAACTATTTACTAAGTTCTTAGTAATATAGGACTATAGTTCCTTAAGTTATTACTTAATTAGTAGGTATATTAGTCTAAATAGAGGTTTCTTATCTTCTACTAGATTAATAGAGTATTTAGTATTAGGAAGGGGATTAATTATCTTTACTACTTTTTTATTAAATGTTCCCTACTTAGATTCTAACTCTAGGGAAAGTAGGGCTTATAGATTTCTTTCTTTTTCTTCCTTACCTAAGGAGATAATATTAGGTTTATTTTCTAGTATAGCTCTATAAATATATGTAATATATACCCTTTTATAATTCTTAATAATCTCTATTATAATCTATTTTAGTTTAGTAAGTAATATATAGTTATACTTCTAGGTGTTAGTATTTATATTAATAATAATTCCCTCTTATTCTATAGATTCTATAATAATAGTAAGTTACTAGACCCTTTAGGCTTTTTAGACTTAGTAAATAGATACTAAATCTTCTATAGCTATCTATAGGAGTTAATTAAGAAGAATATTACCTAATATATTACCTTTAGCTTTATTTCCTTTCTATTAAATCTTATAAGTATTAGGTATAATATATTTACTTTTTTTAGGCTTAGTTATCTTACTAGGCTTAAGCTAATAATATCTACTTATATGTAAGTATTTATATCTATACTAACCTTATATTTAGTATATCCTTATAGAATAATTATTCTACTAGTAGTAGTTTCTCTAATAAGGATTATATCCTTTTTAGTAAGGTAATCTAGAGTATTAACCCTACTTATTTATTTCCTACATTATAGAGGTCTTAAACTCTTATCCTAATAAGAATTATATTTACTCTTACCTTTAAGATATTTAGTTACTAACTAATTAGTATATTATTACTATTCCTTAGTTCCTTATAAGAGGTTAAAATATAGCCTAATATCCTATAGTTATAATATTTAGGGGTAGTTATAATATTACCCTATTATAAAGTACTTACTCTATAGTTAGCTATTTATCCTCTACCTCTTAATACCCCCTATATACTAAACCTAAAGGATAATATAAAGGTAGAGGAGGCCTAGCTATATACTTAAGATGTTAATCTCTAGAATAGTAGAGGGTATTATTTTATATTTATATCTTCTCTTAGTTATTTCTAGTAGTTATTTTATAAAGGGTTACTATATAACTTATAATTTAACTCCTAATATCTTTAGGCTTTTTATACTACTTAGTATAAGGTTTTAATTTCTATCTTCTAATATATTAGCTCTTCTTAAAGTACTATAGGAAGTCTAAAAAAGAAGTTAAATACTTATTCTTTATCTTTTTTAATCTTATTCCTAAGTATACTATAAATTACTAACTATTTTATAAAGAAGACTATAAGGGAATCTCCTATTTTCTTCTTTATACTAAAAAGAGTATAATAGTATTCTCTTTTCTAGGCTATAAGGTTAATATATATTTAGTAGATAAATATAAGGAAGTTATCTTAATTTATATCCTTATTTAGGCCTATATAGTAGTTTCTCTATTAAGTTTATATTAACGTTATTACTTTAGATAGAGCCTATATAATTTTATACCTTATAGAGGCTTCTACCCTTAGATTATTTACCTCCTTAATAGCCTTTATCTAATTATCTATTTAGGCTATTATAACGTCTTTATTAAGCACCTTATAATTATAGTTTAGGGGTTTTTTATATTTTTTTAGTTAGTCCTTTATTAATATAAATTTAGTAAGTATTTAGAGTAGTTCCTAATTCTATTTTTATATTTCTATATTCTAATATTATATTTTAGCCTACTATATTTAGAATATTTATAAGATACTAACTAAACTTAGTTTCTATCCTAAGTCCTTTTATAGCCTATATATCTAACCTCTTTTTACTAATAGAGATACTAATCCTTTACTATACGTTTAGTATTAGGTATAACCCTTAGAGATATCCCTTACTAGTTTATAATACTAATATATTAACTTATGTTTAGCTTCCTACTACTCCTCTCTAATAAGGTTATTAAGATCTTTATTATAGGGGTAAGGTAATACCTAGTAGTTACCTATAAGAGTAGCTAGTAGTACTAAGTTATAGGTTTTATATAGCTATAGCTTATTATAGCTTTTATCTTACCTAAGGATTACTAAATATTTATTATCTAATTAGTAACCTAATATTCTATCCTATACTAGTTATCTTAGTCTATAAAGCTTAAAGAATTATAAAGGTATAGCTATAGGCTATAACTAAAAAGGGTATAAAAGGTAGGTCTATTTAAGTATAAAGACTTTAAGCTAAAGATTCTAAGTTCCTAACTTTAGCCTTAAGCCTTAAGTTAGTAAGGCTTAGCTAACCCTTAGCTAAGGAATACCTAAAGTACTCCTATTAGGCTATATATCCTATTAGTATATAGCCCCTTTATAGTATAACTATTAATATAAGATTTCTAAAGAAAATACTAAAGTATAAATAAAACTAAGTATTAAGATAAATATAATTATAAAAAGACTATATATATATATATATATATATAATATAGTTTTATATATAACTTAATATATTCTTTTTATTAATATTAATAAGACTTATATCTTACTTTTATAAAATATAAAGTAAACTTTTTAAGGTTTATATAATAATAACCTTATAAGTATAAAGTAAATAAACTAAGACTATATTTAGCTAAAGTAAATATATAAAGAAAATAAAGAAATCCTAGTTAATAGAGCTACTATTACTACTAATAGATATATTAGTATTATCTTACTCTTTAAACTCTATTTCTTCTTATTTTATTTCTTCTTCTTCTTCTTCTTCTTTTATATTACTATTATAGTCCTCTTCTATAGTAAAGTCTAATTTATCCTTAGATACTTTAGAATAATTAAAAATATTACTATATAATTTAGGGGTATATATATCCTCTAAATTACTATTAGTAATAGTTTTAAAACTATTAATAATAGAACTTTAGTTTTTTAATAAAACTAGTTGTCTTCTATTATTATACTTAAGCCTAGTTCTTCTTTTAGTAATAATATTACCTAATTAGTTAAAACTAGCTTCTACTACTACTAAAGTAGGAGGAATAGCTAGATATTTTCTAGCTAATATACTTAGAATAGGAAATTTTACTTTATTTTCTTCCTACTAGTCTAGAGAATTAACCTATTAATATATATTAGTACTTATATATATATATATATATATATATATATATAAGAATATATATATATAAGAATATATATAAGAATATATATATATAAGAATATATATAAGAATATATATATATAAGAATATATATAAGAATATATATATATAAGAATATATATATATAAAGACTTACTTTATCTTCTTATAATCCTAACTTATAATAATTATTAATCTTATTATTTTATATATTTTTGTTTTCTTTTTTACTTTATATAGGAAAAAGATTACTAATAAACTTTTCTTTAGGCTTAGGTCTAGGTACTTTAATATCTTTACTTCTAACCTTATCTTTAGAAGGGTCTATTATAAAGTTATATAAAGTATTAGACTTTTCCTTATTCTTTTCTTTATTCTTAGGGTTATTAGTAGTTAGGTTTTATATACTAATTCTATCTTTACTAAAATTAATATATAAGCCTTTTTATCCTATAGCTTCTAAGTCTATTATAATATACTCTTTTAGACTATTAAAAGTTAATATTAACTATTATATATATATATTATAATAAGAATAATTACTTACCTATTATATTCTCTAGCTAAGTTGTCTTTAGCTAGTTATATTATATTATTAGGTATAAAGGAATTTAAGTTATTATTCTTTAGACTTTTATAGTTAAGTCTAGGGTCTAATATAAACCCTAATAAATAAGGCTTATACTTATTATAGTTATTATAAGTAATAGGATAAGGAAAATAGCCTTCTAGCTTTTCTAACCCTACTTCTATAGAAGGTAAAAGAGGTATAGAATAAGGATATAAAGAATTATTAGTGTTAAATAGACTCTCTCCTGTCTATAAGAGTCCCTTACGCATAAGGGGGTAAACAAAATATAGGGTAAACTAAAGATCTATTATCTATAACTATCTCTCCTAACTATAAGATAGCTGTTATATAGTAGTTATGTACTTAGTCATAAGGCTTAAGTCAGTTTAGTCTAAGTTATACTATAGTTTATACCTAAGGTCTAAGTATCTAATCTAATACCCTTTATTATTTATACATAACTTAAGGGTTTGCCGTATAGTCATATAAGATTGCTATTCTAACACTCACAACTTTTCTTTTTATAACTATACACCCTTTTGTCTAATTAAATCCCTTAAAGTAAACCTATAAATAGCTTTATCTTCCCTTTAGCTAGTCCTGCCTACTAAACGTATAATAAAGTTATTTACTTAGGTAAAAAACAAACTCTAAATATGCCCTTTTTAAACTAAATAATAGGTAAGGTAAAAACTCTTTATATATATACCTTCCTTATTATAAATAAGTTTAGTAGGTATATATATAAGCTCCTTCCTTAACTTTACTTTCTACCTATACTACTACCTAGAGGGTACTAATTAGCCCTTACCCCCTAGTAGTATATAAGCCTCTCTTCTTCCTACCTTTTTCCTCTTTTTCCCTTTTCTTCCTTATGCTATATTAAAACTTTTATACGCTAATAATATTTATATATATTATTAATTCTTCTAATATATAACTTTACCTATCTTCCTTACTATTATTCTTTTCTTCTCTTTATATCTCTTATATATTTCCTTTCTTTCCCTTCTTACCTATTAATCTACTAACTTTAATAGATTAATTATACGCCTATTATTATATCTCTTATCTATAACTAGCCTTCTACCCTTAGTAATATTACTATCTACTCTAAGGGTAGTATTTACTAGTTAACTATTCTAATATTAACCTAAGGTAACTATAACTTTATAGCTACTCTTACTCTTAATATATATTACTTTTTCCTTTTTATGCCTTATTTATATACTAATAATCTTTTCTAGGATAAGGAGCATTATACCCTTAATCACCCTTCTCATAACATTAAGATCTAAATAACTACTAGAATGTCTATCTAGGAGTTTATTACTTTAATTATATAATAGTCTTTATATATAGTTAGAATTATTATTTAGTCCTATAGATGTCTCTGTACTACTCTATATAGTTACTACTCTACCTATAGTTAGAAGTACTTCTATAAGTATTATTATATAGCTGACTTTTAAGGTAGAGTATATACTAAGTACGTCTAGTAGTCTAAGGCTGCTTCCTATATATATTATAGTCGTAAGTCTTTAGATAAAGATAATAATAGTAATAGTAGTTTTAGCTCTAGTTCTAGTAGAGGTGGTTTAGATAATAGTTTAGAGGCTCCTTCTACTAAGAAGGCTCTCCCTACTTTTAAGGCTAGTACTTATAAGTATGTTATATCTTACTAGCTTGTCTGCCTTAATAACTACTCTTCTCTATATATTATTAATTAGGAGTAAGGGGTATATCTAATCCTTATATATATTATAGTTATAGTAGGATAGGGTGTATAGGGTAGGTTCCTATCTATACTTTTTATTAAGTTAATTTCTCCTAGTTATACTTTAGAGTTAGGGTTTTTAGTTTCTATATAATACCTAGGTTAATTAGTATTTCCTTTTAAGAAGTAGATAGTTAATTTATATAGGTAAGTATATAAATAATTATTAATTAAAAGTTACTTCTCCTAATCTATCTATATATACTTCTATATATATCTTAAGTATATTATATAAGATAAGTTATTAGAGTACTAAATTTAGTAACTTCTTAGTAAATATATCTATAGGGTTATCTTATCTATTAATCTATCTTACCTCTAAGATCTCTTTCTTCTTATATAACTTATATAGGCTTATAATGTCTATTATTAACCTCTTTTTATCTATTATGCCTAGTCGTATAAGGCATTTATATAAGGAACGTAAATTAGAGTATACTACTACTAGTATATAAGGTATCTAAAGCATATAGAGTATCTAGTTAAGCATTATGCTTAAGGTAATACTACTATTAAAACTAGTAGTTATGCTATATAGCTTACTAGCTAGTATGCTTTATATAACTCTCTTATACTTAGTTAAACTTTAGTATAGTATGTTACCTTTAATCTTAAAGTCCTTATTTATATAAGTAGTTTCTTCTATAAGGATAATTATATATCTAAGTTATAAGGATAGGTCTATATTATTTATAAAAGACCTATCTATAAAGATATATATCTTTATACGTATAAGGTTAAGTAGGATATAGGTAAGTCCCCTTTAGTAGTTATCTATCTGCTATTTTAGTTATACGTTTAAGGCCTAAATGTCTTTTTCTTCTAGGGCCTTAACCTAGGTAGTAATAGCTAGGTTATATAATACTTCTAGTTAGTAAATAGAGGTAAGATAGGTACCTCTTACTCTCTAGGATATATATTATTACTATACGTCCTCTACTTTAGTATTAACTTACTAGAGGTTAGTAGCTTACCCTTTTAGGGTAAACATAATACTATTATCTTTATATAAGTAAATCCTTCTACTATTAAAATTAATTTCTTAATTAATAGTAAGTATTATCTTTAGTTTTATATAAAGACCTTTTGTCTATAGTACTTCTTCCTCCTTCTTAGAGAATACCTTTATATAGAAGGTAAGGGTGTTATCTATCTATATTACTATAATACTAAAAGTCTCTATTTCTATATCCTTAGCTATATAGAGGAGATATAGGTTATATATTAACTCTATTATACCTAAGTCCTCCTTATAGTACTTAGAGTAGGTCTTATACTAATAGAGGCCTAACTCTACTAGTCTATATAATAGTTTAGTAATATATAGGAGTATGTCTAGGGGATATCTATCCTCTAGTTCTTTTAGGAGTTATATAATAATTATCCTAGTAAGGGTGTTATTAGATTAGGTATACGCCTAGGTAATATCCCTAAGCTCTCCTTAACAGCTAAATAATTATATAAGGGTAGGTCTAAGGGTAAGGAGGAGTCTCTAGCTTATCCTCTAGATAGTAGGAGCTTATATAAGAAGCATCTCTTTCTCCTAATCTCTATAACCTTAGATAATAAGTCTAGACTTCTTATATAGCTTAGTAAGTAGGTTCTTAACTTCTCTTACTATCCTTATTTTATAGATCTATATTTAATTATATATATCTAGCTTATAACATATAAAGGAGAATACTCCTTTATTAATAAGGGAGTTAATCTTAATATTATTAGATTCTTTATAAGGTGCTCCTAGAGTAGTAATAATGTTATTACGCCTTAACTTTAAGGCTAGCTTATAGTAGTCCTTTTCCTTTTAGGATAGGAAGGCTCTTAGTAATTGTTGTATGGCCTTCCTCTACCCTTTCTTAGGTCTTCCCCTCTTCTTAGGTTGCTGTTAAGGGGTTAGTTATATAACATCCTAGGGATCCTCTAGTAGTGTCTCCTCCCTATAATAGGGCTTAATATGTGTCGTATAAAACTAGGTAGGACTATTAACTATATTAACTACAATAGTATGTCCTTCTATTCCCTAGATCTCATATAGTCTAGTCTATCCCTTATTTTCTCTCTACATAAGGACTTTACTTTAGATAGGAAGTAATAATACCTAGTAAAGGTTAGGACTATTCTATATATTAATTATATAATTAACTTCTACCTTAGCCTAAATACCTTAGAGCACCTTTATAGCCTTTTATATAGCCTTAGCTTACTAGGTAATATTATATAATAGAGGTAAATCCTAGTTAATCCTTAGATATATTCTAAAGACTAGTAGGGTTAGTATAATACCATATAGTCTAGTAGTATTATTTAGGGCCTTAATTGTTATCTAAAGAATAACTTCTTTATCTATATTATACCTTAACTCCTTATAGAGTATCTTATATGTATGTCTTAAGGGTGTATATACCCTTTTAACTTTGCCTATAGCCTAATATGCTTTAACTAGTATTTCTTTATATAATATACCTATAATCTTAGTATTATTCCTAAATTCTTCTAAAGTAAAGTTTATACCTAGGTTATATATAATATAGTCTAGAGGACCTATATATATATTAATCTAGTATTTTAGGAGTATATACTAGGTGTCTTATATAGATAGTAACTTAAGAAATATAGCTCCCTAGAAGCTAGTCTCTATATTAATAATATAAAGGGTATTCTTATCCCTTAGTTATATAATATCTATAATAATCTTATAGTTAAAATAATTCTTATCCTTAAGTAAGAACTTAAATCTTCTTAAGGCCTGGTTGTGTAATTAGTAGTAATAATAGAACTTCTAGATCTTTTCTAGAATGTTAAAATTAATATCCTTATATCTAGCCTTCTTTAGGAGGTAGTATAGGCAATCCGTATGAGGATGTCTAAACCTCCTATAAAGTCGCCTTAGCTAGGGTTTAGTAAAGAATGTCTTAGCTTCTATGCGACTTAGGTTAAAGAATAGGTATCCCTATTTTTACATAATAGGTATCTATTTACTATCTTTTATAATAATAGTATTTTATATATTATTAAAATAGGCTCCTAGTCTGTCTGTATTATATAATAAGAAAAGGAATAGTATTAGTATATCTAGGATATAATAGGTGACTTATCTAATTTAGTTATCTATCTCTATTATCCCTATAGACGTAATAGATTTACCTCCTCTAAATTATATATTAGTAGATCCTAGCTTCTATGTTACCTTTATATGTAGGTTCTCTTGTAAGTATGCTATAACTTATAGCCTTCTAATAGTTAAGAATTTAGCTGCCCCTATGTCCTATAGTTCTCCTTAGTATATAGTACTATATAGGTCTTATAACATAAAAATTTCCCCTTCTTCTATTGCCTATTTAGAGAAGATATCTTCTCCTGTTATATAATAAAGGAATAATGTTAATAGGAGGTATTAGGAGATATCCTAATCTTCCTAGTATTTATCTTTATTATATAATTCCTCCCCTTCTTCCTTAATAGGGTTTTCTCCTTTTACCTCTAAGAGGTATAGTAAGAAATCTTTATATAGTTCCTAGTTAAGTATGTTATATACTTAAAGGTACTAGTTCTTTACATAATTCTATTCTCTATCTAAGTAATTAGTTAACTAACATCCCTCCTTTTAACATATAAAACATTTCTTAGGTCTATTTATATAATAGGGTCTTAGCCTACTATTCTAAGTACCTCTACCCTTATAGAATAGTTAACATAGTAGACCTTTCTTATATAAATACTATTACTACTAGTCTTTATAGTTAGATATATATCTCCTGTCTATAAAGTATATGTTATATAAGGTAGTCTTCCTATTTAAGGTAACTTATAAAGAAGCCCTAAGATTAGAAAAGAACTTTTTATATATATAATATACCTTAAGGTTACTAAGAGCTGTCTTAAGTTCTAGTACGCTATGGTAGGCCTAGGTGACCTACATATAAAGCATAATCTCTCTTTAGAAACTATTACTAAGTACTTATTATATAAGGGGTAGCTTATCTAGAAGTACTTTAAGCACCTCTATAGGTGTCTTATTTAGATTCTCCCTCTTAACTTATATAAAGGATATAGTAGTCTAGTTAGTCTAATATAGACTATAGTTAATACTAGTATTAAAATATATGTCTAGTATGCTATACATCTCATCCTATCTTTATATAGGGCTAATATAGTATAGGTAGAATTCTTCTATATACTTAGCTAGGATATCTAGAAATACTATATAGTATTAATCCTCTATAATCTAGAGATACTAATAGAAACTAATAAAAACCTTTACCTTATTATAAAGTATATTATATAGTTTCCTAGTATAGTTCCTATCTTTTCTCTATCCCTTCTAGAAGACTAAGATTATATAGGGCTTATATAGACTATTCCTAATAATTTGTTTTAGCGGGAGGTTATAGATGTCTCTCTATAGTGGGGGTATGCTTTAACTTTAGGGCCTTAGAAAACTTTCTACCTCTTATGTAAACCTTGTCCTAAGGGGAGTTGTTTATATGTTAGGCCTTCTAGTCCCTTAAGCTAGTAATATATCTTAGAGTTTAATTAACTCTACTAGCTGCTTAGCTATGTTCTATTAAGGGGTTGCCTTAGGGTTCCTAATAGTAGTTACTAGTGTATTAATCATATAGGATAGAGTAGTTATAGTAGTGTCCTCTATATCTTCCTTATTAATCCCTTTAATAAAGTTTAAGATTTATATAGATACTAATCTTTCCTTACCCTTTAGAAGCTAAATTCCTTACTTAGTAAGGAGTTAGATAAACTTATCTTAGTATATATAACTAACCCTTAACTATTAATATAGTAACTAGTCCTTAAAATCTTTATATAGTTAATTAATAAAGATCTTATTTAGTAGTCTTATAATAATTATGTTTATTATAATATACCTAATATATATAGTAAGCTCTACTTCTATTAGGGTAGCTATAATATCTAGTATTTATATCTAGAATCTTAGGTTAGTTAACTTCTTTTAGATACTAAGAGGAATACTACTCCTCTTGCTTATATCTTTATATATAATCTAATATTTATCTATATTATTATTATTCTACTAGATTTCCTCTTCTAGTTAAGAGGCTTCTATCTCTTAAGCTAAAGCTATAGTTAGGTAGTAGCTGTTTTGTCTTATATAGTATTAGATTGTTATATAATATGCTATAGTATATACTATCTACTAGTAAAGCATATAATAGGTTTCCTACCTAGTTCTAACTTACTAGAGCAGACATAGGATGCTTTCTTATATAATATAATAGTATCTAGTCTTCCCTACCCTTACTATCTGGTTCTAACTTACTAGGTAATAATAGTAAGATTAGGGCTCTTAGTATAAGGTGATCCTCCTAGATTCCTAAGTCCTTATCTCTTTACTCTTACTAATCTATAATTACATAAAGCAATTATGTATAATTACCTAAGCAACTACTAATTAGTATTAAATAGACTCTCTCCTATCTATAAGAGTCCCTTACGTATAAGGGGGTAAATAAAATATAGGGTAAACTAAAGATCTATTATCTATAACTATCTCTCCTAACTATAAGATAGCTGTTATATAGTAGTTATGTACTTAGTTATAAGGCTTAAGTCAGTTTAGTCTGAGTCGTACTATAGTTCATACCTAAGGTCTAAGTATCTAATCTAATGCCCTTTATTGTTTATACATAACTTAAGGGTTTGCTATACGGTTATGTAAGATTACTATTCTAATAATTAGACTATTAATTAATATTAGTAAATATATTAATATATATACTATATTATATATTTATAATTCTAGGAAAATACTTACTTTATCTACTTCTTTTATTTTAAAAGTTATTAACTCCTTTTTATCTAATAAGCTATAATATATATTACCTATTAAACTAAAAATAGTACTAATAGTAATTAGAGTATTTAGAAAAAATATAAAATATATTATAAATATAAAATATAAATATAAAATATAAAGTATAAATATAAATATAAAGATATATTTGTATTTTATTTTCCTATTTCTAAAATATATCTATTTATATTTTAAAATATAAATATATATACTTATATCTATATTTTTATAATAAAATATACTATATTTTAACTAGTTTTATTAAATATAATAAAAATAGATTTAAGTATTCTAATACTATATATTTATATATCTAATATACTTTCTTAAATACTCCTAGTAGTATTATTACGATATTAACTATTATAGATCCTATTAGACTTATTAGGCGTAACCCTAATAACTAGCTGTAGATTAACTATTAATCTGTCGGTAGATCTACTATAGATTTAGGGGTTATTTACCTAACTATTTATAGTAGAACCTATAATAATTCTCTTTAAGTTACGTATAATTAAACTATAGTATTTACCCCTATTATTTGTTACTTACCTATTAATACGTATAGTTAACTATATTACCTACCTAGTAATATACTAATACTAATTAGTAGTTAATTCTTATGTTAATTTTTACTACTATAGTAGTTATCTTAACTAATTCCTACTTCTATGTATAAACTCTATAGATTAGTAAGGTACTAACTAGAAGAGATAAATTTTGCCGCCCTTATAGTAAAGTATTTATACTTATTACTATATTATATAGTTAATTAGAGGCTGCTAGTAGAAGTACGTTATAAACTAATATAACTAAAAGGTCGCCTAAGATATATAGCCATCCTATAAACAACCCTAATTTTATTACATATTAAGAAATTACTAATTAACTATAAAAAACACCTTACTTTACATACTAATAGCTAAGAAATACCATATAGATACTATATAAAGAAGGCTTATTTTAATAAGTAATAAGTATTACGTAAAGGCTTACCTTAATAAGTAACAATTTTCTGCTATAAGCCTAAGGTAAAGTTATAAATTAACATAAAAAGTACTATAAATACCCTATAAATCCTTACTACCTATACTACTAGTAGTAAATCCTCTAACGTATAGATATGCCTTCTAGTCTACTAGAAGAAATACATATGTTTAAGGGGTAGTTAGGCTAATAGAGGGTAGTAATAATAATACTAGAAGAAGAAGTTAATCTAGTCTGCTAGTCTACTAAAGAGGCTGAAGAAATACTATAAGAAGGCTAATATAAAGAGGAGGGAATATATATAATACGGCAGGGGGATATATAAGAGGCTAGGGATATAATAGACCTATACCCTATCCTATAGGCATATGTGAAGTATGTTAACCTATAGCTATAAGGCATTATTAATATTAAGAAGATGCCTAGTAGTATTAAGTAAAAACATAGATCCTATATGCTAGACACTACTATTATTTACTTTATAATAAAAGCCTAACATAAAGATTTTATAGCTAATTAACTATAGTAATAGGCCTATAATTACCTCTATAGATAGAAGGTTAAAGACTATAATAGCATTAATAAGGAAGTCCTCCTTAGATTCTATAACTTCCTAATTAATAATAGCATCTAAGTTGAATTAAACTAGAGGTAGGTTGCTTCTTATATATATAAGGTATTAGAGGCTAATAATATATACGTCTAGACTAAGGAAGAGATTAATAAAGTAGCTAGAACTAACCTAAGGTTTAAAGTAAGGACTATAAACCCTAGATTTGTTAATAGGTTGCTAGGTTATAAGATCTACCTATTGCTAAGGGTAAGGTAACTACTATTAACTAACCTTAAATCTATAGCTAGACCTAAGACATATAAATAGCATAAAGATACCTAGCTTTAATAGGCTTCTTCCTATTATAACCTATTGTTTAAGTTACTACTACTATTAAGTAAAAGCTCTACCTAAGTAAGCCTAACCCTAATAATAGTTATAGTTAAGAGATTATAAGACTATAAATCTACTATACTAACTACTTAATTTAATAGTAGAGTAGTACTAAGTAATAGCCTAACTTTATAATAATTAACTAATCTTATTAAGCTTTACTCTAATAATCCTATATTAAAGTATATAGGTAGTTAATATAAGATAATTAATTTAAAGCTTCTTACCTTCTATAAGCTCTATAACTACGTTAGAATCCCTACTAGTAGGTATAAGGCTATAGTAATGTTAATGTTAAGTAGTAACACCTAAGAGTATTACTCTATTAATCTCTATAGATTTACTAGTAATTTTAACATGCTAATAGTAAATATTAAATTAGAATTTAAAGGTAATAAGGTCTATAGCGCTAGGATTATAGAGTTATGCTATATTACCTTTAAATCTATTATACGTAACAACCCTAGGAAAAGTAAATATAAAATCCTTAATCTACTTATTAAGAAGGTTACCTAGCTAGTACGTACTATAACCTATAATAGTATACTAAAAGATAAGAAATACTATAATACCCTTATTAACTATTACTAAGGAGTACCTAAGTATACTATAGTATTACTTAGCCTACCTGTAACATATAACACACTCTATATATAGCTATGTAATAGCGTAGCTAATACTATACTTTTCTATAAACTATAGGCCTAGTACTATACTAAAGAATACCCTAGTAATAATAAGTAATACTAGGTTAACTATAAGTATAATAGTAACTATAACTATTACTTATAGCTAAAAACAGACCTACTACGTAAAAACCTAAGAAATAGGGGTAACTTTATAGTAAAGAGGTGCTTTATCTATAAGAAACCTAGATACTAGTTAACTAAGCATACTAAAGAAGAATATTAGTCTTCTTTCTAGTAGTATAAAGGCGTATACTTAATAGATATTTTACTATTAATATTTAACTACTTTTTACTTAACTATAAGGGGATAGAGAGTACTATTAACTTTAAAGGAGCTAAGGATAAACATAAGCTAGATAATAGTAATAGCCCCTTTAATAGTAATACCTTCTTTATATCTATAGCCTTTTATAGTAAAGACAGTATTAATAGCTAGAAGGTGTTTACCTAACTATATAACTAGGCTATACTCTACATAATTATAAAGGACAATCTATATAAAGAGGAGACTACTAAGGAGAAATATACTACTAATAAGGTATTTACCTTTAATAACTATTACTCTACTATAACTTTCTAGGGTATTATGCTAGATATAGGGGTAGTAAGAGTCTCTATAGTTAGTTAGTAGTAATACGCTACGTTAAAAAGGTATCTTAACTATAAACTTCTGCTAGATATGTTACATACTAGTAAAGTAATAATTTGCTTTAGTAGTAGTAATTACTTTAACTTAATAGGTATTATAGAAGTCCCTATGCCTATAGGGAATCTCACCTTCTACGTAATAGACTCTAATACCCTATTTCTCCTTTATTTAAAGGATATAGACTACTATAGAGTGAAATTTAATAATCTTATAAATACGCTAGTAAAGGGTAATATAATTATACCTATTATATAGAAATAGGGCTACATATAGATACTACTAGAGTAACCTAAGTATACTATTGCCTAATACTACCTAACTAATAGTAAATTATAGTAAATCTACTACTAATTTAGCTATCCCTTAGTTAAGCGTCTTTATAAGGTGCTCTAACATACTAGCTATAAGATAGTAATCTCTAATATTAAGGAGATTAATAAGTTCTACTATAACTACTAGTTAAATTTAAAGGTACTAGGAAGGTTTAAATTTACCCTTTATAATAATTATAAGTTTAACTATAAAATTATTATAGATGTTATATATCTTAATAGTAATAAGCTAGTTTTATATGTTATAGACATAGTAACTACCTTTAACGCTATAAGATTCCTCTAAGCTGTTACTATAGAACACATATAGGAAGTACTATAAATATACTAGATTAATATATATCTTAGCCTACTAAATTAGATTATTACTAATATAGGCCTTAATTTCTATACGGCTAAGTTTAAGTATACTGCCTATATATTATCTATTAACATTAAGGAAATACCTATTAAGGCCTATAATAGTATTAGAAAGGTTAAATGTTATTATATAATACTCTACTAAGCGTATAAGATATTCTATATAGAAACTAATATAGAACCTAAAGTTATACTCTAAATAGTAGTAAAAGTAGTAAATAATACTACTAGCCTAAACAGCCTTATACTAACCCTATTAGTCTTTAGAGTATACCTATAAATTAATAATAATTTACTACTAGCACTATTAACTACTAAAAGGGTAGAGATAATATAAAAAGCTATAGAGGAAATATAGTAAATTTATACTAAGAGATAGGTAAATAACATACTAGTAATACATAACAGCCTAGATGCTATAGCCACTACTACACTACCTCTTTAATCTCTAGTCTATATATAGTAAGAAAAGAATAGCTAGTAGGGCCTATTCTAGTTACTCTCTAATAATAGTACTACTTATATAGTTAAATTACTATAAGGCCTATAGAATTTCTATATTACTATAGTAAAGCCCTACTACTAATATAAGGAGGATTTTAATAATACTATATAAGCATAAGATACTAGTACTACCGCCCTACCCTCTAAGTTTCTTAATAGGTAAGGAGGTGAAATATATAAAGGTATTATAGTTGCTATAGAATAGCCGTAGTAATAGTACTATAGCTACCTATAAAAGAACCTAGTAGAGATATTTACTACTAAGACTAACCTATTAATTACTAACTGTTTTATAATAAAAGAGGATACTAACTATATGCTTACTGTTAAACTCTATAAGAAGGGCGTAATAACTACGCCTAGTAAACTATTTAAGTAGTCTAACTACTAGGAGATTAAGGGATTAATAGCCTAGGGCGTGTTCTATATTATCTAGTATAATAAAAAACACTATAGAGGCATCTATATGTTTAAGTTGCGATTAGTATGTAAAATTAAGGGTAAGAATAAGACCCTATATAAGAAGTTAAGACTTATTATCTAAGGGTATACTAATAATAGGAAGGCTATAATACTTACCTAGTTACTAACTATCTAGTAAATAGCCTAATAGTTAATCCTTACTATTACCCTATTATTATTACTTAAAAACTATATTCTATAGCTATATAATATAACATAGGCATATATGTAATTAGTAACCCTACTTAACTATATAATTCTTATAAGACTACCTATTAAGATCTAATACCTTTATAATACTAACGTAATAATAGAGGTTAAGTAACTATTATATGGCATACCTAAGGCTAGAACCTACTAGTAGGTAATATATAATAACTATTATAGAAAAGCCCTCTAGATAGATACTTTAACTTTTAACCCTTACCTACTTATTTTAGTGTAAAATAATAAAGATTTTATATTAATTAGTATAACGTACCTGCATAGTGAGCGGCGCATCATAGTGAGCGGCGCACGTCCTTATCATACCTTAAAAGGTACTTTTTTACCTATTTTTTGAAAAACGAAATTAAGCCTAAAAAAGTTCTAGTTTTCTATAGTAGGTTTTGATAAGGGTTAAATTATAAGAAATAATATTATAGTAATTCCTATCCTACCCTAACCCTTATATTCCTTATCTAGCCCCTTAGATAAAGACTAAGGTCTATACTCTAGTAAATAGTAGGAGAATAATTATAATAATATTTTATCTTCTGATTTAACTCTTATCAGAACCTAATATAGAAAACTAGACCTTTTTTAGGCTTAATTTCGTTTTTTAAAAAATAGGTAAAAAGTACCCTTTAAGGTGTGATAAGGACGTACGCTGCTTACTATAATACGCCGCTTACTATGCAGGTATGTTATAGACTAATAATACTATTAGCCTTATAGATAAATTATTTTCTAACTATAAAGATACTAAGTTAATAAAAGCGACCTTTATAGTAAAGCTAAAGTAATTCCTTAAGCCTAGTAAACCTATTACCTTTAATAGTAGCGTACTTTCTCTTAATAATAATAGTAATATTCACCTCTACTAGAAGGGATAAGGTAAGTAACTATAGCCTATTAACCTTAATTTACTAGAATTACACTAGTAGTATGTTAAGTAGTATGCCTATAGTATATATATTACCTTAATCTACTAGCCTAAGGCGTACTTTAACTACTCTGTTGCTACCTAGTACTAATTACTAGATATAAGTAATATTAAAGAGCTTAACTAACAAATTAAGTAGTAAATAAAGAACCCTAACTAAGGCCTTTATTTTTAACTACTTAACCTTATAACTATAAAGCTCTTTGTCTTTATTAATAGATTATTTACTAATAATAGTAATCTTACCTTATAGCTTAGATTTATTATTATTCTTATAAATAAGTAATATAGTAAATATAATACTACTATAAAAACCCCTAATAATACTAGTAAATTTACTATTAAAGGGAATATTATCTACTTTAGCTTAATAAAGTATAAAAGGGTTATATAGAGCGTGTTAGCCTCTAAGATCTATATAATAGTTGCTAGTACTAATATTACCTATGTAATAACTACTATGCTAGTAATAGTTACTAACCGCCTTAAGTACCTATAAATCCTAATAGTTATATATACTAACTCCTACTCCCTCTATAAGTGCCTTATAAAACTTAGTACTATAAAGGAGAAGCACCTTATAATTAATATAATAGCTTTATAGTAGTTATATAAGCGCTAGGAGATATATAAGATTTAATAGATTTATAGTAATAATAACCTAGCAGACGGATTTATAAAGTTATTACCTAATAAGGCGCTAGAGGAGCTTATTAGTAATGGCGTAGTAAGGATACAGATAAATAGATAGGTTTCACATACGTAATAGATTTATTACATAAAAAAGAATGTAATACTTTTGGATTTTTGTTTTTATTACGTTTTTAGGCCCTTTATAGTTAACTAGTAAAGTACTATAAATCTATAGCAAATTTCTCCTTAAGAGAAAGTTACTAGTATTATAATATTAACTATTATAAATCCTATTAGACTTATTAGGCGTAACCCTAATAACTAGCTGTAGATTAACTATTAATCTGTTGGTAGATCTACTATAGATTTAGGGGTTATTTACCTAACTATTTGTAGTAGAACCTATAATAATTCTCTTCTAGTTACGCATAATTAAACTATAGTATTTACCCCTATTATTTGTTACTTACCTATTAATACGTATAGTTAACTGTATTACCTACCTAGTAATATACTAATAAGTATAGTATTTATTTAAAGAAAGCTCTTATATATCTTATAGGGTTAGGGTTAGAGTAGAAAAATATAAATATACTATTAACCTAAGTCTTTTTTATAAATATAAATATAATAAGAAAATATAAATATTATAGTTATTATAGTTATTATAACTACTAAAATAAAATATTTATTACTTTTAATTATTTCTATATTATATACTATAATATTCTTAAAGAAACTTAGTTAACTAGTAGGTATATCTAGAAAAATATATTAGATATAAATATATACTATTAAAACCTATTTAAATCTATTTTTAAAGTATTTAATATAATTAATAAAAATAGAGTATATTATATTATAGAAATATAAATATAAATACATATATTTGTATTTATATTTTATTTTACTAAGGTAAAATATAAATATAAATATATATATTTTATTTTACCCTTAAAGTATAAAAATATAAATATATATATTTATATTTTTATATTTTATATTCTATTAAGACTCTAATATTAATATAAGTCTGGCTTTATAAATAGATAGTAGGGTTGTAAAATATCTTTAATATATCTCTTAAGTAGGTAAGTTAAAGCTACTAGCCTTCTATTAGGTAAAAAGCTTTAAAAATATTATTCTTTATTAATTTATTTAATATATCTAAGGCTAGCTTAAGCTCTATAGATATATTAATTATTATATAGACTAAATTCTATTTAGTTTTATTACCTATACTATTAAATAGTATTAGTATAATATATATATAAATATATTAAAACCTTTTAAGTTAATAATTCTTAGTAATATAATTATAGTAATAATATTATAAGAAGACTTAATATATAAAATAGAATTACTTATATAAAGGAATCTTAGTTTTATATATATTAATAGGAAATTCTTACTATTTCTTAGCGTGTTTTATAGCTATTTTAAACTCTCTATATAATATAGTATTATTTCTTAAAAGTATAACTATACGTTTTAGTTTACCTAAGCTACCTATTATCTTTAATTAGTATATAATATAATAAAGAGTTTATTATAGTTAATTATAATAATATTAACTAGTACTATTAATAATAGTTACTTACTATAGTATGTTTTTAATATTTTCTCTTATTCTTTAAAAGATAATTTCTCTATAGATCTACTATAGTTATTAATAATAGAAGGTATTTAAAAGTCTACTATATTAGTATCTTTAATAATACTATTAATATACTTATTTATAATAGCTTTTACTACTAGATTTAGTATATACCCTATATATCTAATATTATATAAAGTATTATTCTTATTATTATTATTATAAGAATTAATAAATAGATTTAGAAAAGTATTATTATTAGTACTATTATCTCTAGTAATACTATAAAGAAGTTAGCTTTATTTTCTTTATATAATATTAAGTTACTTTAATAACTAATAAGAAATTATAAATATTAGTATTACCTAATAATATTTTACTTAGGAATATTAAATTTCTTAAGAATATTATTTTTAAATACTTATTATATATATATAACCTAGTATGTAAATTATTTAAGTATTTAAAACCTATTAGATATCTTAGTAATAAATACTAGTAATAATTAACTATTAAATAGTATATAAACTCTTACCTAGTTATAAATATACTAGTTTAAAACTACTATTTATATAAGACTCTATTACTCCTAAATAGGCTTTATTATCTATAGAAGTCTATATATCTAGTTAAATAGATATATAACTATAGTTATTAAAGTATTATATTAAGTTATATATAATAGTAGCTTCTAAAAAGTTAAACTTTAGATTAATATAACTTATTAACTTAGGATAATTAATACTAGGTATAGTACTATATAACTTATTAGTATTTAAACTAGAAAGTAATAGTATATTACTTACTAGTTTAAAAAGCTTAATATATTATTAAACTCTATAGAAGTAATAGTATTATAACTTATATTAAACTTTAATATATAGTCTATTATATAGTTATATATTTCCTCTTCTTTTATACTATTAGTATTACTTATAATAGTACTTTCTTTATATCTTTTCTTATTAGAAGTATTAGATATAAAGGTATCTATTTTACTTTATTTTAAGCCTTTATTATTAGACTCTATATAGTCTTTAACTATATAAAAGTTAGTATAATAATATAAGTAAATATATATATTACTATATATAACTATATATATAACTTTATATATAACTATATTTATAACTATATAAATAACTATATATATAGTAATAATAAGATATTAACTTATATTTTATTTTACCTATATTTAATTCTTCTTTTTCTAAAGTTACTTTAAAAGAATGTTTATTTTTATAATAGGTTATAGCGTTAGATATTTAAAATTAAGCTGCTTTAGTTATATATTTCTTTTTATAGCCTTTTATATTATAAGTTAACTTTATTTCCCTTTTTTTACTTAAATAAATAGGTAGTAACTTATAGAAAAATAAATTATTTATTATAGGATACTATTTACTACCTTTAAAGATATAATCTTTTTAATTTTCTAGTTTATTAGTATATATAAACTAGGTTTTAGTAGTATTTATAGAGATTTATAAGTTATTATTAGAAAAGTTAACTTAAGAAGAGGCCTAGGAGTTATAGGAAGAGGGAATAAGTTAAAAAGACTTATTAGATTTAGATACTATTTTTATAAATTTCTTTTAGCGTATTTTAAGTATTTATTTAGGTTTAATAAGTTATATAAAATAAGTAAGATAGGTAATATAAGATATAGTAGTAAAGACTTAATATATTATATAATATATAGTATAGTAGTTCTTCTAGTTATATTCTTTATAAGTTATAAGATATAAAATTAATAGTTAAGAAAAGAAGAAAGAAATTACTCTTAATATAATAAATTATTATATAAAGCTTAGTAATATTATACTTTAGTAAACTATAAAACTAAAGTATTATAACTATAGCTTTAGCTTAGCTTAAGTCTTATATAAAGGTTTAGTATTACTTATAAACCTTATTAATATTACTAAAAGTAGTATATACTTATAAATATAATATAATATATATATACTTAAAGGTATACTATACTAAGCTTATATATATAAAGGTAAAGGATTTAGTATAAGAAACTATATAAGTTATATTATTATAATATTAACTATTATAGATCCTATTAGACTTATTAGGTATAACCCTAATAACTAGCTATAGATTAACTATTAATCTATTAGTAGATCTATTATAGATTTAAGGGTTATTTACCTAACTATTTATAGTAGAACCTATAATAATTCTCTTCTAGTTATATATAATTAAACTATAGTATTTCCCCCTATTATTTATTACTTTACCTATTAATATATATAGTTAACTATATTACCTACTTAGTAATATACTAATACTAATTAGTAGTTAATTCTTATATTAAGTTTTACTACTATAGTAGTTATCTTAACTAATTCCTACTTCTATATATAAACTCTATAGATTAGTAAGGTACTAACTAAAAGAGATAAACTTTACGACCCTTATAATAAATTATTTATACTTATTACTATATTATATAGTTAATTAGAGGCTACTAATAGAAGTAAGTTATAAACTAATATAACTAAAAGGTTACCTAAGATATATAGCTATCCTATAAATAACCCTAATTTTATTATACTTTAAGAAATTACTACTTAACTATAAAAAACACCTTACTTTATATACTAATAGCTAAGAAATACTATATAGATACTACGTAAAAAAGATTTACTTTAATAAGTAATAATTTTCTACTATAAGTCTAAGGTAAAGTTATAAATTAATATAAAATTACTATAAATACCCCTATAAATCCTTACTACTTATACTACTAGTAGTAAATCCTCTAACATATAGATATACCTTCTAGCCTACTAGAAGAAACATACGTATTTAAGAGGTAGTTAGGCTAATAGAGGGTAGTAATAATAATACTAGAAGAAGAAGAAGTTAATATAGTTTACTAATCTACTAAGGAGGCTAAAGAAATACTATAAGAAGGCTAATATAAAGAGGAGGGAATATATATAATATAGTAGGGGGATATATAAAAGGCTAAGAATACTATAGACCTATACCCTATCCTATAGGTATATATAAAGTATATTAACCTATAGCTATAAGGTATTATTAATATTAAGAAGATACCTAGTAGTATTAAGTAAAAATATAGAGCCTATATACTAGATACTACTATTATCTACTTTATAATAAAGGCCTAATATAAAGATTTTATAGCTAATTAACTATAGTAATAGGCCTATAATTACCTCTATAAATAGAAGGTTAAAAACTATAATAGTATTAATAAGGAAGTCCTTCTTAGATTTTATAACTTCTTAATTAATAATAGTATCTAGGTTAAATTAAACTAAAGGTAGGTTACTTCTTATATATATAAGGTATTAGAGGCTAATAATATATACGTCTAGACTAAGGAAGAGATTAATAAGGTTATTAAAACTAACCTAAAATTTAAAATAAGAACTATAAACCCTAGATTTATTAATAGGTTACTAGGTTATAAGATCTACCTATTACTAAGGGTAAGATAACTACTATTAACTAACCTTAAATCTATAGTTAAGCCTAAGATATATAAATAATATAAAGATACCTAGTTTTAATAGGCTTCTTCCTATTATAACCTATTATTTAAGTTACTACTACTATTAAGTAAAAGTTCTACCTAAGTAAGCCTAACCCTAATAATAGTTATAGTTAAGAGATTATAAGACTATAAATCTACTATACTAACTACTTAATTTAATAGTAGAGTAGTACTAAGTAACAGCCTAACTTTATAATAGTTAACTAATCTTATTAAGCTCTACTCTAATAACCCTATATTAAAGTATATAGGTAGTTAATATAAGATAATTAATTTAAAGCTTCCTACCTTCTATAAGCTTTATAACTATATTAGAATCCCTACTAGTAAATATAAGGCTATAGTAATAATAATATTAAGTAGTAACACCTAAGAGTATTACTTTATTAATCTCTATAGATTTATTAGTAATTTTAATACACTAATAGTAAATATTAAATTAGAATTTAAAGGTAATAAGGTCTATAGTATTAGGATTATAAAGCTATACTATATTACCTTTAAATCTATTATATATAACTACCTAGGGAAAAGTAAGTATAAAATCCTTAATCTACTTATTAAGAAGGTTACCTAGCTAGTATATACTATAACCTATAATAGTATACTAAAGGATAAGGAATACTATAATACCCTTATTAACTATTACTAAGGAGTACCTAAGTATACTATAGTATTACTTAGCCTATCTATAATATATAACATACTCTATATATAGCTATATAATAGTATAGCTAATACTATACTTTTCTATAAACTATAGGCCTAGTACTATACTAAAGAATACTTTAGTAATAATAAGTAATACTAAGTTAACTATAAGTATAATAATAACTATAGCTATTACTTATAGCTAAAAACAGACCTACTATATAAAGACCTAAGAAGTAAGGGTAACTTTATAGTAAAGAGGTACTTTATCTATAAGAAACCTAGATATTAGTTAACTAAGTATACTAAAGAAGAATATTAATCTTCTTTTTAGTAGTATAAAGGTATATACTTAATAGAGATCTTACTATTAGTATTTAATTACTTTTTACTTAACTATAAGAGGATAGAAAGTACTATTAACTTTAAAGGAGCTAATAATAAATATAAGCTAGATAATAGTAATAGCCCCTTTAATAGTAATATCTTCTTTATATTGGAGCGGGGTTAGGGTTACTACATTTACTGTTTAGAAGTTAATAAGCGGTAATTTCTTTTCTTTTGTTTTCTTTAGAGTATTTGTAAGTTATAGATGCTTACTTAAGTATCTATTAAGAGAGTATAATTAGATAGACATAGCATACCCCAGATTAGAGAAAAACAAGCACCTCTTTACATACTTATTTGTCTTTTAAAAATAATACTCTAAACTAGAGCCTTACACCCTTATTAATATAGTTTAGTATAGTAACTTAGGTAATAGGGAGATCTTTACTATGTCTAATTAGGGGGTGATATATTAGTTTAGACCTTAAAAGCTCTAAACAGATTATATCTCCCTTATGTTAGATTAGATATAAAACCTAAGTTGCTTAGAGTAGTATAGTGTTGTTATATCCTTTTGTATAGCTCTACTATAACCTAAGTCCTAAACCACACCCTATATGCTTTTAATAGTCTCCCCTTTTAGAAATAGAGTTATTAATAGTAAAGATAAGTCTAAATAGATAGAGTATAGACTACTAATTAAGCGTCCTATAGCTTCTTCCTCCCTCCTTCTTTACTAATACCTTTAGAGTAACTATTAAGATAGATAATATAGTAAGTAATAAAAACTTAGAGATAAGAAAAACTTAGATTTAGTAATAGTATAAGTAAAATAATACTAGTAATATAATTTTAGTAAAATAATTTTAGTAATAGATAACCTTTAGGTTTTCTAGGTAGTCCTTAGTATATAAAATAAGGATTACACCTTAGAGAAAAAATTACTTAATAGACATAAGTAGTACCTAATTAGGTTACCCCTACTCTATATATTAATTTTAGTAATAGGTAATACTTAAGATACCTATAACCCTTAATAGGCTCTATAATATAAGCAGCTATATAATATTACCTAAGGATAGAAAATTCTATATAGAAAATTAGTAATAATCTCTATAGAAAATCTAATTAGAGTTATCTCCTATAGAAATTCCTTTATTTAGACTATAGGAACTATCCTAGTAACTTTAATTTAGCTTATAGGATAGTCTTTAGCTAGTCTTACCTATTAATACTTAGAAAACAATAATTATAGAACTATTATAAGAATTATAGACTCTCTAGAATTACTTAATACTACTTTAATACTAACTATAAGTAACTAGTATATGTCTTTTAGAACTAGAGGGTCTTCCTCTCTTCCTCTAGCTAATACTCTACATAAAGATAAGGCTAATTAGTATGAGTCTCCTAGGGCTAACTTTATAGTTTACTAGGATCTACTAATTACTTCTAATTTAGATAATAATAGCAACTTAGCAACTAGAACTAGTAACACCTAAGGCCTATCTTAGTAAGATATTAGACTTAGAACTAAAACCTTAGCTGCTACTATACCTTAGCTATTAGTCCTAGCAACTACTTATATAACCCCTCCCTCTATAGAAGGATTCCTAGAGGCTATTACAAAGTGCCTCCTAGCTACCCCTACTACTTAGTTAGTTCTATAAACTAATTAGAATAATGTTTGTAACTTTTATAAGCTTCCTATACCTAGCTAGGATAGATCTCCTATCTTTAAGGGTAATAATATTATTAAGTTCTTAGAGAAGTTTAAGGACTAATATAAGATTACTAGAGTCCCTTATTACTATATAGGCACCCTAGTTGCCTATTCTATAGGTAGGGACTATTAGACCCCTATTAAGGATACTATTAGGTCTCTCTCTTAGACTAATAGAAAAGCCTACCTTCTTATTAAGTTTAGATAATAAGACGCTAATTAGTTCCTAGATAAAGAAGAGTAAATTAAGAAAGTAACTAAGGGACCTATTATCTCTAATTAGGATCTTACTACTACTTAGAACCTATTTATTAAGATTAATAATATTATTATATAAGTAAAGTAATAGAAGCTCTATAATATAACAGACTAAACTCTAATTAAGACTATATATAAGTAATTTAGGTAAGAAACTATTAAGGATGCTATAGATAAGCTAGGTATTACTCTTAATACCTTTGTTTAATAGACTAGTTATCTTAAGTTTAAGTCTGCCCTACTAGATATAATTACCTATAAGAAAGAGTACTCTCCTTTCTTTACCTCTAATTCTTAGATAATAACTTTAAGGTCTACCTTAGGATAGTCTAAATAGACAACTAGGTAGAACTAGCAGCCTTAGCTATAGTAATATACCCTAATTAATATTAAGATTATAAAGCCTTCTAGTACTAAGCCTAATCTAGCTAAGGACTTTACTAAACTAAAGATCTATTACTAGTTAGCCTACCCTTACCTAGGCGCATAAGTTTTCTTAGTTAATATAGGTAGATTAGACCTATATAAATAGGTTAGTAGACTAAAGGACTAGTATTAGTACTATTATTCTACTTCTTATACTTAAATTAGAGAATATAAGTAGTATATAATAGATAAAGATACTTAGCTTCTCTTACTAGTCTAAGGTTTATAGAAATATAGGTAATAAATAGGTAGCTTACTAATATCTACTATTCCCTATACTATTCTTAATAAAAGCTATAACTAAGGATATACTAATTAGACTATATTACTTAGCTATGTTTTAAACTTCTATAATAACCCTATTCTTAAATAGATTACTAAGGAGATCCTTAATTACTAAATAGGATTACCCTAGTAAACTTAAGCTAGCTTTCTAGAAGTAATATTCTCTAAGTTAGAACCTACTACCTAAGCTGTTAGGTACCTTTAAGTAGTTATTCCCCCTTCTAATTAGTCTAATACCTCTTATATCTTTATAGTTACTAGAGGCAACCCTATAAAAATACCTAAGACTATAACCTAGAAGTATATATAGGGCTTATATATAGTTAACTTAAGAAAACCTATAGTAAATATTATAGTTAAGATTCTAAGTAAGAAAAGGGTTACTTTTAAAGAGCCTAAAACTATAGAAATTACTAACTAAGATGATCTAACTCTATCCTCTAAACTAACTATAACCACCCCTGCGTATACTATTCTTTAGTAACCTTAAACCCTAAAAGATACAGCCACTAGGGTTCCTACCCCTCCCTCTAAGAAGCTAAAGGACATACCTACTCTTTCTTCTAAACAGCTCTAAAAGCTAGATTTTACCTAGGAAGCTTACTACCTTATAGAAAAGAAACTTAATACCCTAGTCTCTCTACCTACTAAACTCCTATACTAAATATAGCCTAAGTTTAATAAGGCTATAGTAAATACTCTAAAAGACTATAGATATAAAGTAACTAAGCTAGAAGGGGTTTTTCTCTTAGTACTATCTTCTCTAATTAACCTTATAACTAAGCCTAGTTAAAAGTTAGACGTTAAGGGTTTAATTAGAGAATATAACTAAGCTATTAAAGTAGGAAAACCCCTAGTAGCTAGGATAGTAAGAGTAGCCTATATTATGCCCCCTTTAGAGCTACTAGAGGTAGTTATGTTAAAGGCTTACCTTTAGCTTAAAGTGAAGATAACATAGCCTAATAGAGAAATTAATACCCTAATAATTAGTAGTATTCTAGATATAGGAGTATAGGTTAATATCCTAATAAGACAATATATTAAGAGAGCTAATATCCCCTTTACCTATATAATGCTTATAATAAAGACCTATAGGACTAATTAGGTAGATTTATACTTTAAGGGGTTCTATTATATAGATATCTATATTAATAAGTATAAGGTCTAATTATACTTCTTTATTACTAATAAAGATTATATTTTAGAACTACTATTACTAGGCCTTTTGTTTATTATAGACAGCTAGATAACTTTAGGTTAGTCTAGAGGACTAATTAACATAAATTTTACTATAAGTAATACTCTTATATAGATCCCTATTAGAGTTATTTAGAGGAATATAGAAGCTAAGCTTAACTATATACTACCTAACCTAGAGGGCTATATATAGATAATCTCTAGGGATAAAGAGTTAAAAAACTAGGTACTAGTAGCTACCCTAGGACTACTACTAGCCCTTAATACTACCTAGACCTAGACTATAAGGATAGAGATGTAGTCTTAGTAACTCTAAATAACTAAGAAGTAGAGGTCTTAATAACCTATATAGTAGAAGATCTTATAAGACCTTATGTAGCTATAATTACTTAGATAGTAACTATAATAGGGGGATACTCCTATATGAAAATAGTATCTAAACTACTATTAGCTAAGACTATACCGCCTAGGTAATAAAGGCGATTAGAGACTTAGAAGTTCTAGAAAAGAATTTAGACTATAGTTATATAAGTAAAATAAACTAAGGAAAGGATTACATATACTATAAAGAAGACTAATACTACTAAAGTCTTTATAATATATAAAAGAAAGGGAGTAAAAATCTACCCTATAGATAACTACCCCTCTAATAGGTCTATTCTAGATAGTAACCTATACTAAAAGGTTAAGAAGATTAAAGCCCTTAGAGAAAAGTTTACTATATCTACTAGGCTGTATAGGGATCTAATTACACTAAAATTTTCTAATATTAAAGAGCGCTCCTAACTTATGCTAGAAAGGCTAAAATAGATTACTAATTAGTATCTCTACCTCTAGCTAGAAGAGCTTAAGCTACTAGAGTAAATCCTAGTTAACTATAAGACTATATTAGCCTAGGAGTTTAAAGAATATAAGATACTTAACCTAATAGTTATACTACCCTAGGTTATTAAGACTATCCCCTATAAAGTATGGTAAGTAAAAGGGATCCCTATCCCTAAGGCCTTAGTTCCTAAGGCTATAAAAGTCCTCTATAAATAGGTAATTAGAGGTATTATTAAAGAAGGCTATAGTATATATAGAAACCCTTAGTTTCTAGTTCTAAAGAAAGATAGCAACCTATAACTTATTAATTTAGTAATAAGATATAATAGGGTTACTCTTTATAATATATAGTTACCTCTAGGGGTAGATAAGTTCTCTAAAGATTTTACTATAGACTAGCTTGTCTTACTACTAGACTTCTTCTTAGGGTATAATTAGATCCTTCTAGATAAGAAAAGCTATAATCTTATAATATTTATAATACTATTAGGTCTATTTAGATACTACTACCTACCCTAGGGTGCTACTAACTCTATTACTTAATTCTACTATATTATTACCTAAATCCTTTATAATTTAATTCTAGATTATTATAGGGCTTTTATAGACAATATAGGTATTAAGGGCCCCTACTTATGCTATAATAATAAACTAATTCTAGGATACCTAGGTATTTATTAATTTATATATAAACACCTCTATAATATTAATTAGACTCTTATAAACATAAAGCTCTTAGGATATATAATCTTAGGAGGAAAGTCATAATAGTACTAGGAATTAGTAGTAATTACTAGGTATCTCTATAGGATGTTAGGAAGACGCCTAGATTAAGCTAAAGTTCTAAAGATTTTAGAATAGGAACTCTATAGAGATGTTAGGGACGTCTAATTATTCTTAGGTATTATTATATTCTATAAGTCCTAGGTTTCCTATTTTACTAAGGTAGCCCTCCTGCTTATATGTCTCCTATAAAAAACTAAGAAATTCTCTTAGGGCTTAAATTAGAAGCTAGTAATAGATACCCTTAAGTCTAATCTAACTTTAAGCCTAGTTCTAATTATCCTTAACTTTAGGCCTAATACTAGTTAGATTATCCTTACTATAGACGTAAGTAGAGAAGGATAAGGGTATACCCTTAGTTAGATTATTAATAGTAAACTTATAGTTATAAGATATAAAAGTAGTATCTAGTATAGACTAAAGCTTAAGTATAATATAGGGAAGCTTAAGGCATAGGTAGTTCTTATAAGTCTAAAACGCCTTTATAACTACCTCTTTAGAGTCTGTTTCCTCTTAGAGATAGATATAAAGGTTTTAGTAGCCTAGATTAATAGTATAGTAAATAATATCCCTTTAGTAATAATAACTTATTAGCTAACTTAGATTAGACTCTTTAACTTTAAGATTAAGTATATTCTAGGTAAGAAGAATTCTATAGCTAATAGTCTTTTAAGAAAACCTCTAGGACTATCTAATTAGAAGGAAGTAGAGGATAAAGAAGATATTAAAGACTTTATTAATACTAAGCTTTTCTAAATAATAGTAGTATAAAACTTTTTCCTTAAAGTATATAGCTATTTAGATTAAGACCCTAAACCTAGAGATTCTAATTAGCTTCTAGATATTCTATTAGACCTACTAAATTCTATAGAAGAATAGTTAATATACTTAAAGTAAATTACTTACTTTCTCCTTATACTTAAGTACCTACTAGGGATCCTAATACCTAAGTTCCTTTAGTTTAAGAAAATAGCACTATGCTTTATTATAAGGGATAGGATCCTCTTTAAAAGAGGTACTTATAGAACTCCTAACCCTCTTTAGGTTATTAATAGCCTGTTCTAGTAGTAAGCTCTAATTAGTATAGCATATAATAAGACTAGATATTAGGGATATAAGGTAACCTATTTCTACCTCTAGGATAAATACTTCTAGCCTAGGATGTATATAGACGTTAAGACTATAGTTTAGGGCTGTAATGCTTATTAAAGGGCTTAATTAGCTTATATAGATAACCCTTATATCTTAACTATACCCTACACCTAGCTATTTTAGTATGTCTACCTAGATATCTAATATATTAGGAAATAGAAGGTTATAGAGGCCTAATATGACCTATCTAGATAGCCTAAGGCGTAAATCTTTTATAATATAACTTTAGCTAATATTATAAAGTTCCTATAGGAAGACGTTATTTATTATTATAGGGTCTATAGGACTCTAATTATAGATAGAGGATAAGAAAATAGAGGTTATGTTAAAGCTCTAAATAAGAGGATTAAGGGACGTAAGAAGGTTACCTCTACTTATAACCTAAGGGTAAATAGCATTCTTAAGAAAGGTTATTAGATAATAGTATATACCTTATAAATATAGTTAGATTAAGGAAAGAAAGATATTAGATATATCCTACCTACTATCCTATTTACTAATCACACTACTATCTACCTAAGCTATAGTATAACACCCTTCTATATTATTATAAGGTATAATATAGTTATACTAATTAAAGAGAAACTTATGATATAGTGCGTCCTAGAGTAGGAGAAGGTCTAAATAGTAGAAGAGGAACTCTAGCTTTAGATTAGAGCTTTCTAATAGCTTATAGAAGATAGACAGAAAGTAGCTAAGATAGTTATAAAGCATTACTAGAAGGTTACAGAACAATATAATAAGAAACACATAGTAAAGTACTAATTAGAGAAGCTATAGGCAGGAGATTTAGTCCTTATCTTTAATACTCCTTACTAGATAGATATATTAGTAGCTAGAAAGACTAATTACTATTAGAAGGGACTATTTAGAGTCTACTTAGTTTCCCTAATTAGCCTATTATATATCCTAAAAACTCTTATAGGGGAACTTATTATAGGGGTAATATATAGGGCTAATAGGCTAAAGAAGTACTATATAGGTACTAATAGTATCCTTTACCTAGTAGATAAAGGTACTATTTAAGGTAATATCCTAGTAGATATTAAGGACTTCTTCTATTAGCTAGCTTATACTACCCCTCTAATCCTATTTTAATTTCCTTTATCCTTATTTAGAATACCTATTATTAAAATTCCCTTTTATCTAAATTTTAGTAAACTTATATTTTTACCTCCTTTAATATATATATTATTCTTTATAGAAGAATAATATAGGGGATAAAGAATAGGGAGCTAAAAATATATAAGGAAATTATATTATAAAGAAAGAAGATAACTTAGATTAAAGGATCTTAAACTACTATAAACTAACTAATTATATAATACTATTAAAGAACTACTAATTACTACTAGAAACTAGTACTACTACTATCTTTACCTACCTCCTTATTACTAAAACTATACTAGCTTAATAACCTTACTAAGGACTATAGAGGGGTACCTTATATAGTAGATTAGGTAGTAACTAATAAAGCTCTAGATATGTTTAATAGCTATTTAGAGGTCTTAATAGTTAAAAGAGGAACTAAAACCTTATTCCTAAAGGGTATAACTATACTTCCTATCTTTTAGTACTTAATATCTAACTAGCTAGACGTCTCTAGAATAGATATAATACTACTAGTCTATTTAGATAAGCTAGGCATAGTAATTAGAGTATTAGCGTAATCTTAGAAGTCATAAAGATAGAAATAGTTTATAGCCCTAGATAATAGATTATTTAGAGGTGCTAGTAATAGTAGTCCTCTACTACTTAGATATTAATAATAAGCTAGATTAGTAAGGGAGTACTAATTAGGGCTGCTAGATAGATTAGTATAACCCTAATAACCCTTATTCTCCTAAAAGTTATACTTCTTATTTTTAGCCTCTAAGAATATATAGTTTCTATAGTAGTTATAGAATAACTAAGGTAAAGAAACATAGTTATAATAAGGTATTATACTCTATACCTAACTAGGCTTTATACTAATAAACTTTTAAAAGTTCTAAACATAGTAATTATATAGAATTAGGTTCTATATACTAAATATTTATATTAGTAGGGAATTTATAGCTAAGGCGTACTATATAAGACGTTAGGAGAAGGACCTAAAGTAGGATCCTACCTCCTTACTAATATAGATAGCCTACTAGAACTTATAACTATTATTTCTAAAAGTATTAAGAACACCCTAAATAATAGTAGCATTAGGGAGTACCTACTAGAAGACTATAGTAGCTTCCTTAAGGGATTAATTAGGGTAAGGGTTATAAATTTAGAATTTAGAGTATAGTTAGCTAAAGGGGGATAGAAGATTAACCTATATAGTAGTCTTAAGGAACTATTTAGACCTTATATTAGAGAAAGAAGGACCTTAAAGATATTATTAGGGAAACTTATGTTAAGATAGGTAGGTATTACTAAGTATAACTTAGTACCTCTAAAAGCCTTAGCCTCCTTCTTTAAAGGAGGAGGTATTAAAAGAAACTAGGGATTAATAGGTTACTATAGGTAGTTATTAAGCTAGTACTTATTAATAGAGGAAGATATTCTAAAAGGTTAAAAGTCTAAAAGGTTAAAAAAAGAAATAATAAAAAGTTAAGAATATAGGTCTAAAAAAGTAAGGGTAGTAATAATATTAGTTTCTAATATAGGTAGGTAAGGAAGAGAAAAAGAAGAAAACCCTAAGGGGTAGAAAAGATAGTTACTTTTATAGTAATAAAAAGAGGGTCTAAATAGTTACTATAACAGAAGAGTAGTAATTTAGAAATAAAAGAAGTAAACTAGCTAAAAGGTATTTACTATTTAGAAGTAAGGCTCTAATATACCCTTTAACTTTATTACTACTATAAATTATTAATAACCTTTACTATAATTTACCTATAAGTTAAAGTTACTAGGGCTCTAAATAAATACTCTAGATACCTTTACCCTCTTACCTTTAGAACTTTCCTTTAAGTAATAAGGGCTGCTCCTTCTAAAAGTAACTAAGGGAGGAAGCCTCTTAAAACTTTAGACTTTATTTACCTTTTAACTTAACCTTATTTAACCCTTACCTTTATTTACCTTTCTTTAACCTCCTACCCCTCTCCTTTACCCTATAAATATCTTACTATTCTCTTCTACTATATCTACTCCTTCCTTCCTTAGATTAGACACTCCTACTATAGCTACTAAGCTATAATTTATAACCCCTTCTCTTAAAAACCTATTTAAAGGCCTTCTTTTACCCCCCCCTCCTTAACTATTCCCTTCCCTTTACTAATAATAATAAAAACATATATTAAGTTCCTTATTTAGATCTAGTAGTACCTCTTTCTTTATTATATCTTTTCTCTTTAGAATACATATATTAATAACGCCTCTAAATAGATAATAATAGCATCCCTATTAGCTCCTTCCCCTCTTACTTATATAATAGGCTGTCTGTAAATCTAGGACGTCTACACCTACTAAGACCTCTAGAATAACAGCTAATTCTACTATAGTACCTAGGATAAGAACTAAATTATCTTATTTAGATATACGCCTCCTACTAAAGAACTTAAGCCCTAAGAGTCTTAGTTTTATAACCTAAAAGCTTATATTTACTTTACTAGTAAGATAGTAGTATACCCTACTTAGATTCTAATATAAGAACTATTCCTAACACCTTCTAACGCTTAGTTCCCTAATTGGCTTATATAAGAAAATACTAATTAGTTCTTAAGCTAATTTAATTTAGCATTCTAAGGACTAAATAAATAT